>CM052541.1:55529178-55556572 GCA_028533065.1 Trachops cirrhosus | reverse complement strand
TTTTCCTTTTTCAATGCTGTGGTTTCCGAGACTTTCACCAAACCACGCTCTCTCTTCGGGTTTTTCAATGTCCGCTACAATTTGCGATCTCCTATTTTCATTTATGGCGTGATAATGTTGGCTCTTTGCTCTGTTCCTACCTAAAATGACTCAGATTTTTTTCCCTGGTTGTGGGAGAGTAGAATCTGCTGCATCCTACTACGCCGCCATCCTTAATTTGTTATTTCATTGTTTTAAGCCTTACAGGTGTCAGGCAATGCTCTGGTATTCTTTTTTCAATACAGCAGTAGAACAAATGCTTGAATAAGTTTCATGTAAAAGTTAACACAGAGGCAATATTTTTGTTTTTAGGACATTAAAAATCAGATATTTGGATAGATGCTTTTAAGAGGTTTTGGAATCTTGTTAAGTCTATGGCTTTCACCAGCTGTCCCCGTAGTTCGTCTCTCTCAGCTCCTTCCCACATCTGCCCAAGCCTGTGTAGCAGCACTCCTCTCTGAGGTCATTAGTTCTGGCAGGCTCCACATGTGGTCAAGGCCATTAGAAGACTACATAGGTCCATGGCCACTTTATTTTTAAACCCTTAATGACTTGAAAAAATTAAGAAATACCATGTAAGGGTTAACAAAAGAATGACATTTTCAACTGGTTACATTGAATAAATGAATACCCTTGATACAATGAATAAATATATTAACAGCTTAAGGTGATGCATATATGTTTGATGCACTCAGCATAAGGATAAATAAGACTTAATACTTTGCCTCAAGGAATTCTCAGCCCAGCAAACTGTGAAATATTACATAATAAATAATTGCACATAAGTGTTGATAAGGTCATATAGCCACAGAGTATTTAATGAATAGTCTTTTTTCATAGAGAATGTCAAAACTCTAAACTGAAGGTCATTCCTGTGTGGCATCCTAAGCCAAATGGCTGTCCTGACCCCTTCATAGGCCCTGAGTGTGCTGGTCTGGCTGCTTGCCACCCCAGGGACCCACCATCTGAGCCGCTGAGGTGGCCAGGCATATAGACAGCCATGTCCGTCTGCCGCGGTCATTGTTGTTTTCAAGGTGACAGTGTGAGTCGCCATTTCATAGCTGAGAAGCCACATTGTCTCCTGGCCCATCACTGGTGCTGAAGCTTTTATCAAATTAGTTCCCTCACTTTGAAAGCTCTTTCCATGTTTCAAAAAACCAGAGAGAACAAACTGATGCTAAATTAGGTAATCTATACAGCAATCCTTCAAACAAGAAAAAAATGTTGGTATTGCTACTTTGCTCCAGTCTGCACAGATAACACTCGACATCCTAATGGAACTAAAAACACATTACTGTCTAGGAGAAAGAGAGACAGACAAAGGGAGATAGAGACAGCAGAGACAGACACAAAGAGACAGAGAGACTATCTCTTATTACAAGTAGTCTGTTTTCCCTCCAGAAAAACTCCATTTTGAGAAGATGTATAATATACAAAAATACTAATTCCTGCTTGCACATTGTAATGTCTCAACACACCTGAGATTCTTGGACATAATGAGGCTCCACCCCAAACCATGATTCACTCCACATGCACAGTATATCTCCTATCTAACCATCAACTCAGAGCAATTCAAAGAAACTGAGAGATTAAATTCTGCAAAACAAGATTCATCATAATGGAAAATCCAATTAACTTTACATATAGTAGCTACATACCAACAGCAGCACTGTAATTTTGCTTTCTATAAAAATGGTTTAGCTGTTCATTAGGCTGCATTTCAAAAATTAAACAATGACAATTATTTCCCTTGTCTTGCGATCTAGCATCATCTGGGGAATTAGAAGACTGACTACTAATATACATTTGAACTAGATGTAATCTCTGGAACCTTTGTTTTTTTTTTTTTACTGTTTTATCTTTTCTTGTAAGTCCTAGTGTGAAGGAAAATAATTATCTCTGGTAAACCCAGACTAACTTTTCTGTTCAATAGTTTGTAGATTGTGAAAGGATGATGTTGATAATGTTGATGTCATTTTTGGCTTTTCTCAGTGAAAAGTGATATTAAATAGTGATATTATCATGCTTACTCTCTCAGCTGCTTTGTGAGAGAGAATAAGAAAGTTATTGTTATGCCTGCTTATAGGAAGCTAAACTGAGAGGCCACATGACTTGCTGTAATTTTCACATGTGATTATTGGTAAAGTTGGGAACAAAAGCCCAATCCTGACACCAGGATCAATGTTCAGCCTCCAGACTATGCTTTCTCACATGGACAAAGCTAACAAACCCTGGGTTTCTGTTGCATGTTTTGTTTTTATTACTTTTTACAGATATGACTTAGTCACATTTTTCAAAAATTCCATTCTTGCCCTGGCTGGTATAGCTCAGTGGATTGAGAACAGGCCTGAGAACCAAAGGGTCACTGGTTTGATTCCCAGTCAAGGCAAATGCCTGGGTTGCAGACCAGGTCCCCAGTAGGGGGTGTATGAGAGGCAACCACACATTGATGTTTCTCTCCCTATCTTTTTCTTTCACTTCCCCTCTCTCTAAAAATAAATAAATAAAATCTTTTTAAAAATTCCATTCTTTACCACAAAAGTGTGAAGGCTAAAAACATGGTAAAGACCTGTCCTAATCCCTCTAGAGGGTTAAAACAGTACCACAAATACAAAGCAGAGAAATAACAACTCACATATTAGACATATAAGAAACTATATTAAAGTCTATTTGAAAGCATGTAAAATATAAACATAGGTGTGTATGTATATACTTATAAGTGAAAGAGTGGTATGGAAGTTAAAGGAGATCTCCTTGATTGGAGGTACTATAAAGGAAAATCAGGGAAAGCAAATGAGGAAAGAGGGTTGGAAGGTTGAGCTACACTTCCCTTCCCTGTGGTTTCATCTTTTTTTTTAATCATCACCCAAGGACATGTTTATTGATTTTTAGAGAGAGAGAGGGAGGGAGGGAGGAAGAAAGAGAGAAAAATAGAAAGAGAGAGAGATCAATGTCAATGTGAAAGGGATACATCAATCAGCTGCGTCCCATACATGCCTTGACTGGGGATCAAAACTGCAGCCTAAGTGTGTGGTCTGACCAGGGATCAAACCCACAACTTTTGGTGTAGAGGATGACACTCCAATCAAATGCACCACCCAGCCAGGGATCCCCTGTTGTTTCTTTACATTTGGACAGGATGCCCTTACCCATGTAGAGTTTCTCCAACTTAGTAAAGTGTATAAGACTTACCAGGGAACTTTAAAAAAATGCATGAGTTTCACCTCAGACATCCACATTACATGGGTCTGCAGTGAGATGCTGAAATCTGCATTTTTAGCAAGCTTCCTTTGACTGAGATTCAAACTCTGGACTACGAGTTGGGAAACAATGCTTTAAGATCCCACCACCTACCAGTTTTAGAAGAAGGAGAGGATGGACTTGGGAGATTTGGATGACATGGAAGCTCACAAAGGGTGGTCTCTGTAAACTCTGTCTTACATTGTGGTAGGGTAGGACTTAAAGAGAAAAGGAAGAACAAGATCTGGGTAATTAATTCAGCCTTCTTCTGGCTCAATGTACTTGGACACAGCCCCATTTGCATGCATCAGAGGAAGCCGACTCCTGACAGTGCTTCCACTTTGCCTGTCAACCTCCTACATTTCCTCTGACCCTGTATTGTGCTCCATCTGGGGCATGGCTGCTGTTATTTTCCATTTATGAATAATTTGGGGCTATATTTAGGCATCTTCAGTCATTAGGCACCCACATTTCTGTATACAGCCTATAAAGTTTTATTTCTTTAGAATTCTAGAAATTCATGAGAAAGAAAGCTCTTAATATTAGGTCACTTAGTCAATTACCTCCTTTCCTTCCTAATGCAAGATTATTCCCAGTAGTCCTGTTTCTAGTGTTCTGTTGCTTATTTTTAAATGTACTAACTGATGGTGATTCTGCCACTCCTCTCAGGAGACCATTATCTTGGCTCACCATCCTCAGTGTCAGGGGGCTTTCCCTGGTAATTAGTTCCAACTTGCTGTTTCTTCCCCTTCCCATCATCCTTGGTTATCAATTCCCTTGTAACAACATTATTTCTTTCACATTAGTTATATATTTTTAGATAGTTTCCAGTTTCACAAGCCACTGTTTAACAGAGTTGAGCTACTTATTACTAGCCCATATCTTAATTAGTCACACTGCTGGAGGATTAAGATGGAGTTAATGGGAACGGTCACTGGGTCCTGCTGTGTCTCGCCACATGCTACATTACCTGTGCCTGCATCTCCATGCTTGTCCACATTGATTTTATCAGTCTGAGGTCATTCTCCTCTACTAAGCAGTGTCTCCTGAAGCAAAAAGTGTTTAGGTCATATGAAGATGTACAAGGAAAAGCCACCTCATTATTTGAAAAATGGGGATGACACTGCCTCCTTAGTTAGAATTCTATGAATGTTAAATAATACCAGGTATGCAAGTAATTTAGCAGAACTTCCAGCATACGATAAACATAATTAAATCCTGAGGCTTATCTATATACTAAGGTGAATGTACATTTAGACGACAAATAAACCTCATTCTATTATTAGCTTTGTCACTTGCTGGTTGAATGACCTCATCAATGATCATGTGCCATTATTTACTTCATAGCTTGTTCAACTAAGAATTCCATGAGGAAATGCATTATGTCTTATTCATCTCTATGTCTAGTGCATCAAATCTAAATGCATCAATGTAAATTGTTTAACCTTCCTGAACCTCAGTGCTCCTTTCTGTGAAATGTGTGCATATTATTTTCCTCTGGGTCACACACATTTTAGGCCTTGGCTCACATGTTCTTAGCCCGTTGTTTTGCTCTGACCATGGCTGCAGCTATCACATGTGCATAGGACTAGCCTGATGACACCTTACCTTAGCTGTACCTTGAAAAATCCTGCCATCCCCCAAGGGATATCTGCAGGAGCTTGGATCCCATCACCCAAGCAGTGGTTCTCACTAGAGAGGTTTAGTTATCACCACTGAAGGAGGGAGGTACTATTGATATCTGGTACTGGAGGCCAAGGAAGCTCTCAACAACTCAGAAGGCATAGCCCAAATGCTAATGGTTCCAGTGTTGAAAAACTCTGACTGAGAGAACCTGCAAAAAAAACCTCATCTGAGGAATATGCTCATAACATATGCTCCTCTACACTCCCTTCACTGCTCCAGACTGTGTCCATCAGAAGGTTATATTTCTGCTCTATAAGGGCATATACTACACAGTCAGCAAAACCACATATCAGTTCCCATCCTAGACTGAGAGCTGTAATGAAAGGAATGTTTAGGTCACAGCAACACTGCAGAGGACATATGCTAAAGAATTGCAAGACAGAAACCAGGGGAACAAGTGTAAGAGTAGATACTAACAGTGCTCATGCATGACATTAGTGTATAAGGTTGGAGAGAATTTATCGACATTGGAGCACTCCCATGATATGGGGTTCAGTGTCTTGACAAGGACAAAACTGTTCTTTATACACAGCTGGGATTGTTCTTAAAAGTCTGGAACTTACCAAAATAAATCAAGTATAGAACTGTCTTTTCAGAGTATTGGGGAAGGGATCAAAAGGCTCAGGGAGGTGGGAATGTTTTATTAAATTTATCATGTTAGATCAAAGAACCCAATACCTATGTCTCCTGAGGAGGTCCAATGGAAACTCTTCACCCAGTCAATAAGGAACGTGTGGTGAAGGGAAGCACCAACATTGTGAAGGAAATTGGTTGTTGCTATTGACAGTGGGAGGTACTACATTGGAATTGGTTTCCCTGGTATTTGTGGAATTGATAGGGTTCTAAAGTAACAGAGGCTATTTTGTCTTTATAGAAACAGTGTGGACATAATTATAGAAGTGGGCAGCAAGGTCAGAGTGACAATATGGATGCCTTGACCCATAGGGGTTTGTGACAATTGTTAATAAATCAGAGAAGCAAGATGATTGGGCAGCCAACTAGAGTTTTATTTAATCTGCATAACCAGAAGTTGAAACCTGGAAAGCAAAAAACTGTTGTCAGCCACCACAATGGGAAATGACAAGCACTCACCCATTTTCTAGATCTAAGTCAATTCTCAGACTAAGAGCACAGTCTTAGGTCCAGAGTTGGTTGACTAATGAAAAGGTCAGGGCCCCTTGAGGAAGTATCCTGCAATACCATTGCAAATATATGTAATAAATATCCCCTGATCCTTCCCCAAAAGAATCTGAAACTAGTTACCATAATGAGTATGTATACTGGGGAAAAGAGAATACCCAGAACATTCAAGGGCTGTTAGTCACAGGGTTTGGGTTGACTCTGATAGCAAGTAACCCAAAATACTACATTATCCTTCATTAGAGAGGTTTATAGAAGCTCAGCAACGAATGGAATCATTCTCATAGTGGCCCAATAAGTTCACAGATCATTAGTACAGTGATTGACCATTCCCTTACTGCAATCAAGATTGGTTTTTGGCCAATGGATTAAGAGCCACTGTGTCTGGAAGCAATAAGGGGAATTCCTTAATCTCAGGAGGAATTGCAAAATTTAGCACCACCCTTAAAGATTTGAATGATGAAGGGGTATCCTCATTCAATTTACTTATTCAGCCTCTGCAATAACTAGAGGCATCATGGTGAGTTGCAGTGGACCAAAATGAATATAACCAAGTGGTAGCCACAATCACAACTGTTATGTCAGATGTGGGATTTTACTACCACAGCTTATCACAGCTTCTAGAACTTAATATACAACTTGTGAACAGACAAATGTATTTTTCTCAATTCCCATAAACAGAAAGAATCGAAAGCAGTTTGCTGTCATGTAGAAAAGACAGTAGCATACATTGATTGTCTTACCTCGGGACCAAGTTAAACTCCTGCTCTCTCAATATAGTCCACAGAGACCTAGACTGTCCTGATGTACCACAGAACCAGCATGACTGCTGGTTGACAACACTGATGATACCATAGTCATTGGATCTTATGAGCAGGAGGTACCAAGCAGTTAAGGTACCCTGGTAATGCTAGAGTGTAGGGAATAAAACATGCAAAGTTTCAAGGGCCTACCACATGGGTGATGCTTTTAAAGATTCAGTTGGTACATGAGCAGAGTCACCTTTAATATAAACAACAAATTGTTGCACAGACACCTAACACTAAGAAGGAAGAATTGCACTTGGTAGGCTTATATGAACACTGGCATGAGCACATACCACACATGGTAATAATACACTGTGAACCATTTATTGGTGTCTTGAAAGGCTGCCATTTTTAGGTGTGGTATATGCTTCCCAGAACAAAGAGGATCCTGTAGCAGATTCAGACTGCAATACAAGCTGTCTTGTACTCAGGCATGTCCTAGAAGATGGATGGTGCTACAGGTATCCTTAGTGGATTAGGATGCTGTGTAGAATCTCTGTTAAGCTTAAATATGAGAGTCGCAGCACAGACCCCAGAGTTCTGAAGCAAGGTCAAACCTTCAAAGGCAAAGTACTACTCACCATTTCAAAAGAAGCTCCTGGCATGCTTTTGAGCCCTAGTAGAGGTTAGGACATCAACTGAGACCATGTAACCAGAGTTGCCTATGATGAATTGGGATTATGAGATCCACAAAGTCATAAGGTCATCCAGGAACAGGAGCAATCCACCATATGATATAAATATTACACTTAGGATTGGAATGAGGGGGGCCAGAGAGTACAAGTAAGTTGTATAACCAGGTGGCCTCAAATTCCATGTCACTTTCTCCTGTTGCACTGATGCCTTTTCTTCAACTGACACCCATGCTGTTACACAGGCTTCCCTATGACCAACTCACAGAGGAGAAAATACTTGATCCTGGTTCGCAGGTAGAGTGCCTCAAAATATTTATGATAAATGAAAATAAGCAACCAACAAAATACAGCCCCACTCAAAAGTGGCCCTGAAGGGCAGTGGAAAAGGAGTTTTCCCAGTGGGTATAACTCTGAGCAACACACTTTGTTTTATACCTTATATGCAAGAGAAACTGCCTATAACACAGGTTTTTACAGACTTTTGGGCTAACAGAGGGTTTGATAATTGGTCAGGATCCTGAAAAGAGCACAACTAGAGGCTTGTAAATAAGGACGTTTGAGAAACAGGTCTGTGGGTGCATCTTTGGCAGAGGTCCCATAGCATGTTAATGTCCACTGGAGAGGATTCTAGAGCATTCAGAGAGTACTGGACCATCAGGTGAATAGGCTAACTTGTCCAGTGGATATCAGCCAGCCTCTGACCTCAGCTACCTCAGTGCTTGCACAGTACTCCTGAGAAAGAAGAAGCCTTGGTGGCAGGGATGGAGGCCTTCCATAGGTCCCATGGCATGGGCTCTCTCTCACTGAGGCTGGTCTACCTGTTGCCACTGCTGAATTCCTAAGCTGCCAGCAGCAGAGACACAGTTTGGTGCCTCAATATAGAAACATCCCTTGAGAAAGCCTGTCACTCAGCAAGTTGGTGATATCCTGGAAGCACAGCAATATAACTTTACCAAAATTTAGCCCTATTTGTATTATACATTTGCCTTTCCTATCCAAGGTGCCTCATCCAGCATCATCTGAGGGTTTGAAGCCTATGTGATTCACCAACATAAGATCCCAATAAAATTGCCTCAGACCAAGGGACATATTTATAGTGAAGATAAATGAAATGAGTGTGTGACTAGAGAATCCTCAGATCTCACCATATACCACAGGACTCTGATGAAGGAGCCAGCTTGGGGACCACATCCAGTAGGCTGAGTGCTGTCCTCCAGAATTCTCTATATGCAATGAACCTATAGCCAACAGGTAGTGAAGTTTATGGGTCTTAAAACCAAGAGGTGGAAGTAGGATTTGCCTTTCTCATCATCACTCCTAGTGACTCACTTTCAGGTTGTGTGCTTCCCATCCCTAAGTGCTTAGGCTCTGCTGGAATTCAAGTCCTGAGTCCTAACACTGGGGTTGAAGATGGAGGACAGGAGAGGAGGCTTCTGCCAGAGAGCATGGAAAGGCAGAAAGAGTCATTTGGGAACTCTCTGATAGACCAACAAGCAAAGAAAGGAGTTGCCAGACTGATGGGGCCATCGACCCTGACTACCATCAAAAACTGAGTTACTGGCTACACAATGGTGGCATGAAGGAATACAGCTAGAACCCATGATTGTCAGGGGGGCTCCACTTGATGTTTTCCTGCAGTTTCAGCGAACAGCCTAATATAGGGAAAATAACTAAGAGATCTAATCCATGTGGATAAATGCGCAAACCAGAAAATACGAGGAAATTAACACCTTCTGGAGCAACCTTTAGCCAATGGGGGAATGGAAAATGGTGGATAAATACTTTCCTCTCCTATCTCAGGTGGATAACTCTGAAGCACAGCTGACATAGTTCCTCTAAAGGGCCCCAGGTGGATTGAGTGTTGACAATCCATGTTGATAACCAACTCAGTAATACACCCTGAGATCAGCTTTTCCTCCTTCCTTATTTCAATTTTCCCAGTTTCCCCAGTATTGTTCCCTGTAATAATTTTCCAAAATGAACTATCTATACCAAGTCACTGTCTCAGGCTCTGCTTTTTAGAAAAACCCAAACTAAGACAACCTCCAAATATGTGATTATGCATATCTAATGAAAAAGTTTACAGCTGAAGTAGACAATAGAAAAAAAGTGTAAGTACTTAAATATATCCTGGTAAATTTTCTGAAGCCAAAGGATGAAGACAAAATCCATCAAGTTTCCCAGTAGAAAATGATGATGATGATGATGATGATGATGACAACTCACCTGGAAAGGAAAAAAATCAGACTGGTATTGAAAATCTCATCTGTAACACTAAAACCTAGAAAGAAGTAATGTTCACAATGAACTTAAGCAAGAAGACTGTAACCTTACAATTCTACAGTAAAGCTATTTTTGGATGACATCAAGAGACAGACAATGTCAGACATGTAATGATCTCAGAAAGTCACATAACAGAATAGACTGTCTAGAAGAAAGAGTAGATTGCAAAAAAGAACTCAAGGAAGTGTAATACATGGTATAGAAGAAATAATGACAAATACTGAAACTAATCAAGTGTACAGGTAAGTCTAATTACAATTATAATGTATTACTAACTCTTATAGTGGTTAAGAAAAATTCTTAACATAAAAGTCTAGTATTTGGTATTTGTCCCTCACTGCCTGGCTTATTTCACTTAGCATAATGCTCTCCAGTTCCACCCATGCTGTTGCAAAGTGTAGGAATTTCTTCTTTCTTCTTGCTGCACAGTATTCCATTCCGTAAATGTACCATTGGTTTTTGATTCATTCATTTACTGATGGGCACTTAGGTTGCTTCCAGCACTCGGCCATTGTAAATTGTGCTGCTATGAAATTTGGGGTGCATAGGTTCTTTTGGATTGGTGTTTCAGGGTTCTTAGGATATGATCCCCGTCGTGGAATTTCTGGGTCAAAAAGCAGTTCCATTTTTAGTTTTCTGAGAAAATTCCATACTGTTCTCCACAATGGCTGCACCAGTCTGCATTCCCACCAATAGTACAACAGGGTTCCCTTTTCTCCACAACCTCTCCAACACTTGTTGTTTGTTGATTTGTTTATGATGGCCATTCTCACTGGTGTGAAGTGGTATCTCATTGTGGTTTTAATTTGCATCTCTCTGATGGCTAGTAAAGTTGAGCATCTTTTCATATGTCTCTGGGCCCTCTGTATGTCCTCCTAGGAAAAGTGTCTGTTCAAGTCTTTTGCCCATTTTTTTATTGGGTTATTTGTCTTCCTACAGTGGAGTCATGTGAATTCTTTATATATATATTTTGGAGATCAAACCCTTGTCTGAGGTGTCACTGGAAAATATGGTTTCCCATACAGTTGGGTCCCTTTTGATTTTAATGCTGTTTTCTTTAGCCATGCAGAAGCTTTTTAATTTGATGAGGCCTCATTTGTTTCTTCTTTCCTTTATGCCCCTTGCTCTAGGGGACATATTGGAGAAAATATTGCTGCATGGAATGTCTGAGATTTTCCTGCCTATGTTTTCCTCTAGGATTTTAATGGTGTCATAGCTCAGTTTTAAGTCTTTTATCCATCTTGAATTTATTTTTGTGTATGGTGTGAGTTGAGGATCGAGTTTCATTTTTTTTGCATGTGGCTGTCCAGATCTCCCAACACCATTTGTTGAAGAGGCTATTTTTTACCCCATTTTATGCTTCTGCTCCCTTTGTCAAATATTAATTGACTATAGAGGCTTGGGTTTATTTATGGGCTCTTTATTCTGTTCCATTGATCTGTGTGTCTGTTCTTATGCCAGTACCAGACTGTTTTGATTACAGTGACCTTGTAATACAGATTGATATCAGGTATTGTGATCCCTCCTACTTTACTCTTCTTTCTCAAAATTGCTGCAGCTATTCTGGGTCATTTATGGTTTCATATAAATTTTTGAAATGTTTGTTCTATATCTGTGAAATATGCCATTGGTACTTTAATAGGTATTGCATTGAACCTATAAATTGCTTTGGGTAGTATGAACATTTTGATGTTAATGTTAATTATTCTTCCATAATTCTTCCAATCCATGAGCATGGTACATACTTCCATTTGTTTGTGTCTTCCTTGATTTCTTTCTTCAATGTTGTGTAGTTTTCTGAGTATAGGTCTTTTACATCCTTGGTTAGTTTTATTCCTAGGTATTTTATTTTTCTTGTTGCTATCTCAAATGGGATTTTTTTCCTGATTACTGTTTCTGATATTTCATTGCTGGTGTACAAAAATGCTTTTGATGTCTGAATATTGAAATTAAGAACAATCTGACCCAGAGGAGAGGTAGGAGAGGATAATGGGGGGAGAAGGGGAGGAGGGTTTTCAGGAACAACTATAAAGGACACATAGACAAAACCAAAAGGGTGGGGTGGAAGCAGGGGAGGGAAGTGGGGATGGCTGGGATGTGGGGAGACTGGTGGAGGGTAAATCCAGACAACTGTACTTGAACAACAATAAAATAATTTTTAATAAAATAAAATAAACAATAACAAAAGAATGAGTACAAAATGCTATTACTTTTGAAAAAGATGAATAAATAAATTTACCATGGGGAAAAAAAGTCTAGTATTAAAAACATGAGATTGCATATTTAATGTGCCTACCACATTACCAGAGCATGTTAGGTATTAAAAACCAAATAGTATAGTTTGATATTAAGTAGCATTATTCCTCCAACTTTGTTTTTCTTTCTTCAGATCACTGTTACTATTCAGGACATTTGTGGTTCCATATAAATTTTTGAAATATTTGGTCTAGTTCTGTGAAATACATCATTGGTATCTTGTTAGAAATTACACTGAATCTATAGATTGCTTTGAGTAGTATGGACCTTTTAATGATGTTAACTCTTCCTATCCATGAACATGGTATGTGCTTCCACTTATTTGTATCTTCTTCAATTTCTTTCTTTAGTGTCTTATAATTTTCCAAGTACATGTCTTTTACATCCTTGGTTAGATTTATTCCTAGGTATTTTATTCTTTTAGAAGCAATTGTGAATGGGGTTGTTTTCTTAACTTCCCTTTCTGATAGTTCATTATTAGCATATAAAAATGCAACTGATATCTGGCTGTTAATTTTGTTTCCTGTTACTTTACTAAATTCATTTATCAGTTCTAGTAGTTTCTTGCTGGAACCTTTAGGGTTTTCTATGTATAGTATCATGTCATCTGCAAATAAAGACTGTTTTACTTCTTCCTTTCCAATTGGATACCTTTTATTTCTTCTGTCTGATTGTTATGGCTAGGACTTCCAGGACTATGTTGTATAAGAGAGGTAAATGTGGAACATCCCTGTCTTGTTCCTAACCTTAAGGGGAACACTATACTATAAGACCATAGTAATCAAAACAACATGATACTGGCATAAAAACAGACACCTAGATCAATGGAACAGAATAGAGAGCCCAGAAATAAACCCACACCTTTATAGTCAATTAATATTCAACAGAGGAAGCAAGCACATACAATAAGCTAAAGATAGTTTACTCAACAAATGGTGTTGGGAAAATTGGGCAGATACATACAGAAAAATAAAACTAGACCATCTTCTTACGCCACACACAAGAATAAATTCAAGATGGATTAAAGAATTAACTATTAGACCTGAAACCATAAAAATCCTAGAAAAAAGCACAGGCAGTAAAATCTCAGGCATTCTTTATAGCAATATTTTATCAGATATATCTTGCTAGGCAAGGGAAACAAAAGAAAAAATAAACAAATGGGACAACATCAAACTTTTTGTACAGCAAAGGAAATCACCAACAAAATAAAAAGACAATCTACTGAATGGGAGAACATTTTCACTGATGCATCTGATTAGGAGTTAATATCCAGAATTCATAAAGAACTCATAAAACTCAACACCAAAACAAACACTTCAATTTAAGAAAATGGGCAAATGACCTGTACAGACACTTGTCTAAAGAGGACATACATATGGCCAATAGACATATGAAAAGATGTTCAACATCACTAATCACCAGAGAAATGCAAATTAAAACCACAGTGAGATATCACCTCACAGCTGTCAGAATGGCTATCATCAATATATCAATAAACAACGAGTGCTGGTGTGGATGTGGAGAAAGGGAAACATTTTGCACTGTTGGTGGGAATGCAGACTGGTGCAGCCACTGTGGAAGCTGCATGGAGATACCTCAAAAAATTAAAAGTGGAATTGCCTTATGACCCAGAGGTCCTACTTCTGGGAATTTATCCAAAGAAACCCAAAACACTAATTTGATAGAACACCCCTATGTTTACTGCAGCATTATTTATAATCACAAAGGTATGGAAGCAGCAAGTATCCAAAAAGATGAGTATAAAACAACTAGAGGACACTTACACGGTGGAATACTCTTGGCCATAAAAAATATGAAAATTTTACCATTTGCAACAGTATAGATGGACCTGGAGAACATATGCTAAGTGAAATAAGCCAGTCAGAGAAAGACAAATACCACGTGATTTCACTCATATGTGGAACCTAATGAACAAACTGAACTAATAAGCAAAACAGAGACAGACTCATAGATAGAGAGCAGGCTGACAGCTCTGGGGTTGGGGTTGAGGGTGGACGGATTGAGCAAAAAGGAAAAAAGACTCAAGGACATGGACAACAGTGTGTTGATTGTGGCAGTAGACAAATGGTAATGGATAAATACAATAAAAATAAATTTTAAAAAATAATAATGAAAAAACAATTAGTTCTTTCATACCCATTATTTTTTATTGTCATCATGAAACACACATACATAATAGAATGCATGTATCATATGACATACAGTACACTTTTAAAACGATAGAGAAAAACTGGTGCTTCCTCACCTAGTTTGAGAAACATCTGCCCATTTTTTTCAGTCAATATGCTTAATGTACATAGAGAAACATGTTTTTCTACAATGAGAAAGCTCTCAACTTCTCACCTGCTTTTTATTTACTTACTACTTTAAGTAACAGGGAACTAGAATGACCTCTGTTAACTATGTGAATTAGACGCAGGAATTTGATCTCCTTGTGTGTCCATTTTCCCTTTTATAAAAAGATGAACAAAATTCTCACCTTCTCCACATGAACATCATTGTGGGGGGGAGAAGGAGGGAGAACATAATTACTGTGGAAGATGTGGTTCGTGAATATAACTAGCACTGTTATGGTTTTGCCTAAAGTGAAGTACAAAAGTGCATTTGCCTAAAAGAAGAACCTGGTGTAACATTAGCAATCCAGTCTGCTCCCAGAACTAATGCTATCAGTTCTGCAGAAATGCTTAGACAGGACTAGTCTTCTCTGGCTAAACTTTCTTTAGTTTCTATAATCAGGCATGTCCTATTTCACTCTCTTTACCATTAAAAACTGTGCTCATCGATACACTATTTTACTCTGTTCTTTTTAAAATCCAATACATAAATGAATTACCACTGAGTTAGAAAAACTGCTTGAAGGAAAAGCTAAAATATACAAATGTACCTGTTGCAAGGTGCTGGCAGTAAATTTTCAAAATAGCTCTGTGCAATGGACAGAATTAACTTCCCTTTTATTCTTCTGGCAATATGTCTCTGAAGAGTCTGGCAGCGACCTTTAAGAGAACAGAGCAAAACTTTATTTTCCCCTTGTACTGGTGTGATGCCGTCAGCCTGAGCATCTTTTGGAATGCCCTGGTGCACTCCAAATGGGCTCTCTGAGCTTAGAGGAAGCAGGAACAATGGTCTGCAGACTGCTGAAGTGAGCAGTGCTGCAAGTTGGAGCCACACCAGCTCTGCTGGGAAGGAAGCCTGTCCGTTTATCAAACTGACATCAAGGCAGCAAAGGAAGCAACTAAAGCATCCTTTGCCAAGGACAGGCATAATGCAGAAAAGTGCACCGTTGCTGCTAGTGAATGAATATATATCTGTTTCAATTGTTGCACCATATCACCAGTCATTTAAAGTAATGGACAGTAAAGAATGACCAAGAGTACTTCTCTAAACAAAGCTGAAAATAGGTTTATCTAAAGTGAGTTATTAAGTTAAAAGTCAAACTTGTTGGCTTCATATAAGGGATAGAACACTGACTAGAGAGTCTTACTTCAATACCAGAATCTATTAAAGTCCTTGCCCTAAAAAAATTCAACATCCGGTGGCCTTTTCCAGGTCATGAGTCAAGTTCATCCAGCTTTAGATTGGAACCTCTGCTTTTCCATATGGTTCGAACTACACTGGCAAGAAGCTATTACTGTTTAGACAGATTTCAACTCAGCAAATTCTGCAAGACACTACTGGAAACACTACTACTGCTTCTCAGAATATTTTTGAACAGGATAGGAAACATTTGCACTATTTTTAGCTTCTATTTCACCATCACTGCAGAAAGCCAGTTTGCGTGAGAAAGCCAATGTTTCTACTAAAATGTGAAGGCAGAGTAAAGTGTATCGCTCCTCTTTGTAGTACATGCTTTCCTACAGTCAAATTCTTCTCATTTATAGCACCATCATATTGCAACTTACATGTGTTTATGTAATTCTTGATCAATGTTACTCCCACTGCCAAACTTTAACTCCGTGAAGCCAGGCTGTGTCTCTTTTTGCCCACCTATTGCAGCCCGTGGTACGCAGAACATAGCCAAAACATATTTGTTGAACGCATCTAATTTAGCAGGATCATTTTCAATGATTTTTTATTAGTTACTTATTACATGCTAAGAATTAGATGATACATAAAGGAATCCAGAGTTTAGGCTCTAGTCTTAAAAAGTTCACATGCAAAAATTGTTCTAGGTAACAATAACTTACTAAGCACCCACACCTCCACCCAGAATTCCCTGTTCACTTCTTTCCCACTGAATTTATCACTTTCTAGTGTATTATGCAATTTATTTTTAATTCTGTCTGCCCTCATCAGAATGTCAACTCCAAGAGCAGCAGCAGTTTTTCATCTCCTGAATGTCCCTGTGCCTAATGATTATACTAATTGATCATTTCTTCCTCTTTGAAACACTTCTGTATTTCTGATCTGGCCACATTTTCTCTCCTGCCTTAGCTTTAACCCCACTCACTCTATTCCACTCACATGAACCTCTTTCTTCATTATTCCTCCAACAGGCCAGGAGTCTCCAACCTTGGGGTCTTGGCACTTGCCGTCCCTTCTCAATAGGAAGCTCTTCATCAGTTATCTCCATGGCCCACTCTCTTACCTCCTTCAGATCTCTCTTCAAAAGTCACCCTGACTCTGGATTTACTGGGGTGATCACTTCATTAGGTACATAAATGTCTTATCACTATGTCATGCACCTGAAACTGATATAATACTGTATGTGAACTATGATTTGAAAATTGTATGTCAACTATAATTTGAAAATAAATTAATTTTTAAAATACTCTGACAAAAAGAGATATAGATGAAACAACTATGCAAAATAAATGTTGGTTTTTGCTAAAAAAAAAATGTCCCTCTGGCAGTGGCATCTTCCCTAATAGCCTCACTTAAATTTGCACCTTCTTCACCTACAACATACACGTACACTCTTAGAACTTCCCATCCACCCACCCCTCTTTCTTTCCATAACACTCTTCACAGTCCAATGTACAATATCAGTTGTTTTGTTGCCTGTTGCTCTCCCTCCCCACCCTGGAGACAGGAGAATTCTGAGCTCCAAAGGAGCCATTATCCTCTCCTTTGCTCACTGATATATGCACAATACCTAGAAAACTGCGTTACTTGGCACTCAATAAATATTTGTTGAACAGATGAATTATTATAAATGTGATGTTTATACATGAAACACCAGATTTTAGAATGTCCCACTTCAACTTAGCAAGCATATGCATGATTATAATATGATGTTTGAATTTTGAATAAAAAGTTGAATATGAAATAATAAATATAATAAGAAGCAGGTGGTTTAGGAAGGTTATATCTTTGTTTTGGTGAATACACTTCTAGAATTTAGGTTATTGATAAATTTCGGCTTGAAAATCTCTAAGCAGTTGTTTGCTATCACATACTATTTTTGAAGGCAGCAATCAAAACACACACATACACACACACTGGCCTCCATATACAAGATTGCCTCTGGAGCCCAGGGAAAATGAGAGGAAATGACTTTTAAATGGCTAAGAAAAATGTTCATGATTTATTAGTTCTACAAAACAGCAGAGCAGGCACCCTCTTAACAAAGGTGGCAGAACCGATTTTAACCAGGTAGATGAACACATGGAGACTCTTTGACCAAATGCCTAGTTACTTCTGGGAGATTTTGAATGACCCTGAGAATAAGAAGCTCAGAGTAGCATGGCAAGCTCTTCCTTCTCCTTTCCCATCAGCTCAGGGACAGGAAATCTGCAGGGAATAATTTTCTTCATGTGAAACCCAATTCAAAGCACACATTCCCACTTCCATTCAGGAACCCCCGGTAAGATTTGGAAGGGTGGGAGCAGTTGTTTGCTCTCTTTGTGATCAGCACAGAAGCATATCACTTCAGAGCACAAAGAGACTTTCATTCTTATGCCCTCTGAAACATTTCAGAGTTTCTGAAGGAAAAAACTGAACTAAGCCAAAAAATTCCTGGCTATCTTGGAGGACGCATCCTAACCAGCCTCAACCTCTCTGAAGTTCATACCAGAGTCCTCATCCCATCTGGAGAGTAATTGCTGGTGTCCTAGTTAGATCTCAAGAGCAATTGATCATTCATTTCAGCCTGAATAAATGCATGCATTCAAATCTTTATATGTAGTGACAGAGATATAAGTACAGATAATGCATATATAATAGAAGATTGATACTATAAACTTTTGTTGATCTTTCTGTTGTTTTTTAATAGAAAAGAATGAGAGAACAAAAAGTTTTCCATAATCTCATAACCCTAATAATACCTATTGATATTTAAATTCTTCTATTTTTAATGCTTTTATGTCTTTCAACTTCATAATATAAATACAGTCACCATTTCTTGATCAATTACTATGTACCAGGTCCTGTCCTAGGTGATTTATTTATTTAAACCTCAAAACAACCTTATGACATGGGTATTATTAGCCCCATTTTATAGAAGAACAGATGGAAGTTTACTCAGAGAGTAACTTGTTTAAAGCCAAACAGCCCCTGCTGTGGCTGGGTCTCCCCTCAAACCCAAACCAGGCAATCTACAAGGTTAGTGCTATTGATGCTGCCTTATGCTGCATCCGCACCTTCCCTTTGGGAAATGAAACCCCAGTTTTCTTCCTCATCCAAGATAGGTATTTAAACCCTATAGTTATGAGCACAGCTAACAATATAACAATATCCCAATTACAGTCATTCTATTTAGGTAAAAATGAAGGAACATCATTAATATTTAAATTAAGAAACTTGATTGCCGCTTTAAAACCATTAAGATGATTTGATTTTTCAACCATGCATTTGACAATCCATCTGAGCAAAGAAAGCCCTTAGGGCAGGGAGCTGGGCTTCTCCTGCTGACAGTTGAGGAGTTTAGACTCATGCAGAGAAGCAAGCACCTTCCTGATTGTTCTTGTCTTTTGCCTGCCTAGAATGCCTTCCCCAAGCAGAACAGATGTGTAGATTTGTAAGGGAAGGTTGGCTGAACCAGGTACAACATAGTGGCTCCTTTTGGAAGGAACAGGCAGAGCTAGGAGAAGACACGGCTGTGTTCTTCACAGAGGAGGCACAGGTGAATCACCAGGGCTTGGCCCAAAAACATGGCTGGGATTCTAGGCACAGCACCTCTCAGGAAAGAGGATTAGGGCAGGCAGAAAAGTCCCTGCTTCTGCAGAAAATTCATTCCTGTCTTCTACAACCTGTCCCCAGGTCAGGGAAAGATTTCTTGTCAGGATCTTCAGCAGTGAAATCAGCTGACTTAAAGAGGTTCCCGGAGTCTTTCCAGAAGTAGCCAGAGGGCTGAGGTGTGGCTGCCTGTCAGCCTCCAGGGATCCAAACTCAGAAAGAGCTGGAGATGGCTTTCCAGAGTTCCGCCCTCCCACCCAGCTCTGGTCTGCATCGCACAGCCTGTCTGGGGAGACCGATGAGGGTGGAGGCTCTGGGGTGGAGGAAATCTTTGGGTCTGCTCTTTATCCATTGTGCCATCATTCTGGCGACTGCCAGTCTCCATTTTTTTTAACATTAACCATGTAAACAGCATTGCTTTATTTTTCTTTACAGGAGATAATGCTCCATTATGAAAGGGAAAAAAACATGTTTGTTGCTTTCAAAGGAAACAAGATGTTTACTTTTGACTTCAAACTGAGAGGTTTCAGAATGTGCAAAATGAGCTTTGCCTTTCTTACTTAACTTATCCAGTTTTTTCCTTTTTGTTTTAATTTTCCCACTATCAGGGAATACAATTATTACCACTGTTTTTAGACTAGTTAGCGGGCTGTTTTTTATGAAAATGTGAATGGTAAGTTGAAAAGACTACATGCCAAGTGAGCTCTTTCATGCCGTAGGTCACTAAAATGCTCTTGACAAGATTTTCTTGTAATTTTTCTGTTGTATTGTTCTCAGAAGGCACACTCTATTCAATTACCTCCACTGGCCTACACAACATAATTCATCCCAGGAGACTTCTTTGTTAATAGTTTTCACTTCAACTATATTATTTCTGTTACTTATGCTCAATATGTATGTGTATACAATTCATTGTTAATTTTTAGCAGCCAGAAGTTCTCAAAGATGCCACCACTTTATCTATTTCTGCACAGATTTTCATGCACACATATAGATCTATGAGGTTAAAGCACTCAATCATCTGGCTTCAGTGATCTCTGCTTTGAGGAATTCAGAATGATATTTTTAGAATTTTTATAAATGGAAACATAGATGACAGATTCTGTAGAATACAAGATGTTATCTATATTTACTGAGAGCACAATATGGATGCTAATATATATATAGTTTGAAGTTCAGCATTATTAATGTTTTTTCCTTTCCTTTGTTCAGTTTCTTCCTTAAACTAAAATGTTTTGCTAAATATGGTCTTGTTTATCAACTTCTTTCTCAGTCCTTTAGAGTGTGGGGGTACTTGTTCCTGTTTCCTATTTATTGTATTCAACCATAGAAATTTAAATATGTATAGAAGCTAAGTGAGAAGACAATACCTGTTAGTATTCTTAATTATGGGACCTTCCAGAACCCATTTTATCACAAAATAATACTTACATCTTTGTGGAACAGAAAGCATCCTTCTAATTATAGAAAAATGAGTCACAAAGAACTCAAGTATATTGCAACATGGTCATAGATAAGGTAATGCATAAAACTCAGAAGTCCTATTACTGTCATATGTGTTTTCCATATGCAGAGAGATGGAAAGCTGTGGCAAACTTGGGTTAAAATGTAAGCCCTCAGGGAGAATAATTCTTAGAAATATAGAAGCCTACACCTGATACTTTGTTCAAAATAGCACTGTGCTTAATACTAAGAAGAAACAAAATGTTCCTTTATGTAGATATATCTCATTTCATTCTAAATAATTCACGCTCCTTAAGGCACATGTGGACCAAAATCTAACTTTTCTTACAAATCACATAGTGTTCCCAAAACAAGTTGGGAACTGGCTGTGTGAGGCATGAAAGCTTCTGAAAGATTTCATCTGTGACACCTGCATGCTATCCTTAGCCATATGGCAGCATACAATTGCCAGTGAAGACGTTTGGGAAAGTAACTGCTCCATAAGCTCCGAGCTCTTTCCCACATAACTCACTTCTGCTGAAGCACCAGTATGAAAAGAACGATGACACCGGAATTCTGAGAGAAACTGCAGAATCTCTGATTGCGTGAGACTAAATTTCGTCCAGTCCCACTGCATCTAAGTAACTGGCAAGCATCCTTGGTTAGCATTTTAAAGTGAGATAATATCAAAAATTCAGGAAGGATGATGGCAGCCAAACCATCATAGCAATTATAAGTAAAATGCTTTAAGTACACCAAAGAGAATGTGCTTGCTTGGAATTCCAAAAAAAGCATACCTAAAAGGTCTTATTCCTCTATGAAATTTGATAAGAATTCTTTCAATGCTTTCCAGTACTTTTATAATTCAAGGGCAAGTGTTACAGATTTGGGACTGCTTTTTTCTCATTCATTTATTCAATAATATCTATGTAATGCCTACCACATGAAAGATAATCTATTAAAATTAAGATTAGCATTTATGACTACAGAAGTCATCTGTGTTCCAAGATGAATTTCACTAATTTTTTTACCATGTCCCACATACATGACCGCAGATTATATTATATATGTACACTCCCACTTTCCAGAAGAAAAAAATATATTTCATAATAAATTTCATAATAACAAAGACTGAGGGAAATCTCATGAAAAATTATAATAAAGTTTAAAAATCTTTAAGAACTTACAAGTTACTCTTACAAAATAGACACTCAAATATGATGGATCTCTGAGCCTGATATAAAATACCAGAATATTGGTTGGTATGAATAAAGAGAGGTGAGGCTAAAAAGACTGTGGAAATAAAATCATATGCAAATGTTAAAGTAGGTACTGAGAAAGTTTCAATTATTAACCAAGCTGTGAGTCCCCAGTATCCTCCTCTTCCCCAGGAGAAGGGGTTGCTAATGCTGCTATCCAGGCCTAGAGCGAGGGGCTTCAATAGGACCTTTCAGAGGCACATGTTCCCTGAATCTCATAGACTGAAAACAGCCTCACCTGAACTTCAAACAGCCCTTGGAAACACAGACTGGGCTGCAGCTGGGACATAAATGCACTTCTCTCCAATGTCAGGTCAAAGTAGCATGTCCCAGTGACCAGATAGAGAGCCCATAATAGAAATGCCAGGCAGGGGACAGAAGAAATGGAATTCTCCCTAAGAGCAGATTGACAAAAGTGAGAGCAGAACATAGTTGGTTGGGAGGAGGGGGCACTGTCATTAATTCTCCATGACTCTGACTTCCAGACATTAGAACCAAGACCATTCTGTCAGGTCGGCACCTCCATCAACTATGGAATATAGCAATAATGAGACCGTTGAGAATGTCAAGTCAATATGGCAGACTGAACCAGCAGAGAACAACTCTCCCTCATGGAAGAATTAAACTCTACAAAAACAAAACTTGGATAATTGGCTAAATTTCGAATTCAGAGTGTGAAATCTGTGAGTGTAAAAAGAGGAACCAAAATCATAGAAGTAAATAGGAACTTAAACCAAAGCAGCTCATAGTTTACACCCTTAATGAATGCTATAAAACTTAATAGGGGCAAGCTCCTTGGAGCCATCACAAGCAGAGGGATTCAAAATGTCATTTCATGTGTCACAGTGTACCATTGCTGACACAAAATGACAGAATGCAATGGAGTAATATTTTTGAAATGGTAAAGGGAAGTTATTATCTCCCAATTAAACCATGTCAAGTGAAGGTAAGTGAACACAAACACTGAGTCATAGAAGCTTAACGGAAAAAAATTACTAAATAACTATTCAGCAAAAATAATAGGAAATCTAGAAGGAAAGAGGGTTGTAAGAAATAATGACAAGAAAAAAGCTCATAAGTATGTTGATAAATCTAAATGAACTCTGTGTATAAAATAATGATAATATTAACTAATTTGGTGGTTTAGATGCAAGAAAAACAAAAATGCTAGATGAATATTTGCAATACAGGAGAGAATAATCAATCTAAGCCCTTATATTGTTTGGGAGGAAGATAGAGGATTTTGACAACTTCACATTTTTTACATCAGATACACATGTTAGAAACTTAAAGGATAATGACTAAAAGGAATAAAAATTAAATGTATAATTACCAAATGAGTTGAGAAGAAATAGAAGGAATGAAGAAGACTTGATCAACTCAACAAAACCAAGAAAAGAAAGATAAACCCATAAAACATAAAAACAGCACAAATAGACATCAACACATTGGTAATTATAATAAATACAATAAGAACTAAAATCATCCCAAATTAGATTTTATAAAAAGAAAATAATGTCCAGCTTGTTCTTATTATAAGGGCTACATGCAAAATGTAATGATGCAGAAACAAATGCACCAGTCAAATCCTGATCAAAAGATAACTGGTGTTGCAATATTCAAATCAAACGATGTGCAGTTTTACACCAAGGAGCATTGATAGAACCATAGGCATAATACATAAGGTAAAAAGAACAGCTCAGCAAGAAAATAAAATGGCCATGAAATTGTATGTACTTAACAACATAGCCTTAAAATACATAAAGTTAAAAATGACATAAATATAAGGAGGAATTGACAGGTCTACAATCATAGTAGTAGATTTTCATATACCCCTCAGAAACTGATACCTCAGGAAGACAAAAAAGTATTAAGTATTTATAAAATATTTGAACAACACAATTAAAGAGCTAGAATAAAGGATAGATGTGTAGAAGTCTGCTCATAATAGAGAATAAAAGAGAATATAGAAAATATACATTCTTTTCAAGTAGAAATGAAAGTGTCAGAAAAACTGACTGTACAGAAGGCCACAAAGGAAACTTCAAGTAATACCAAAGAATATATATCACATATTCATACCATAAAAATAACCTGGTAGTCATGAATAAAAAAGGTGACGGGATTAAGAAGTACACATTAGTAGTTACAGAATAATCACTGCAATGCAAATTACAGCATGTGGAATATACTCGATAATATTATAATAACTATGTATGGGGCCATGTGGGTATTTGAAATATCAGGGACCACTTTATAAACTATATGATTGTCTAACCACTATGCTGCACACATGAAACTAATACAGAATAATATTGAATATAAACTGTAACTGAAGAAATATGAAACAAAATAACCTAGTAGTCAAAGGGGAAACCACATGCGGAAATTATTTTTTAAAACGTTAACTCTACAGAATAAAAGTGCCATATGCCAAATTTGGTAATGTTGCTAAAGCAATAATTTAGCCTTAAATGAATTTACTAAAAACAAGTGTGATAATTGCTGGGGAGAGGGAGGTATAAGGGAACTAAATGGTAATGGAGAAAAATACAACAAAGATTAAATAAAAATAAATAAATAAAATGAGCTAAAAATTTTGTTAACATTTGTGGGGATTGGGGGAGAATAAACCCCCAAAAATCTGAAGAAAAGATGTGAAAAAGATAAGAGCAGAAATTAATGATTTTGAAAACAAAACAAAATCAATAGAGATGATGAGGCCATCAAAATATTCCATCTGTCTCCTAAAGAGTTCTTTATAGTCCATGATGAAGGGTGAAGCTGTTTCATTCCTCAGCCACCTCTGGTGCAGAATACCTACCAGCACTGCCTGATCGAAATACAATGTGAGCTACGTAAGCAATTTAATTTTTATGGTAGCTACATTTTTAAAAGTAACCAGAAACAGATGAAATTAACTTTAATGATATATTTTATTTAAGCCAATAGATCAAATATATTATCATTTCAACACATAACCAATATGAAAATTATTGAGAGATTTTTACATTCTTTTTCCATGCTAAGTCTTTAAATCTGGATTATATTTTATACTCACAACGTACCTGAATTCAGTTGCTTAGTAGCCACATGCTACTGTCCCATGGGTATTGAATTGGACTGAACAAATGTGTATTCAAATGGCATGCCATATAATTTCAGAATTCATCGGCTTTGGCAGACACTATTTTTTCATATTTGTTTCTTAATTTGGTCTTTGGAACAAGGTAAAGTCTGTACAAGCATTGTCATTTCATCTGCTTTCTAGGTCCTGCAAGATGGTGGCAAAGCTTGTGTTACCCTTCTGCCAATTTCTGAGTGTTTTCCAGCCAGACGCAGTGGCATCAAATTAGCAGCCAAGATTCTGATGGCCACAGAGTTGATGGCATCTCAAAAAGTCACCTACTTACTTTTCACATTAGTGTTTGCACAACAGAGATTCTCTACAGTCATCTCTATTCCCCAAGAGTTTCATGTTGAAATAACGAAATGGCCTAGATCCACTTGAAGATAAATTGCTTTAATTATTAGGGAGATTGTGAAGCTCACCATTTCAAATATCAGGTCAGTGCAGTGCCCAGCACTGGCAGTGGCTTCACTGAGATATTTCTCCAGGTGCCGCTAGTTAGGTCTTAATATCAATAAAATGCCTCCATTTAGGACTAGCTTTATCTGTGGGATTTGTTCATTTTTCAGCAGAAAACAAATTATCTCAGTAATTGTTAAAGACTATTATTTTGCAGTGTTGCAATATTTGCTATTTGACATGTTAGTTTAATTGTCAGCATTGTTCCTAAAATCTATGGAAAGCTCACAGGATAATTTTTTTAGGTCTTAGAATCTTGTATTTTTAATACTTTATGTGAGATTATAGGAAATATAGTGGTTAAGACCATCAGCATATGGATTTAAGTCAGGCTACTGGAGTTTTCAATACTAGTTCTATACTTGCCAACTGTGTGTCTGAACCTCAGCTTCCTTGGCTTTGAAATGGGAAAATATTAATTAAAGTTGCAAAGAGCATTACACATAGTGGCATCTAAGGTTCTTACTTAACACAGTGCCCGGCACTCAGAACTATTTCATAAACACTAGCTAGGTCACCTGTAGGTTTCTAATTCCTTCACGCAAATTTGGGAGCATTGAAAGAAGTGACCATAAGACATCATTTCTAAAGCTCTAAAGACAATTCTTTGAAAAAAATTCCAGTTGATCGTTCCTCTCTGAAACCTACATCAGAAAGGTTTTCCTAAATTTAATGACACTGATTTCCTTTCTATACATTTATAATGCAACTGTGCTAATGATTCATTAGGAAACTCCCCCATTCAGATCCTATGATCAAGAATCAAGCCAGATTAGACTTATGGTCAAGATGGAGGTGCAGATAGACATGTGTAGCCTCCTTGCACAACCACAAAAAGAATCACAACTAACTCTCAAAACAACAGCCAGAACTGTCATAAAATTGAACTGTATGGAAGTCTGACAACCAAGGATTTAAAGACACTACCTTCAAATACATGTATAGGATGGACAGAAAGGCAGAGATGTGGTGGAGAGGCAAGGAGAAGTGGTATGGCACAGAGAGGCGGCAGTGGAGGAACAGGATGGGCAGTCCCACATTCATGTGTGGTGGATAAAAATCAGGAGAGATATGTTGACAGCAAGTGATCCCAAGCCCAGGCCAGACCACATATCCCAGGGTTCCAGTGCCAGGAAGATAGATCCCTATAACTTCCAGCTATAAAAACCAGTGAGCGGTTGAGGTGGCAGAAGAAACTGCCAGATTTTCAGGAAACTCCACATAAAGGGCCCACAGTCTTTTTTTTTTTTTCATTTTTTTTTACTTTTTTTCTCATTTTTTAAAATTTTATTGATTATGCTATTACAGTTGTTCCATTCTCCCCCTTCATTCCCCTCCACCCTGAACACCCTCTCCCACCCACATTCCCCCCCTTTAGTTCATGTCCATGTGTCATAAGTTCTTTAGCTTCTACATTTCCCATACTATTCTTGCCCTCCCCTTGTCTATTTTCTGCCTACCACCCATGCTACTTATTCTCTGTACCTTTTCCCCACCTCTCCTCCTCCCACTCCTCTGTTGCTAACCCTCCATGTGATCTCCATTTCTGTGGTTCTGCTACTGTTCTAGTTGTTTGCTTAGTTTGTTTTTGGTTTTGCTGTAGATGTGGTTGTTAATAATTGTGAGTTTGCTGTCATTTTACTATACATGTTCTTTATCTTCTTTTTCTTAGATAAGTCCCTTTAACATTTCATATAATAAGGGCTTAGTGATGATGAACTCCTTTAACTTGACCTTATCTGAGAAGCACTTTATCTGCCTTCCATTCTAAATGATAGCTTTACTGGATAGAGTAATCTGGGTTGGAGGTCCTTGCCTTTCCTGACTTTGAGTACTTCTTTCCAGCCCCTTCTTGCCTGTAAGGTTTCTTTTGAGAAATCA
>CM052541.1:55423970-55528678 GCA_028533065.1 Trachops cirrhosus | reverse complement strand
GCCTGTAAGGTTTCTTTTGAGAAATCAGCTGAGAGTCTGATGGGAACTCCTTTGTAGGTGACTGTCCCCTTATCTCTTGATGCTTCTACGATTCTCTTCTTCATTTTTACTTTGGCTAATGTAATTATGATGTGCCTTGGTGTGTTCCTCCTTGGGTCCAACTTCTTTGGGACTCTCTGAGCTTCCTGGACTTCCTGAAAGTCTATTTCCTTTGCCAGATTGGGGAAGTTCTCCTTTATTATTTGTTCAAATAACTTTTCCACTTGTTGCTCTTCCTCTTCTCCTTCTGGTATCCCTATAATTTGGATGTTGGAATGTTTAAAGATGTCCTGGAGGCTCCTAAGCCTCTCCTCATTTTTTTGAATTCTTGTTTCTTCCTTCTCTTCTGTTTGGTTGTTTCTTTCTTCCTTCTGGTCCACTCCATTGATTTGAGTCCCAGTTTCTCCCCAACACTATTGGTTCCCTGTGCATTTGCCCTCATTTCACTTAGCATAGCCTTCATTTTTTTTCATCTAATTTGTGACTGAATTCAACCAATTCTGTGAGCATCCTGATGACCAGTGCTTTGAACTGTGGATCTGATAGATTGGCTACCTCTTGGTGGCTTAAAAGTATTTGCTCTGAGGCTTTAATCTGTTCTTCTGTTTGAGCCATTTTTTTTTTTCTTGTCACACCCGTTGCGTATGAGGGTTGGAGCCTTAAGTGTTCACCAGGGCAAGGCAACCCAGTCACTGGGTTGTGATGCTATCTGTGCGGGCGGGGTCCAAGAGGGAACAATAGTGCCTGTTCCGCTCTCTATCAGATTTCAGCCCCTTCCGCCACTTCCCCCAAGCAAACTGGGCCTTTGTGGTGCTAATTCCCAGGTGGGCGGGCTTGTGCAGTTCTAGGACCCTGTGGGTCTCTCCCACAAACTCTCCTATGAGGCTGGGAGACTCTCCCTGTGCCTCAACCCCCACAGGTGTTTTCAATCGGTGTTTTGAGGCTTTATTTCCCTGAGCTGGGGCCCTGGGCTGCATGGTCTGTCTCATCCCCAACTTTGCCCGGTTTATGTGTGCATAAATGTGGGACGGCTCGGTCAGCCAGCTACCCTGCATGCCTCACTGGGTCTGCCCACTGCCACCCTGAGCCCGGGGTCCATCAGCCGCTGCCACAAGCTTTTGGAGGGGTCCACAAGCCCCCTCTCCACCCAGCACCCGAATCCTCCCCTCCTACTGGACTAGATGAATGTGTCTAACTCCTTGGTTGTCAGACTTCCATACAGTTCAATTTTCTGTCAGTTCTGGGTTTTTTTGTTGTTGTTGTTTCAAAATTTTTGTTGCCCTTAATTTGGTTGTGCAAGGAGGTACAGTGTGTCTACCTATGCCTCCATCTTGGCCAGAAGTCCAAGGGCCCACACAGTCTTAAAACATACAAACCCATCCAATGTGGGATTCACACCAGAGCAACAGTTGGAAGGGATCCAGTCACATACAGGAAGGGGTGAAGTGACTAGAAACAGGCTGAGTGCCAGGCAAACACCCAGAAGCCAGTCAGTGGCACAGTCTCCTCTCCAAGCCTTCCCCACTCCACACAAAGCCATAAAGGGGTGAAGAGCGTTGCCCCACCCTGGCAATTATTTAAGCCTCCACCCTACATAATTTACAGGTGCCTTTTACAGGGAGTCAAAGCAGCTCTAGTTCACACACAGGGAGGCTGCCAAATTAATAAAAGACTTATGGCCCACATGAAAGAACAGAACAAAACCCCAGAAAAAGAACCAAATGAAATGGACATAAGCAACCTATCAGATGAAGAACCCAAAACACTGGTGATCAGAGTGCTCAGAGAACTCAGTGAGTATGGCAACAACATAAAGGAAGAAATGGAGGCTACACTAAGTAAAATAAAGAAAAATCTACAGGATACCAACAGTGAAGGGAAGGAAGCTGGGATTCAAATCAGTGATTTGAAACATAAGGAAGAAATAAACATTGATCCAGAACAGAAAAAAGAAACAAGAATTAAAAAGATCAAGGATAGTATAAGAAGACCCTGGGACAGCTCCAAACATGCCAACATCCAAATAACAGGGATGTCAGAAGGAGAAGAGGAAGAGCAAGAAAATGAAAACTTATTTGAAAAAATAGTAAAAGAAAACTTCCCTAATTTGGCAAAGGAAATAAACATACAAGTCCAGGAAGCACAGAGAGTCCCAAACAAGTTGGACCCAAAGAGGAACAGACCAAGGCACATCATAATTAAAATGCCAAAGGTTAAAGATAGAGACTCTTAAAAGCTACAAGAGAAAAGCAGTTAGTACCTACAGTGGAGTTCCCATAAGACTATCAGATGATTTCTCAAAATAAACTTTGCAGGCAAGAAGAGACTGACAAGAAGTATTCAAAGTGATGAAAAGCAAGGACCTACAACCTAGATTACTCTGTCCAGCAAAACTATCTTCTAGAATGAAGGACAGATAAAGAAAGTGCTTCCCAGACAAGATAAAATTAACAGAGTTCATCATTACCAAGCCATTATTACATGAAACATTAATGGGACTTATTTAAGAAAAAGAAGATCAAAACTATGAACATTAAAAAGGCAACAAATTCACAACTATCAACAGCTGAATAAAAAAAAACACACTAAGCAAACAACCAAAACAGGAACAGATTCATAGGTATGGAGATCATTTGGAAGGTTATCAGCTGGGAGGGGGAGAGGGGAAAATGGAGGAAAAGGTGCATTAAAGTTGAATAAGGATTAAAAAGCAAAATTGGTAAGATCAAAATAGACAGGGGAATGTCAAGAACAGTATAGGAAATGGAGAAGCCAAAGAACTTATATGTACGACCCATGGATACGAACTAAAGGGGGGATTGCTGGAGGGAAGGGGGATACTGGGCAGAGGGGAACAGTGGGAAAAATTGGGACAACTGTATAATGTAATCAATAAAATATACTTAAAAAATAAAATAAAAAGAATCAAACCAGGTTACAGCTCTCTAAACACATGTCATCAGCTCACAGAGCAGCTTAGTTTTGATGTGTCCCTCTCCTTAAACTTGTCATTCTGAATGAGGAGTAGGCATTAGAAGCCCACAATTTTTTAATTTGCTTTTTTCTAACTATATGATTTTTGTGATAACACTTGCTCATGTTAAGGGGATGCCACGTCTGAATTGAATGAATGGAATAATAGGGTTTATGTCAGCAAAGTACAAAGATGGGAGTTTTGTCCCAAGGAATTTCCTCCTCCCTTTACTGTGAAGATGTTGTTCATCCTCTGACACTCACCTATCTGGGGGTCAGATTCTCACATCTTGCCATTTGCATTAGACCTCCTTTCTTTGAGGTTTACATTCATTAAAATTATAAATTTTATGCCCACACTATCTGCTGAAGTTTTAGTATTCTAGGACTAAAATTGCACTTTCAGAGACTTTTGCCAATTTATTGAGAGTATAAACTATATGAGATTTAAAAATTTTTTCCAATTATTCTGCTTTAATGTTGAATGTTCTTTTGAAATTACTGATTGATAATGCATATAGAGATTAGTAGGTGTGGGGCACCATTCTATTTTGTTTTACATAAATAATGCTATTAGTCCTCACAATAGCCCTATGAGGGAGACTTTAATTATTATTATTCCCACTTCATAAAGGAGGAAAGTAAGATATAAAGAGTTTAAGAACTTGCCTAAGTTCTCATAGTTGCCAAGAGGTGAAATTAAGTTTCAAACACAGCTCTCATTCCAGAGCCTAAACCTTGAACCATTATGACATACTCTGCCTCTCACTTAAAAAAAAAAATCATTAGCAGCATACTAAAATGAAAAAGGAGATTTTATGCATTAAAAAGCAAATTTGTCACATTTTAACATGTCTCTAGAACCAAAAATAAATAACCTGCCCTTAATTTATATACATCTCACACCATATGCCTTCTACATCACCAGGGACACAGGTGAGGATTTTGAATAATTATAAAAATTAACCAAAAGGTCAATGTAGCTTCCAACATGGTTACTGTGGTACTTTGGTGCTCTTATTTATGAATTAGGAAGTATCTTTCTTGCTCTCTCCACATTTCCAACTTGTAAAAGGAAGAGATCCTGTGTATAGGATGCTGTTTACTTTTTTACATTTTTTTATTTAGTTGAGTAGAAAACCATTATCCAAGCCCAGTCGCAAATATGTGCTATACAGCAATTTATCTACCAAGAGTTCAAGGGCAGCTGGATGGGGGAAAAACACATTAATTATCATTCAAGTGGAAATGCCCCCATAGACATACCATTTAATTAAGGGAGAAGCCAGTATTGGAAATGAATAATTTGTGAGAGGCAGAGAGAGATGTGTGAGATTAACCCTGAGGTGATTTAAGGCTATTGTCTGTGGATAAACATACAGAAATACATGAACTAGATCTCTGTATTATAAACTCCTTAAAAAATAAAAAGGTCCCTTAGAAGAAAGACCCTTCTGAGCCTTTTCCTTGCCTGTAGTAAAAGCCATCACCGGTGAGCAGGAAGCTCATAGGGTTCCGCAGGGACATCAATTCCTTCCGAGGCTGGAGGATCCCACTCCCCAAAGTCAAACTCTGAAAAGATGAAAGCTACGATCACGTCACATGGCAGAGCTCCTCTGTCTCCAAAAAACCCTTGGAATCTGTAGCTCTGCCAAGATTATAAATAGAAGTGATATGGCAGCAGTGGATTGATCACTTTGCTAAATGTGTTCATCCCATTTGGGACAGTCTTACAAAGCATGGTGGCAGCTGGGCGTGGTGTCTGCCGCTGCCACTGCTGCTCCGATGACTGTTTATGCCTTTACATTTTTTATTTCTTTACTGAGAAAAGCCAGAAGAGATTTTCCTAAAGCATAAAGAAAACAAAATAAAATTACAGCCCAAAGCCTGTCTTTTGGAGCAATCTCAGAAACAATGAGTCTCAAATAAAATCACCTACATCCATGGAATCCCTGCAAATAAGCCAAAAATCAGAATTCTGGAACGTAGTTTGGCAACATATGTTCTTGAAAATAATCACCCTTAATAAGATAAATCAAATACAATTTCTAGCAGGGGAAGGGGGAAGTAAGTTTCATTTATGACTTTGGTGTTTCCTGGTAACCATACATAAAGACAAGTTCATCTTCAATGGTATTTCCCTCTTTGTATTTTTCCCTTGACTTTCAGCATCTCTTTTCTTATTTTAATTTTATTTTATTTCAATTATTTTATTTTAATTCAATTCAAAAAGTGCTTATTGAGCCCTGACCGGTGTGGCTTGGTTGTTTGGTCATTGTTCTGAAAAGCTAAGGGTTGCCAGTTTGATTTCCAGTCAGGGCACATGCCTGGGTTGCAGGTTCAGTCCCAGTCTTGGCACATACAAGAGGCAACCGATCAATGTTTCTCTCTAACATCATGTTTCTCTCCCTTTCTTTCTCCCTCCCTCACCCTCTCTCTAAATATAAATAAATAAAACCTTTTTTATAAAAAAATAAGTGCTTACTGAGCATCCAGTACTATACTACATATTTGAAGAAAAGAATGCACTTTAAACAATAAATTCTTCACAGTAAACCATCACTAGCACTGGAATAAGAAATTGGGACAGGAGGAAGGGTGGGGAGAAGGAGCTTCCTGACCTGATTTCTGTCCCCTCTCACCAGGTTTTACCTTTACCTTGGAGATCTTTCTCTCTGGCTTTCTCTGTCACTTCCATGGTCATCTCTGGAAGTGATCTCAATGAGAGCAAAAACTTTTCCCATAGCCCAGCTGAGTTGCTTTCATCCATGGTTTTCAAAATCTCAGGAATTAATAAAGGCAAAGAAACATTGATAATGCTGTAACTAAAACAATTCAGACTACAAAGAAGACCTTTTTTCCCCCTAATATTTTTTTCAGCAGGAAAACTTCTATTTCAAACAGGATCTTGCACAAAGACCTCATAGTTAAACAGAAAACCCAGGAGCTGCTTTAGTTAAGTGAAGAGGAGGGGTGCTCAAACCAGCTTTTAGTTACTATAGACCTGCAACCAGAGAAGACTCAGGAGTCTCCTCTATGGAACCCTAGTGAGTTTCTGAGCAACATTAATAACAACCTTGAGACCTCCATGTGGCAGATACTATCTTTAACACACCTCTTGACCACAGCCCACAACCCCTCCAACAAACACACACACACACACACACACACACACACACACACACACACACCTCTGCAATTCCAATATTCCTTCAAAGTCAACACTAAACCAATATACCACTCTTCTCTCCTATACCACAAGTGCTGATCTAATACATTTGTTCCTTCCCCAAGTGACAGACACTGGACTTAACGTCCCTTTTCAGCTAAGGCTGGGTCCCTGTTGTGGGTGTGACCTGTCCCAAATATAGATCCATGGTATAACACCACCTTAATAAAAAATAATAACCTCAGCATTCAAATACTAGTGAAGTGATAGAAAGTAGATTCCTCAAAAACTGAAGTGGTTCCCATCTCCAGTAAGATTATAATGTTTTAGAGGAGACAATAAAAATGTCTACACATGAAGAAATCTAACTTGAAACAGACATAAAGGGAGGCACTATAAAAGAGTGGTGGGTGGGGTGGGGGAAGTGGTGTCGGGAAAATGGAGACAACTGTACTTGAACAACAATAAAAATTTTTTTAAATAAAAAATAATCTGAAAGTGAACAAATTATTAAATGTGTTTGGGAGGTAAGGAAGGGGAATGATCCATATTGGCTGGAGCAATCAGTAAATATTTGAAAGAGTAGTTTAGACTTAAGATGGACCCTAAAGGAGAAGTAGATGGAAGGAAAGGGAAAGGTTTTTCCTGGCAAATGCAGGCGCATTCTCCAGAATATAGTTGCATCTTACGGAATCAATGCCAAGTAGATCTAAGCTTTACTCATAAAAATAAACTTCTAAGAAAAATTTAAGTTACATCAGTCTTGATTGAGGAGACACTTTTCCACTCAGGGGATATAGATGAAGCTTCTCAAATTACTTTCAGAAATCCAGAGCTACCTCTAATCGATGTGTGATAAGATTTCTGCCCAAAGCATTTTGGGGAGAAATATGGAAAACCTAGTAGTTTACATTCTAGTGTATTGCCATTGTAACTTTGAAACACTAATATATTTCCTTTCCTATTTTTACCTCTCTTGGCCTCCCATCCCAGGTGGTCTAAGCCCATTGCCTGAGGAAGAGAATATAATCACACAAAGTAGAAAAGAAAGGAAGGCTTTCCTCGCTTTTGACTTACAAAGGCCTAGATGAAAGATTTGTAAGAAAACGAGATAACTTCTAGGAAGTTGTCCTCATCCATACCTCCACCTCCAATCCCTCCATCCTCTCAAACTAGAAAGGAATTCCCCAGGTTTGGCGAAGGGGTGAGAAATTAAATATAATAAAAGCAATTGGAGAAAAAGATCCTGAAAGAAGGCATTGGATCCAATGAGACCTCAAGGACAACAGTAGAACATAGTTTAACTGCCAGCCCAGGATAGGGACTGTGCGACCAGTCCTTCCCACTGGCAGCTGGAAGGACTTCTCTTTCACAGCATTCAACACTTTCACTCACTTGAGCTCCCTCTCTTTCCTTCTAATTTGTAGACAACTACCTGGGAGGATGTTAAAATACAAATAGTCAGGCTCCACCCCCAATTTTTAATTCAGTAGGTCTGAGGCAGGGCCTGATAAATGCATTTCTAGCATGTTCCCAAAGGATGCTGCTGCTGCAGGTCTAGAGACTACACGTTGAGAATCACCATTTGAGCCAATGTTTTCAGACATTTATAAGCATGAAGAGAAATTGGATTCTATATACCTGTATTTTAATGACAAAGATGAAGGGAAGCCACCCACATTTGAATTTGGGAGTTAAACAGAACTAGCCTTGGATGTCCTGTGAGTTTGGGCAATGGTATAACACATTGGAAAAAACAATTTGAAAACTCTGGTATGTTTTATTCCTGGATATCTAAACTACACTCTCAACTGTGTGTCTTTGGTCTCCCTAATTTATTAGCAAGTCTTTGCCCAAGAAATTCTCTGAATAGGCCACATTTAAGAAAGACATCTTAGTTCACTGAGATGTCATGTTCCACATGGAGCTCCCCCACTCAAATGACATGCATGTTCACTGAGAGCCTGGCTCCCGTACAACCATGCAGCACTTAGTGGACCGAAAGCACTAGATCTAGGTCTCTCCTTCTCTGGCTTTCTTGCATGGGTACCAAACACAACATATCTAATTCCAACTTGAGTGCTTGATGTGTATGACATTTTATCTATGACTCAATATACAAGCCAACAATTGATTAAGCAGGCTCCGGGATTAGAAACCTTAACTTTGAATCTCAACAATTCTACATATGAGCGGCATGACTTTAGGCACATTTCCTAACCTCTCTCTGTCACTCAGTTTCTTTATGCTGGGATAAAAAAAAACAACAGGGTAGAGTACCTGCCTCATGCAGTTTTCGTGAAGATTAAATGAAATGTTGCTGAAAGTATTTGGCAAGGGGCTGGCTCATGGCACATAAATATTGTTGGTTATTACTTAGTGCTCAACATAATGCCTTTCATATAAGTAAACCCTCAATAAATGTTTTCTGGCTGACCGAACTGTCACCAGATTTTGATCGTCTCAAAAGTAAGTTGGGTGCAACTGTACACTCCCCTTCCATCTCTGTTTTCGGTACCACATCTTAACAATGACAGGACCAAGAAATCACCCTCTGGTTTTATACTACCAAGGGCTGAAGCATGTGTCCCACTAAACCAACGTTCCAGATCCTGCTGATGAAATTCAAAGAATGTCAGGCAAAAGGCCTCTGTTACTGAGGAGAGGAAACAAGGAGAGGCAAGCTCCTAGAGATGTGGTTCCAGTAGGCATTCAAAACCTCCAGTATTCTTAGCTCCAGCTTATCTTGGGCTGAGCCTTTGTTAAGACTTAAAAAAAAAAAAAAGAAGCCAAGTGGTCTTGTGAAAACCAGCTTCCCAGTAAACTATATAAGCACTTCCTGGTTACCCATGATATGAGGATAACCTTTAAACTATTTCCATTTCTGAGCCCAGCTGGAAACAGGAAACGCGTGGGGTACAGCTTTAAACAAAAACAAAAGGACCAAAAGATAAACCAAACTGTCCCATGGTTCAGAGGCGGTTTATGCTAAGTGTTAGAAGGTTCAGACACAGCGAATCCTCCCCCAGTTTCTGCCATTCCAGAAATTCCTTCTGGGGGGCGAGGGGGTGGCGGGGAATGAAGGGTTGTGCTAAATTGCACAGCACTGCCACCTTCAGGGCCAGTGGGGAAACTGCTCAGGGTCAATCAGATACTCGAAATCGTCTTCCCAAACACTTCATTTAAATATAATCAGATGGTTAAAAATTTGACAGCAGGCCGACTGGAACAGATTTTTTCTACTGTTTCCAATGTTTGAAAAGTCAGTAGACACAGATTTTTTGTGGTGTATGCACATTTAAAAAATATTTGCTGATTGAAAAGCCATTTACAATAAATAGGAAAGTTTAAATAGCTCCTACTGCATTGCCAAATGATGGGAATAACACACACACAAACATATTGTTCTGAAAAAAAGTCTTAAAAGGAAAAGTATGAATCAAATGATGTAGAAGTGCTGTTTGAACAGATGGTGTGATTAGCAACTAGCATGTTAGCCATCTCAGGAGCTTACAGAGAAGTAAACAAATGCAAGGGGAAAAATCACTTTATTCCCCCAAAGAATATTTAGCTTATTTCATTACAAAAATTTGAAAGTCTCCATTTTGAAAGTTAGATATCTCTAGGGGGAATTGGGAATAAGCAGGGAGGGGAGTCTTTGGGGAGAAAGTCCACATTAAGACAAATACAGATGCCAGATCATGGCTCAGGATGAGAAGGGAGATGTTTAGGCTGTCATTGTCATCCAAAATGCTGGAGGTGGGAAGGCACTGGCCATGGAGTAAGAGGCCCGGTTCTCATCTTGGCTCTAGCACCAGCTGCCACTGGCCTTGAGACCATCCTTGTTCTCTCTGAACTTCAGTTTCTTTGTTTGGAAAATAACAGTGAGAACCAGATGAGTTGTACAACCGTGTTTCCAAAATTTTAATGCACACCTAGAAATCTCATTAAAATGCAAATTCTCACTCAAAGGCCTGGAGTAGGGTTTGAGTGTCTGAATTTTCCCAGGCTCACAGGTAATGGTGATGCTGTGATCAAAACAGACCACTTGCTTATTAGCAGGGCTCTAAAATCCCTTCCAGCAATGATGCACTACCATCTTCTCATACACTAGGTATGGCCCAGAGTCATGCAAAAACAGACCAAATGTCTGTCTTTTGAGGCATATGACTTGGAAGTTGTTTATGAATAAAAATGTATAAGCCTGCCCTGGCTGGTGTGGCTCAGTTGGTTGGAGCATCGTCCTGTAAACAAAAAGGTCACAAGTTCAATTCCTAGTCAGGGCATATACCCAGGTTGTGAGTTATATCCTTGGTTGAGACACACACGAGAGGTCACCAATTGATGTTTCTCCCCCTCCCTCTCTCCCTCTCTTTCCCTCTCTCTAAAATCAATAAGCATGTCCACAGGTGAGGGTAAAAAAATAAAATAAATTTAAAAAATGCATAAACATGTCAAATATTGAGTTAATTTAACAAGTAAATCAAGTATTTATTTACCTTATATAATAAATAGCTTGAATTGACATTTGTGAGCAAGTGAGGTAAGGGGAGAGTCCTGTGAATTGGACATGGAGACCATGTATACAGAAATCAGATGAGAGTGAGGTTGGGTGATTGACTAATCAGCCAGCATCCACACAGAGTAATCAAGACTGATCTGGAACCTTCATTAAAATTAAAAACTTTTGTTCTAGGAATGATACCGTGAAATAAATGAAAAGACAAGCTAAAAACTGGGGAAAATATTCACAAATATTATGAAGGACTTGTATTCTGAATAAAAGATTATAAAACTCAATAGTAAGAAAACAACCCAGTTTAAAAATAGGCAAAAGACCTGAATAGATACCTAACCACAAAGGAGATATGGATGGCAAATAAGCAAATGAAAAGATGTTCAACAAAAATGTTCAGTTGCTAGGGAAATGCAGGTTAAACTCATAATGAGATACCATCACACACCTATGGCTAAAATAAAAAACATTGACAACACCAAGTGCAGACAAGGATATGAAAAACTGGATTGTCATATATAGTTGGTAGAAATGTAAAAGTGATACAGTAACTCTGCAAAAACAGTTTTTGGCAGTTTCTTATGAAGTTAAATATAAATTTACCACGTGACCTGGCAATCTCAGTTCCTCATATTTACCGTAGAGAAATAAAAACTTATATTCACACAGTAATCTATACAACAGTATTTATAGCCATTCTACTCATAATCACCAAAAACTAGAAACAACCAAATATCTTTCAATAAATTAATAGATAAACTGTAGCACATCCGTACAATGGAATATTACTTGGAAATAAAAAAGAGCAAGCTATTGTTACACACAACAACTATGCTGAATGAAAGAAACCCTCTCAAAAATTTCATATTGTATAACTGCATTTATGTAATACTCTCAAAAGATAAAACTACAGTTACAAAAAACTTATCAGTGGTTGCCAGGGGTTAGAGATGGCAAGACGGTGTGAGTACAAAAGGGTAATAAGGGAGTTTTCAGCGGAGATAACTGTTCCACATCATGATTACCTTAATGCTTACACAAATATGCCCATGTGTTAAAATACATAGAATTATATACTCCCAAAAGTCAATTTTACCATATGCCAAGTAATTATTTAAAAAATTGATTGATGACCTGGTCCAGTGGCTCATTTGGTTGAGGCACCATCCTGTACACCAAAAGGATGTGGGTTTGAACCCCAGTAGGAGTGCATGCAGGATGCAGCTGACTGATGATTCTCTCTCCCTTGCTCTCTCAACCCCCTTCCTCTCTCTCCCTCACCTTCCTCTCTCTCTAAAATCAGTAAACATACCCTTGGGTGAGGATTTTTAAAAAATGATCCAAAAAACATTGAATACTTGGCTTTTTAAAAAAAAATTGAGTGTAAGTGAAAAGTTTTTGAAAGTCTGATTAATAAAGTAAACATTTCCCAGCCACTACTATAATGCTTTAAAGTGAATGTTTAGGGCTAGCTGTCACTTTTCTAACTCACCACACAGCCTTGAAACATAATTTCTGTATCTAAGTTCTAACAGTCTATCACTTTAAGTCTACAGAACCTTTGCTTTTCTGATCATGCATAAGACATCAAGCAAGTCTTTCTCTGTAAGTTACAGCTCAATCTTTCACCCAGGTCAGCTGTGAATCCAGGAGGTTGACTCTACTGACATGACCTTGGCCTCCAAGCAATTTAATATGCTTATAAAAATAAACTCTCAGTTGATTCTCCCATTATTGGTAACACATAGCACAATATTCCCCCATTAATTTCACAGAAAGAACATATACTAAGAGTTTCTTTTAGAAAGAGAGAAAGAAGGAGGGAAGGAAGGAAGGGAAAGTAAAGAGAGAGAGAGGGAGGGATGGAGGGAAGAAGGGAGGAAGGAAAAAAGAAAAAAGAGAGAGAAAGAAAGAAAGAAAGAAAGAAAGAAAGAAAGAAAGAAAGAAAGAAAGAAAGAAAGAAAGGAAGGACGGACGGAAGGAAGGAAGGAAGGAAGAAAGGAAGGAAGAAAAGAAAGAAAGAAAGAAAAATAAAGGAGGGAGGGAGAAAAGGAAGGAAGGGAGGGAGGGAGGGAGGGAGGAAGAAAGGAAAGATGGAAGGAAGGAAAGGAGGAAGTAGGGAAGGCAGAAAAAAACAAAAAAAGACTAGAAAGCAAACGCAAAAGAAAAGACAGACAGACAAGTAGGTATAAGAAGATTTTCACCTTCATTAGTAATTAAAGAACTGCAAATTAAGGTGAGATGCCATTTTTTAACCCATCAACTTTGTCAAGATTAAATAGAATGATGCTATACAGCACTGAGGAGGGTGTGGAGAAATGGGGCATGGAGGTAAACTCAACACCTTTCAAGAGGTCAGTTTAGGATTATGTAGTAAAGGACTTAAAAACGTATATATCCCCTCTGGGATAGTAACTGAACTTGTGGAAATTTATCCTGAGAAATAACCAAGCAAGGATGTTTTAATAGTGAAATATTACTTTAGGGTTCTAAAATCCCTTCCAGGGAATGGATAAAGTACTTGATCCTTCTCTGGGGGGTCTATACAGTGCACAGAGCATGATTTTATAGTCTGAGAGCATAATGATTCAGAAATGTGTATGGATTAATGGGCATAAAGAACATACTGAGCCAAATATTAAACTGACTGTAGAAGTAATTAAAATATTTATTTAAATTATGTAACTTTGGTTTCTAAAAAAATTAATAGAGTTACCATATAACCCAGCAATCCCCCTTCCGGGGATCTACCCAAAAAACAAAAACATTTATTTTCAAAAACATATGCATCCCTATGTTCATTGCAGCATTATTCATAGTGGCCAAGACATGGAGACAACCAAAGTACCCTTTGATAGAGGATTAGATAGAGAAGATGTGGTACGTATATGCTATGGAATACTACTCAGCCATAAGAAAGGATGAAATTCTGCCATTTGAGATTATTATGCCAAGTGAAATAAGCCAGTCAGGAAAAGCCAAAAACCATATGATTTAACTCATATGTGGGATATAAAACTGAAACTCATAGACACAGACAACAGTGTGGCAGTTACCAGAGGGAAGGAAGTGGGGAGATAGTGATGGGTAAAGGGGGCCACATACATGGTGATAGAAGGTGATTTGACTTTGGATGGTGGGCGCACAGTGAAATACACAGATCTAGTGTCATAGAAATGTGCACTTGAAACCTATATGATCCTTTTAACCAATGTCACCCCAATAGATTTAATTAAAAACAAGAAATTTTCTCTTAAATTATGTAACTTCACAATCTGTGAATCAGAAAGGTAGGTTAGTTAAACTGCATAATGTCCAGGCAACACAGACATTACAAATATGTATCTACACAGGAATGTGCAAAACTAGGTTTACAGTTGTGAGTATATAAAACACAGAGTTTATTCTTATATTATTATTTATTGGTTATAGTATTATTTATTTGTATTATTTTTCTTATCATCATCATCATTATTATTGTTATTATTTCATATCCTTACTTGTGATTTATACTTTAGGTAATGGTGGCTAGTAATTTAACCTACTTTTGCCCACCCCTGCATATTTATCGACATAGAAAGATTGTTTTTAAGTGAAAAAGACAGACTCCAAAATAATAATATGTTATTTCTACACAAAATTTACAAAAAGAAAACATGTGTATGGGGGTACTGTAAATAATTACATTTTATTATCCACACATATAACTTTGCCAAGCCTACATAGCTTTCTGATTCGATGTATTTAAACACAATCTTGCTATTACTAATTTCAGTATCCTTTACAATGCACTTATAGAATTACTTATTTAGCCTCTTAATTTCTAGCTCACCCCTGATACCTGGACATTTTTATTTACCTGTAGCAAACAACTCTCATGTGTCTACAATAGTATGTTAAGTCAGCCATTAGGCTTTTTTAAAAAGTTATTTTAAAATCTATTTCAGCCAAGTGTTTCTTGTCAGCACTTGAATTTTATCTACATGGGTGTTTGTGGTTTTATTACCCCACCTGCTAAAATGTTGAACGTGATTGTTCTATTATTACATAAAGAACCATTCATAAACACCTGACTAAACCAGTTCCTATTCACTAGCCAAACACTTTATGCCATGAGGAGTTATTCTAATTTGTTAGAATAAGTCATTTGTCTCATCCTAAAATCTCATCTCTGCATTTCATCCCGAATCAGGTAGTCTGACAACTGACAGGTAGATAATTGAGGTTTTTAATTTCTTACCTGGCCTAACCTTTCAGCTTCCCCAATTTCATTGGGAAATTGATTGTTAGTACTCTGGTCAGGCACTTTTTAATATTTTTATTATTTTTAATTTTTTTTCAATTACAGCATTTATGCCGGCAGAGATTTCAGAGAGAATACTTGCTTAGAAAAATATTTGCTGTCATCTCTATGGTATTTTCCCTTACAAAGAATAATACAACTCTCTGAACTCCAGGCTGATACTCCAGGCCATATGTTGCCCATCTTTCTCCAATTACACTATTTGGCCGTGTATAAGGCGCTTCCATGTAAAATGTGCACCCACATTTTGGGCCCAAACTTTCAGGAAAAAAATCTTTCATTTGGATTTTTTAATTCAATTTTTTATTTATATATAAAACTGGTTATCATATCCCCAAGTATTACTTTGCATACGGATATCCTTACTGCTTTCTCGAGTTACACTTTCAATGCATAAGCATAAATAAAAGAATTAAAAACATCTACATAGATACAGATTTAATGCTACCCATGTATAATACACATCCTTATTTTTCCCTCAAAAATTGAGGGGGAAGTGTGCATTATACACAGCAAAATATGGGTATATCAAAACCATCTATTTCACACTGTCCTCTCCCTCACACACTACACAGCATTCCATTTTATCTAGTTAATGGTTTCTGCATTTACATATTTTTGACCTGAATTTTCTCCCATTTCCTACAAATGTCAAATAGCTTTATACTGATAAATTACACATTTTCCTCAAATAAATCATGACTTACCTTCAGTGACCTAGCATCAAATTCCCTCCAATGACTCTAGCTACTTATTGCCAACTGATGGTTGTTGGTGCCAATTCAACACCAAGAGAAATACCCAGTTTGGGGTAGTGAAGGAAATTTTATTCGGTGCAAACCAGCTCAATTGTGACACAGCACAGCTGTGGACAGCTCAATAGTGTTACAGCTCAATTACCAGACAACACAGCTGCGGAACAACATGGCTGTGAAGCAGCCCTCCGGCAAAACCCTCTCTGGCTGGACAGCTCTGCTCCACTCAGGTCCGGTCCACCTGCTTTGCTCTGCTCTGCTCTGCTCTGCTGTGCTCTGCTCCACTCTAGTCCAGCAAGATGTCTTCAGCCAGGGAAACGGAGTCTTCAGTCTTGGGTGGAAGGGGAAAGTGCTCTCTCCAAGACAAGAGGGGAGCTGACATGTATAGAGAGAAGTCCCTGCTTCTGGTCCCTGATTGGTCTGTCCTCATGCAAATATGAACTCCAAATTTTCTTATTTGATTGGTCCGAAAGGTACTGACCTGAATTGTCAGAATGAAGCCACTCTGATTGGTCAGTGAAGATGCTGGTATGGGACACAGCTGCACAGTTCTGATTGGACAAGGAGAGTTTCAGTCCTATTGGTTGAAATACAATTCCAGGAACTGCTTTATAAAAGGGCTGGCTCAGCAGACAGGAACACAGTGCAGCCGGGCAGTTCGGTGTGTGAGGCAAGCAATTTAATGTAGGCTCCTCCCTGAAGTAGTTTGCACGAGAGGCCCCTGGTTAGAAACAGCTGCTAGGCTGTTTTTAAATTTAAGCCCAGTTAGCAACAGGGACAGTTCCTGATAGATATCATCTTTCTCAGGGTCCACATTATCATATGCTTTTCTTCACATGTTGCTTCCTCTGTAATTTGGAGGCTGCTCACTATCAACTTAAAAATTGTAAATCAGCTTCCTGATATTCTTCCTTCTTATCTAGTTCCCATGGCCCCCAAAGCCCCTAGTTAACAATAATAGCTACTAGTTAACAATAGCTACTAGTTACAAGGTACCAATCACTTTTGAGACATTATATCTTACAAGAGCATCGTGGGCAAAAATTGTTATTGCAGTTTTATGGATGAGGAAACTAAGGCTCAGTACTTTTAAGTAGCTTGCCCAGGGAGCTGGTATTCAGATTTAAGTCTCTCTCATGCCAAACAATTTCTTTCTTTATGCCACAGTGTCTTTTGTGAATCTAACACTCCCACCCTTGCACACATGTTGACCCTCTTCCCTGGTTCACGGACCACTGCTCCGGTATCACTGGGGACTCTTAGCTTCCTGACTGCAACACTAACCTATGCAAAATGAGACCGGCATAGGACTAATCATATGTAAGTTTCTCTTCCATTCCTGTTATTTGGCTTTTCTTCAGGTTCTTAAAGATCCTCTCAAATGTATTACTTTTTTTTCTTCCAAAAACTTAATTCCACTTCTAAAGTCTTATATGGTTCCTCAAACCAACACCACTTTTCCCTGCTTTCTCAACAAAGCTGGTTATTGATTTATTACTTTCTCAGTGTGGCAGCAAATCAATACACCAGGAAGCAGTTTGTCAGGTTAGCCAAAGAATGCAGAACAATTATTTTCTTGGGGAGATAAACACCAGGACTTCCTGTTTGAGAATTGTGGGTGATCCCATCTTCCCAGCCCTTCTTTTGTTCTGGAGCAGAAAAAACTGATCCTGTGATTACTCACATAACTTTTCCAGCTTTGCCATTCCCTTGGGCACTAGCTTATTTTCTGGCATTTGAAAAGATTACTCCCCCAGGGTTTAATTGCAATTAGAGGTACAGGTTGGAGAGAACATCAAATTGCATTCTGGAGGGGGAAAAAATAACTTTAATGTGATGGAAGGAAACTAGGTGGTTATAAAGAAAAAAGTTATTAATTTCCAAAATACATTTTACGAAAACACAAAGCTAATAACTTATACTTGGCATTCATTCTAATTTTGTTATTTGACTCTTGACGGGCAATTTTATTTACCGCTTTCTAAAGTCATCATGGAATCAAACTGCTGCTTGGCATGTGAGCTCTCTCCCCACATCCTCTCAGCAGCCTCCAGTAGACAGCTCTGACATGCGCACATAACCCCCACCCCCACTGAAATGCTGGTCTACCTGTAATCTGAGATATTGACTTCTCCTCTCTGAACCTTTAGGGGCAATGTCACCCCTTCCACAAAACAAGTCACTTCTGTCTTAGCCACTTAAACCTTCTGTGGGGTCCCTTCAGTCCTTGGGGTTTTCTGTGTTTTGAAGAAAAAGCTTTTAAGAAATCACTATTCTTTTAAAGACATTTTAACTAAGGCAACTTTTGTGGCTGTGTGTATAGTAAAACACAAAGGAACTCTTTAAACATACCAAACTTGAAGTCAAATTTATTAACCAAACACCTTAAAATTAAATTCAATCACAGACTGAGTCTACTTACTCTTCAGATCTCTGAATTATCTACCAGTACATGCTGGAGTACTGAAGTGCCCACCCCTTTATTTACTATGTCTTGGATTTCATACTTATTTCTTAAGGCTTTTGTTTTGTGGTATTGTTTTTATATCAGTAAGCCAGTTTAAATTCTCTTTGAAATAAAGGAGGGTATACATGAATAAATTAAAAGTCTGGAAAGGATCCTAGACTAGAAATTAGGGTTTGCCATTAATTATCTGAGGGATCTGGAACAGGTCATTTATATTTTCTGGGTCTCAGTTTCCTCATCTGCAAAATTATCAGGTGAGCATGAAATGATCTAAAAGAGATGTTCTCTCATTCTGATCTTAGTGTAACAGAACTGCCAATCAAAGGAACAGACTAAAATAGAGGGAATGTCTCCCCTACCAGGATTGAATGTACTCAACTGGCAGTGAACATTCATTTCCACTTTCTTCTCATATGCATTTTTGTACTGCACAGCTGTAAAACTAAAAATTGCATCTCCCATTCTTGCAACTAAGGTCCTGGATGCAAATGAGATTCCACAACTAGAGGTATTTGCATGAGATTTCAAAGGTGGAAATGAAGTAGAAACTATCTTGGTGCCTTTTGTTGCTGTTGGAAAACAACGCCCTGGACATGCCAGTGTCCAGTCACCACCTTCATGGGGCCAGAGGCAGCTGTAAGGGTGGTGGACATCAAACTCCATGTTCCAGGCCCACCAGGGCTTTTCAAGAAGCATTTGTGACAGTAGTATTTGTGGCTTCCCAAGGCTGGCTTTCTTAGACCCATTTTACAGCTTATGGTTGAGACTGCAGCACCTCAAGAGGGTTCTGTGGCGTTCTGAAGTCATTGCTTATCCCCTGATGGAGCCTGTTCCTTTGTTCTTCTAATGTTTTTGTGAGCATATAGCTCCCTGTATTAAATGCATTTTTTCAGAAAGCACTGAAGATCGGATTATTCCACCCCAAAATATGCTAATTTGGCATAAGGATGTTTTGAGCTGAAGAGAATTGGGAAATAGCAGATGCAAAGAAAGTTCTCTATTCTCTTCATTTATGCCTAAACACAGGGTACAAATATTCCTTTATGAACATGTTTCTTCTCCCCTCTCCAGTACCAGGAAGAAGAGGCAACTCATCATTAGAGACAGCACCAACTCGAACTACACAGACAAACCTTACTGAAATAACCATTATCTTCCATTAATTCCTCTCATATACTTACCTTTCCACAATTTACCACTCCTAGAGGTTAAAACATTTTTCCTTTATTTTGTCACTTTTGTCACTTAACAAAAATGTATCACTTCTTGTTAAGATAGTATATAAGCTCTCAAGCTTAATCTCCTCTTTGGGTTTTCACTTCCTTTTCTGTGAGACCCCCATGTACACACAAAAATTAAAGCATCAAATACAATTTGTATATTTTTTCTCCTATTAAACTGTCTTTTCTTAGTTTAATTTGCAGGAGTTCAGTCCCTGAAAAAAGGGTACAGAAAAAAGTTTTGTACCTAACCTACAGTATCTAGAATGGTTTTGATCCCTTTCCTCTAGCCCGGTGGTCCCCAACCTTTTTGGCACCAGGGACTGGTTTCTTGGAAGACAATTTTCCATGGATGAGTGGGGGTGGGGGGAAGGTTGGCTTTATAGCCTGCCACCAGATGCAGCTTAATTGTCACTTGCCACTCACTGATAGGGTTTTGATATGAATCTGCAAGCAATTGATTTATTATGGTCTCTGAGCAATCAAGCCAATGATAATCCATTTGCAGCAGCTCCCCAGCGCTAGCACAACTGCCTCAGCTCCACCTCAGAAAATCAGGCATTAGATTCTCATAAGGAGCATGCAACCTAGATCCTGGCACATGCAGTTCACAGTAGGGTTCATGCTTCTATGAGAATGTGATGCCGCCGCTGATCTGACAGGAGGCGAAGCTCAGGAGGTAATGCAATCGATGGAGAGTGGCTGTAAAGACAGGTGGGGCTTTGCTCGGTGTTACTCATCTCCTGTTGTGCAGCCTGATGCCTAATAGGCCACGGACTAGTTCCAGTCTGTGGTCCCGGGGGCTAGGGACACCTACCTGCTGTAGCCTTATTTTTGAATTCTAATTTCTTCTTCCTTGGTTCTTGTTTTGTTTGTTATTTCTTTTGTTTTTCTCCATTACAGGATGCCTAATCTGGTTGGCATTATAATCTAATTGGCTGTGTGAGAGCCTGTTTTAACACCTATTCCAGTTCAACCTTTTTTTACCTCTGAATCAAGTCACACGTTCTTCCAGACATGTCCATTGTTCAGCAAGAGTATCTTCTGACTGCTCTTTTGTGCCACGGCGTGCATGATCCCAGGATTTTCTCCGGACACTGTACGTACTTCCTTTTCTGTATTTCATTGCCTCTGATCCTCTGATTTGATCTGCAATTTTGAATTGTGTGTGTGTGTATATATATATATAAATATATATATACACACACTCCTGAAATACATTATTCATTACTTTTTTAAAAAACTTTTTACTTTTGAGATAATTGTAGATTCACTGGGAGTAGCAAAAAGTACTGAGAGTTTCAGGGTACCCTATATTTTAACATATACTTTTTACCATCAGTAAAATTTTAGTTACTAATCCTCTAATTTTTCTAATACATATCACAGCACATTACTTCCCCCCTCAAAACTTGAAGTAGAAAATGTCATTACTGAAAATGGCAAAGTAGGAAATCCCAAAGATCCATCCTTTCCTAAAGTGACTAACAGGTAGTGGTGATGGTTGCCCAATAATGTGAATGTAATTAATACCACTGAATTTAACACTTGAAAATAGTTAAAATGGCAAATTTTATGTTATATATGTTATACCATAATAAAAAATTTTAAAGAATGCATGAGGAAAAAAGAGCAACTGATAAGCTGGCAAAAATGGTTGGAATCAACATTAGCAGAACTCTGGATTCTATTCAAACATGTATAACAATCAGAAGCTGCTACACTGTGGTAAGAGCACTGGGGCATTTGGTTTGCCCACCTAGCAGCCCCCACTCCCCAGAGCAGGGGTGGCCATGAGGATGGTAGCCTGCACTCCTGTTATAAGTTTCTAGTGGCAGAGGAAGGAATAATGGTTTCAAAGAACTGTGGTTGTGCGTTTCCACTTCTTTGGTGGCTCCCTAAAGAATCAGCACAAGGGCCTGCTTTTGTTTTGCTATACACAGAGCTTGCCTAGGGCTGAAGTGACTTTCCAGGCAGCATTTGTCAAAAGCATTTAAAAGAAAAAGTATTAGCCATAGGATCGTGAGGCAAGGGATAGATGTCAGGACAAACAACAGGCAAACTAAACAGCCTCCCTTGTACCTGGGAAAGGAGGTACAGGGGAGGATAAGGGATTTTAAAAACTCATACATATATATTCTGGGGAATTGGTAACAGAACATACATTGCCAGAGTTTGATGAATGCTCAGGAAAGTCCTGAGGAGACCCTCAGCTTTCATCTCTGACTGACCTTCAGGCTTTGAGCAAACAGGAAAAGGCACAGTTGTAAATGGCCCGGCTAACTGTTCAAGAAGTACCCCCACCCAGAGCCAATCTGCAAAGGTCAGATGAGGGTTTTTTTGTTTTCTTTTATTTCCTCCAGCCATTTAAGAAATTTCTGTCAAAGCACAGGGTGACCGCAAAGCCAACAGAATACAGATTTCAGTAGCTACACATGACAAAGAATATATACTTTTTAAAAGTGGTTTTGAAAAGCTACTAAACAAGCAAACAACAACCCAAAACACAGCATCAACAAAACCCAGGGAGGGGAGAGAATGATTTTCATGTGGTAATATTGATTATAATGAAATTACATATCATTAAAAATGTATGGTTTTTAACAAAAAAATTGTGAGGCACACAAAGAAACAAAAAAAATACGGCTCATTCACAGGGGTAAAAAAATATATAGAAATTGATATGAATTATTTTTGAGGAAAAACAGGCTATGGACTTACTAGACAAATACTTTATATCAACTGTTTTAAATATGCTGAAAGAGATTAAGGACACCATGGACACAGAACTGAAGAACTGAAGGAAAGCAACGTTTCCTGAAACTGAACTACAGATTCAATGCAATCCTTTCCAAAATCACAACAGCATTTTTTACAGTCATGGAAAAGCTAAAATTCTTATAGAATTGCAATTCATCTTGAAAAAGAGAAACAAAGTTGGAAGACTCATATTTCCCACTTTGAAAACTTCTACAAGGTGACAACAATCAAAACAGTGTGGTATTGGCATAAGAATGGACATATGATCAGTGAATTAGATTTGCGAGTAGAGAATAAGCCTGTATATGTGTAACAAATTTATTTTTGATAAGAGTGCAAAAACCACCAGTGGGGAATGGATAGTGTCGTCAACATATGATGCTGGGAAAGCTGGTTAGCCACATGCAAAATAATAAATTTGTACCCTTACCTCACACCATATACAAAAATTAACTTGAAATAGATCAAAAACCTAAATGTAAGAGTTAAAATTATAAAATTATTGGAAGAAAACATAGGGATATTCTTAATGATTTTGAATTTAGCAATGGATCTTGATATGACAGAAACAGGCAGACAACAACAACAAAAATAGATAAACTGGACTTAATAAAAATTAAAATTTTTTTCATCAGTGGACACTATTAAGAGTGAAAATATAACCCATGGAATGAGAGAAAATATTTGCAAATCATATTTCTGATAAAAGCCTCACATCCTGAATACATAAAGAACTCCTGTAACTCAACAACACAGTCCAATTACAATATAGGTAAAGGATGTAAATAGACATTCCTCCAAAGAACATATACAAATGGCTAACAAGCATATGAAAAGATGCTCAAAATTACTAATTAATATAAAAATGCAAATCAAGGCGACAATAAGATACTACTTCACACCCACTAGGATGGTCATAATTTTTTTAAAATGGGCAAATAACTAGTGTTGGTGTGGCTGCAGAGAAATTTGAACTCACACACCTTGCTGGTCGAAATGTAAAATTTGTGCAGCCATTCACAAAACAGTTGACCCTAAAAGTAAAGTATAGAATTACTGTATGATACAATAATTCCACTCTTAATTATATACCTCAACAACTGAAAACAGGTATTCAAACAAAAACTTGTGCATGAATGATTATTTCAGCCCTATTCAAAATAGTCAAAAGGTGGAAATAAGCCAAATGTCCATGAAGTCATAAATGGATAAATATGTTGTGGAATATTTATATAAGAGAATAGTATTCAGCCATAAAAAGGAATGAGGTACTGACATATATACGACAACATGCATGAGCCTCAAAAACATTGTACTGAGAGAGCCAGATGCATAAGATCATATACTGTATGATTCCATTTAAATGCGATATTCAGGCTAGGTAAATCCTTACAAACTACTTTCCTAGTGGTAGCCAGGGGTTAGGGGGTCAGGGGATTAGAGAGTGATTGCTTAATGGGTAAGCTTTCTTTTTTGAGTGATGGAAAGTTCTAGAACTAGACATGTGATAGTTGTTGAACAACGTTGCCAATGTAATAAATGCAACTGAATTGTATATACACTTTAAAATGATTAATTTTATGTTTTGTGAATTTTGCCTCAGTTAATTAAAAAACAAAATCAAACCTATAGTAGCTTTCCCTTGTCTTGTCTGCAGAACAAAGTGCGAACTCCTTACGTAATATGGCATTCACTACTTTCCATTATCTGACCCCTTCTCTCTCCAACTTCATCTCTTTTCACATCTCACGCTCACCAGGGAGGTATTAGCAGTTGCTTGAGTTTTCTGTGCTCTCACCCACCTCCATGCCTTAGTATGTGAAATGCCCTTTCTTTTGCTTGGATGGCTCCTACATCTCCTTCAAAGAGTCTGCTCGGATTTATCTTCTCTGGAAAGAATTTCTTAATTCCCTCCCAAAGTCTTATTTCTTAACTTCAGCTGGAGTAGAGATTTCTACCATGGGCTCCCATGCACCCTTCGCATACTGCACTTGTCACACTGTCTTCTAATTATCTCCCCCTCCAAACTGTGAGATTCGCAAGGGCAAAAATCATGCCCGAAATAGCTCCTGGCAGTGGTCCTGGCACACAGCACATGCTCACAAATTGCTGAATTCTTAAACTGGATCACAGCTTTCTCGGGCATGATTTTTGCTCATGTGCTTCCTTGTTTGGGCACCAATCTGCCTCTATTTCTTTCCTGCAGATCACAATCTGATACAGTCACTACACTCACCATCACGGGCCACTGGTCACCGGGAGCCCCAGGAGAGTGGTAACTGGATCCAGACGAACATGTGGCCTCTGGAGAAAGAGCTCAGCATACATGACCTTTTTCTGGTGGACCAGGAACTTCATCTTTATTTAATGATTTCCAAGGTGAAGAACATGATGGCCCCGGAGTAGAAAGAACTAAGTTCAAGTTTCTATTATACTCTTTACTTATACAACCTAGGCCAAGTCACCTATGCGCTATGGAATTCATTTTCCTCATCTATAAAATGGGCATAGAAATAACTGCCCTATCTTATTCAAAGAATCACTTGAGGATTAAAATGAAATCAAACAGTGTATTCAGTAGATTGTAGTTTTTAAGTGTCATAGGCCTCTAAGCTTTTCAAATCCATTTAAAATAGAACTTTAGAATCAACCCAAACTGACCACCTTCCCAGTCTTGGTCAGTAATTTTTTACAGAATACATGTAAGTAAACAAATATTCTAATATGATATAGAAATGTGAATAACTGTGTATTAATCTTCATCATCTCCCTAAGCATTATTGAGATTTATTCTTAGAAATGGTAATGTTGTGGGAAGTTTCGGTCCCAATACACGAGGAACCAAGATAACCGGAACAAGCTGGAGGAACTGGTAGATCTCGACCTCCTGTTGCCTCGCCTCTGCCTCGTTGTTGGGAAACGGGATGGTGCGGAGCGGTTATGCCGGCGCTCATCACACAAGGAAAGCTGTTCAAACGCTGGCCCATGTCTGACAATATTAAACCCCCCCAATAAATAGCTCCCTAGCTTGAGATTGGAGTAAAAATTCTTTAGGGAATGGAGTTGTTTCTTTTATTATGTTGGGAGAAATGTTGCTTTATACTTTTCCAATAAGCTATGTTTTTTTTAAATGTTATTCTTGCATTGAAATACTTTATGGCCCCATTTTCTGACTCTTACTACTAATGACCTAAGGGTTACTTTAAGCTGTCAATTCATCATAGAAACTAAGTATCAACTAAAATTGACCAACTTCTTCCAGCATAGTCTATAGTTTTTCCCTCCCTATTAATGGCTAGCCCTTAACTATAGTAAATGATAAGTAAGAGCAATAATTCAGTGAGTACTTTATGCTCCTTTTCTATGTGCTTGCTATGAAGTAAAAATTGAATCCAATGTAAAGTTATTTTTGTCATAACTTATCATAGGAGCATGAAATTGTCCAAGGAAAAGTTCCAGGCCACGTGAGCCCTGAGAGTTTGATGAAGTGGAAGGAAATCACTTCCAAAACACAGCAGCAGAAATATTGTCTTCTACATTCAGGCACCAAACGCTCTGAAGACAGTTTTCTTTTCTGTCAGCATTAAGAACTGCTTATGTGGCTTTCCTCTTCCCTCAATCTGTCCCTACTGACAAAGTAACGCATAGACATAGAGAGGAAAGTAAGACAGGCCTAGAGACAAACCTGTCCTGGGCAACAGCAGCTTACAATTTTCAGTGAGTGTTCTGGAGAAACACAAACTTGCTTAAGGTCTAGCTTTGCTGGAATTTGTGTACTAGATTTGGTCTTTGGCCTTCACTCCTAGTACTTCACCCCAACCAATCACAGCCACACTAGCCCCAAAACATGCCTTTCCCCAGGCCACACCCTTAGCAAATCCCTGCTCTTTTTTCGTGACCCAGTTCACTTATCATCTCTCTGTGAACCCTTTTTTGATTCCCCAGACATTCTACTACATAGTATCCCAAGGCATTATTCATTTCTCTATTAATACACTTATTACATTAAATTACAATGCCTTGGAGATCTTGTCTGTTTCCCGTGTCATTCATCTTTGTGTTCCTTGGATTTTTGTAAACTGTTCAGACTGAGCAAGCGTTCATAAATGTTTGTTGAACAGTTAGTGAATCTCCCATTCCACTTCTAGGCATCTAGCTATTTACCTCCACAACAACTTCGAAATCCCTGTTCCTATTTCTTACACAAAGTCCAAGATCAGAGTCTTCTCTGAGATACTAACATAGGGGACTAATAAATAAGTTTTGGTTGCAAATCTTAGTAGTATCATTAATTGTGATTATGGAGAAAATGCTAATTGCTCAGCAAGGGCCAGAGTGTATGGCCCTACAGACTTTGTTGCTAGTGAATTTATATTAAAGGAGACCAAAGAGGTAGATGAGAAATCTAAAGATATGTTCCTTTATGTTGTGCTCTACTCACGTGTGGTAGAAGAAAGGTAAAGCAACTAGAAAAAAGTAAGTCCTACCCTGAATGCTTAAGATTCTTCAACAGCGTTGTTAGCAAAAATGTATTATGAGGATTTATAAAGAAGGAAAGAAAGAAGTATCTGATTTGTCACAAGTGGCTTTGAAAAAAGTAGTATGTGTATGCTAGGGTTTGCCGTCACACTCTGCTGTTCCTGAAGTGTGGTTGCATCGGTTAGTTTTCCCCTCACCACTCCTCATGCATTCTCTGCCTTGTCCTTTTCCTGGCTCTCTGCCCCAGGAGGCTGATGTGGATTGACTCCATCATCCACTGCATTGCCCTCTGGCTTCCTAGTGGGTCTGACCCACAAGAGTCACTGGCCAAGATCAGAGCGCAAAGAGAGACGCTTGTGTTTCCTTGCCCTCCCACTCAGGGTTCTGGCAGTGGCAGCATTTCATGGCAGCCCGTCCTCCAGACTCAGTGTCCTGTTTCTGATGGAGGGAGTCTCTGTTTCCTGGAAGGAGCCCGCCTGGCACAATGGTCACCTTCCCACAGCTGAAAAAATATGCAAATTAAAGGTATGCTGCTTGGGTGCTTCCATTTCTTGTTCCAGAGTATCTTCCACTGAGCAACTCCTCTACTAAAATTTGTAACACTGAGAAGAAATTGAAGGGTTGAGGAGGGCAATGCTAGAAATTTCAGACATAAGCCCATTGACTTTTGCCCATTCCAGAAAGATCACAAGCTTCAGTGGAACAATCGGTGCTTCCTCCTGTGACAGTTTTGAGCACGACGACCAGACTTCACCAGGGGCAAATGTCTGGAGTTGTTCCTCTTCTTCCTCCTACAACTGACACCATCAGCAGAGAGCTGCACAACTGTGACTCACTTCTGCTCAAGTCAATAAATTTACTTGAAGCATATTCAGGGATTTGTTGTCATTAAAAAAAAACACAATATCTGAGGATGCTTGTATGGCTATGTGCATTATCTGTGTGAGATTTTACTTGTGTTCTGTTGTTTAAAAACACGTTGGATTCCCTTGAGAGTTTTAGGGATGCAGAGTCACATTTTCAACAGGATTCTTGATTTCTTTGCAGTAAAAGTGGTTCACCTGATCTCTACTCATTTTCCAAAGTGACTTGCATTTGCTCCTTACTCGCACCCTCCCATCCCTGTGTGTCCAGCGGCTGAATGCTCGGAGCAGTTCCCCCAGGCCTGAGCATGATGTCGTCTGTCTGTCACTTCTACCAGCCTTTCTTTAGAAAGGCAGACTCTTCTGGGAGTTGAAGGTAAAGAATGCCCAAGTTTGTTCTTTAGATGTGTGTGGTTAATGACACAGAGCAGGTGCACTGCCAGGTAACACCAATGTTCATTTTTAAGATTTCCTTATGTTATTATACATTTGCCTAAAAGACTGGCTTACGTTTCTTTACCTTTCTGTTTGCCTATGTTTCTAAGCAACAGTCCTAAGACTCTATACTTTTTAAAGCCCATTTTAAAAATAGGCACCAACAAAAGAAAGTATTTCTTTAAGAAGTCCTCAGGCAATTTCATTCATGTAGGAGCAAAGAATTTAATTTGAGACTCAGAAGTCGTAAGTTTTATAGAAATTCCAAACAGGGTTCAGTCCTATGTGCTTGACAATTCCTTTGTGTAAAAGTCCTTCTCATTGTATTTTGTATTAAAACAACAGTTTGAAAAAAAAATGAGTGAACTGTTAAGCCCTGGCTGGGTAGCTTAGTTGGTTTGAGCATCGTCCCCATACACTAAGGGGACAGGTTCGATTCCTGGTGGAGTCACATGTAAGAAGCAAACAATGCATAAATAAGCGGAACAACAAATTGATGTTTCTCTCCCTCACTCCCTCTATCTCTCTCTAAAACAAATAAATATAAAAAATGTAATGGGTGGGCTGTTTTTATTTTGTTTTGTTTTTTTAGTTTAGTTTAAATAAATTGAACTTTAAAAAAAAATGAGCAGAAGAGCCTGGAGCCTCCTTTCATGCCTCTTGCTGCCTGGGAGACATTTGCCTGGGTGTGTGCCTTGATAGTGGCTGCTCCACGGACCTAAAGATTATCCCTCCCAGTGGGCCTCCACCACAGGCTGGGAGGAATCTGGGGGACAGACAGAGGGGCTCACTTGACAGTGACTCTAAAAAAAGAACTGCAGTTTGACATACAAATGATGCCTACAGCATCAATTGTTTTCAGAGCCACAACCATTGGCGTTACTATTGATGAAAATAGTGGTCCTCAGCTCCAGGCCCTTGTAAACCTGGTTTTTGGAGGCTGATGGCTTTGAGTCAGCAGGCATTCTCTGGGTTTCTGTAGCAGCCATGGAGGCCATTGTCTCCAACCTGCCTCAGACGATCTGAAGACAATATTTAGTTAGCTTCGGCACGATCTAGAGCTGGCAATTAACGGTGCCATTTTTGTAACAAGAGGAAAGGTGGGGACATAGTACCAGTCCTGCTCTTGGGAACATCTAAGAAGTCAAGTGTACCCCGAACAGAGGGAGCTTACCAAAACTGTGTCCACCTAAGGAGAATGTTTCCCAGCTCTATTAGAATGGCCAAACAGGAATGCAGCCGCCAGTTTATTTTCATCCTCTGCATTATGTCTAGGAGAGAGGAGTGTAATCAAAATGAATTTGAGCTCACTTTATCACAAAGCCCTTCCACATCGCCATGGCGAGAAGCAAGCTTATTACAGTCATGAAGACCAATGAAGTCCATTTTATTGCCTTCCAACCATATTACATTACCAGGTGATGAAGTGCTTATGGAGCCTATAAACCTGTGTCCACTGAGCACTCTACCAGGTATCTGTGTGGAGGAATTCAGGTAAATAATCAAATGTGGCTCCTGATCTCAGGTTCGCCACCTGGCTGAAAGGAAGCAACCATAATCACATAATACTGTTGGGAGGAATAAGTAAGTCCTTGCTCCCCAAAGACAGGACAATGCAGTACAGGTCAACTCCGTTGGAGCCAAGGTAGACAGCGTTGTTAGTGACAAGAATGGGATGGAGGTCACCGAAATGCCTCCTGTCAGCTAACCATGGCATAGCGTGGTTTATGCCTCTCAGGCAGAACCCAGCCCTCCACGAGGCCCTTCCAGAGATGCATTTTTACTCCTCTTCTTCCCTCCAGCTGGGATGCTTAGTTTAGGTAAACGGTGTCTTGAGCTTTAAGACAGACATTATTTCTATCTTTTTAAAAAATAATTCTATTTTACTCAGAACCCAATGTTTTTAAGTCCTGATGCTCATTCTTCCAAAGCTATGGAAATAGATTTTGAAGTGTGCTTTAAGAGTCTCCTTCATCAAAATCAACTGGGTACATATTAAAATTCAGTTATCTGGGCTGTATGAACCCCAAGACCTACTAAACTAAACTGTCTGGTGGAATAGCTCAAGAATCTCAATTTTAATAAGTATCCCAGATTATTTTGCCTCCACAACCAATAGTCTGAGAACCACTGGTTAAGAGAACCGGTGCTCATTTGGGGGGACATCTCCCTAAACCTATTCCTGCCAATGAAATCTGTATTAAGAATCATCCCTTCCAGTTATGTTCCTTTCTATATTGCAGGAATTCTTAGCCCCCAGGCCCATGGGTTTCTGCAGAATGGGCTTCAAGACATGCATAAAGACCTGTGAATATGCATGCAAGATGGTAGGCAGGTGTATGCTTTTTTCCTGGGGTAAGAATCCATAGGTATCTTCAGATTATCAGTGAGGCTCCCGGACATAAAATAGTTGACCCACTGCTTTCTAGGACTGATTATATGAAAGCTCTAGGTCACCATTTCTGAAATTAGTTTTTCCTCTGAATTCGATACACACATGGATACTAAGCAATCTTAGCAACAGAATTCTCAAGCTAAGTAATAAAATGAATCAACATTTATTGAACATCCTGGGTGATCACATTTCCCATATTGCTTCTGCCTAATGTTCTGAGACCACTCAACACCCCGGTAAGAAAAACATGGTCGTGACTCGCTCTGGGCTGGGGCCATTGGTGTTGTTGGGTGAGATCGCTGGAGGAACACATACAAAAATGTGAGGAAAGAGTGGCAAAGAGGAAAGCAATAGGTGGACACATAGGGTCAAACAGAAGTCAGGGAGCCACGGAGGGCCAGCCTGCACATAGCGTAGTCCCAGCGAACATATGTTCCTTCCCCACAGGGACCCTCTAACTCTTTAGAGTGAACAGTAGCATTATCCCCATCGAGGTTTCTAATAATAACAACACGTAATTTGTTCAGCAGTTTTTATTTGCCAACTACTGTTATAAGCATTTCACATATTTAAATCTTACAACACCACCATAAAGTTGGTTCTACTATTATCTCCATTTTGCAGATGAGGAAACTGAGTTTTCATGAATTCGTTTTGTGCCCAGCACTGTTTTAAGCACTTGTTTTATGTTAAAGGAAACTGAGGCACAAGAAGTTAAGTAACTTTTCAAAGTCTTCCAGCTAGCAGTGGACAGAAATAGAATTCAAACCCCAGTCTGCCTAGAGAATCCACACCCAGCCATTCTTTCTACAGCCACAGGCCTACACCTTACTGAGCAATCACTGATTCCATTGGGCCTTAGTTTCTCTGGACGCCCACCTCTGGTCTCACGAATTTTTTTTTCTTTCGTGATTTAAATGTCCATTAGTATCACCGGCTTTTGGAAGTTGCCCCCAAGTTTCCACAAGCATCCTCCTGACCACCTTGTGCTGCACATGCGTGCCAGGTGACAGTTTGCCAGGCCACCCTGGTTCCGTCCCCCTTCCCAGACCACACAAGGTCCCAACAGCGGCTCAGGGATGTGCGAGCTCTCAGGTGCCATTTACAATCACAGACACAATGGGGCCGGACAGCCTGGCCGGCTCGCAGGAGAACAGGGCAATATCACATTTCCAACATTGCCTCTGCCTAATGTTCTGAGACCACTGAAAGCCCCAGTAAAAAATCACAGTCACAGCTCGGATCTGGGCTGGGGCTGTTGATTTTGTTAGGTGAGATCGCTGGAGGAATATATATGAAACGCAAGAGAAAAAGTGGCAAAGAGGGAAGTAATCGGTGGACATATAGGGTCAAACAGAAGTCAGGGAGTCAGGGAGCCGCGGAGGAACAGCCTGGCCACAGCCCTCTGCTCTGATAAAACCTGGGGTGTAAGAGCCTAAGGAATCAATCACTTTCTACTTGTTTCAGTTCCTTCCCTATTGTAAAACATTTACTTGCACGCTGGCTTTTAATTCGGGGTGTGTGTGTGTGTGTCTATAAAGAGGATAAACTATGGCTCTCTTTAAAAACCTGGCAGCTGCGGTGTTCCCATGCTCAGCACACCCTGAAAAGGTTTTGTGTGCAGAGCGCACAACATTCGTACGGTTAACTATTTATTTATGTTGGACTTTTAATGTTATGCAAGACTTTTTCCTTCCTTTACTCACCACCGAGTGACTGTGCTGATTCAACACTTTACAGAGGCATAAATTTTCATTTAGAATCTGTGCTGAGAATGTGTGCCTCCTTAGGCCAGTTTCTCATAGAATACAGAAGATGCAGAAAAGTATCCTCTCACATTTCAGTGAGAGGCTGCCCCCTAGTGAAAATTTTCAGTTACACATTCAACCTACAACTTCATTGTTGGAAACCCTGCAGAAGTTCCTTGACACAAAGGAGAAATGTCCTTCAGTTACTGAGGATGTGACAACATTGTATAATTTAACCATCAATCAGATATTGCTTTCCTTTCAACTTCCCCAGCCTATTTCTGGTACTTTGCAGTGTTTTGTAAAGTTTTCTTTGATAATTCAAGATGTCTCTGATTTTTAAATATACAGACAAAATATATTCTTTCCTAAGCAAATAAAAATATTTTCATGGAACTAAGTAAAAACTGCTAATGCCTGTGCCCTTTCTTTGCTGTTTTCACAGTGAGCTTATTTCATTGAGTTATTTCATGGTATCTTTTCCTATCCAGGATAAGTATGCAAAGTAAATAATTTTCACTTTTAGAATGTTGCCTGAATCAGCATTCTAAATACTTCAGTGTTCAATGCCTATATTTTAAAATGAAGGTTAGTATTTGGCCTCATGCATTCAGATGAATCTTTTTGCATAATGCCTTACACAGTAAGCCTAAAAGTAGTTTTCTACTTTTAGTAGCCTAAAAGTAGATAATTCTGTCAATATTACAGAATTATCCATTTTAAACAAAAATGATTTTGAATGTTAACCGAGAATACAGTTAGTGTTTTGTTTACAGGTGATTTCTACATTGTTGTCCAGAAGTGAAATAGTTTTCATGACAAAGATAAACATAGTCTCCCAATTAAAAGTCAACACTTAGAAACTTGGAAGCAGCAGCAAGTTGTCCTTCTTTGTAGTTTCACTTCTCCATCCTTCACCTCTCCCGTCCATCTAACATTAGTGGAAGGGATAGTATGTTGTCGAAATAGTATGTTAACCTATTAGAAATTTATAAGACTGAAAGGTGAAAAATCAGTGTCTGTGAACAGTTGTTATAACAACTGGGTGTTTGGAAACACTTCTCTCTGCTTTTCTGCTACCTAATCTTCACACATGCCGCCCAAGAAGAGAACCAAAGGGTGCTATTCATTGGATTTTAAAGCCTCTAGAATCAAAGTTCTTTTCATTTCTCCTATTCATGTACATGAATGAGTACCACCCATTCTGTAGCTGACTGGGGGCTAGTTTGTGTAAAATTCACAATGCTATGAGATAGGTATTAGTATACTCTCTTTAGAGCAATGACACTTGGCTCAGAGGAGTTGGGTCACTTTCCCAAGGACACACCGTCCATTAATAGCCACCAGAAGTCAAATGTGGACTAATTGAGGCCAAGCTCTGTGTCTCTCTTATCAAGGTTGTCCAACATCCTGCCCTTGGCTGCTTGTTTATTAAATCTTAGAGGCATAGGCCATGTGACCTCTGTTTTAAGAGAGAAAATTACATCAAGAAAGAGGAAAAAGTCAGAAAGTACATAAAACCGTCAGCATTTCGCCACTAAGTCTATTCAGATGTTCTAAATTAAGGAAAGCGATTCTCATTGATCCTTGGGAAGAATGAATGAGAACAGTCCCTGAGGAAGGGAGGACTGGCAGTGCCTCTCGGCAGCGATCTCCCTGAGCAGGACCCTTCTCCCCAGCCATGAATAACTTATGAAGCTGAAATTTCTCCACTTACACAAGATGTCGTCAAATGGAAGAGAAGGGGACTTCAGACAGATACTGCTCAGAGCAGATGGCGTCTGGGGAAACAACAAACAAACCAACCTTCCCTTGTGGGATCGCTGTGTCACGGGAGCCCAGAAAAGCTGCTCCGACAGCAACATCCACAAGCTGATCCAGACATGGACTTGAAATTTCATGGCTGAGGGAATAGTGGCATTATTTTTTGTTTTAGTTACTAAACTGAGTGAGTTGTTTTTATTTTTTGCTTTGTTTGATTTTGGGGTTTTTAGTCTACTGCCTATACTCTTAAGAGGAACAATAACATACAGTCCTTGCTTCTGGAAGTTTTTGAATCTTGCAAGAATGCTTAACCTGCCTTTTTCAAAACATGGCAAGGTGATCTGTCGTCATTTTTTTTAAAGAATCTGAATTTGCTTATAAGAAAATGCAGTTGTGATTAATTAAGCAATTGTTCTATAAATGTTCCTACGCGCTCTTCAAAAGGAGTGTACTTACTTCCCTTCCCCATTGTTGAGCCATTGAACTTGGCCATGTGATTTTCCTGGAAGGTGAGTGGAAGAAGGAATATGCCAGGTCCAAGCCTAGGCCATAAGAGGCCTCGTGTGAGTCTGCTCACTGCTCTTGTTCTACTACCTTTTGGCTCAGATAGACATATTAGGGTAGTCCTGTATCCAATTCTGTTTCAAGTCAAGTCTAACCAAACTCACCTAGATTAGCAAAGCTCCAGCTGACCAGCAGACAGAGAAAATAAATGCTTATTTTTATATGTCATTTAGCAATGGGGTGATTTGTCAGGCAGCATGATTGTGGCATAGTTGACCAATGCAAAGCCTAATGATACAGAGTAAAGTTTATACCCTTGAGGACTCTGCATTGTATAATCAATGCATTTACCTCTCAAGTAGCAGCAATCATGTAACTGATCAGTTTGGACATTCAGTCCACGAGTGAGAAATGTGAAGAATGCAAAACTGGCCCCCGACGCACCTAAACTGATGCCCCATAGTCTGCACACTACACCCAACACTCTATGCACGGGAGAGACTCTGGCCAGGATCCTATTTACTACCATTCTAACAGGCTCTGTTATCTAATTTCCCAGACACTTTTACGGAGAAATTGCTAGAAGCAAAGTTGCAGTTACCAAGACAAGAGGTAACTGCATCAGGGAAGAAGGATATAGAAATAACATAAGAAGGCAACACACAAAAGATCTCAAAATTACAGGCATCTAGGATAAATTAACAGGAAAACAATGTCCCTAAGTGTATTATCTTCCCAATAAGTAGCAAGCAAGGTAGGAAACTTTATGATCAGTTTTTAAAATTGCTTCAGAAATTGCTTGAAACAGGAGCTCTTGAGGATTTTTGGATTATGGTCCATTTTGAAATAAATTTGTAAAAACTATGGATTCCTTCTTCAGAAAAAACAAGTATATGAGAAAAACCTCACAAAATATTCTATATGATTTTAGGCAGTTCAGAGACTCCCTGGATCTGTGTTGTGAACCCTAGTTTACAAACCACTATTTTAATATAATAGTCTCACTTCCAGGAGGGATATAATTTAATTATCTGAAATATTTTATTTCCATGAAACAGCTTATTCCTCTGAAACTTAATCCCAAATCCATGAGGCGTCATGGAATTCATAAAGCTATGAGAGTCCTTGGCCCGTTGCCACCCTCTGACGGGCCCTGGGAGACATTACTGACCTTAGCACCCCCTAAGCCTCCATGATATCCTGTAGTGATACATCTCCCTATCACTCAGCTTTGTCTTTATAAATGTCAAGCTTACAAGAGCTTAGTAATTAGATCATTGTTCTATAGTCATGTAACCCCAGGTTTAACATCACTGTCCCATTGCTTGTTAGAACATTCGATCACCATTGGGTCCATATTATTCTTTTTGTTCCATAATGGGGTGCCAATGTAAGGGAGTTCTCCCATCAGCTTCTCAACTTCAGTTCCCTCTGTGGATCGGGAGGCGTCCATCCTCGTCCTGCTTCTGCTTATGGAGACCCCGCATAGCTGAATAGATATTAAGTTTTCAGTCTCACATCCCTGAACATTTATTTCTAGAACCCTTTATTCTCTCATCAAAAAGGAAAAAAAGGAGACCCAAACTGACAGTTACTGTTGTCAACATCACGACAGCAGCTACAACTGATAGTTCTTGGGATCAAATTTATAGACTTCAAAATCCAAAATAGAAGTATGGCAATGCTTCTTAACAAAATTACCGATATCCTAGTGTCCTTGTGGCTAATAATACCTTACTATTATTGCATTTTCAAAACATTCATATTTTAAGAGAAATTATGAACAATTATGACATTTTCCCCCAAAAAGGAGAAATAACACTTACTATATATACTATATATCTTACTATATGCCACATACCTTGTACTGAATTTTATTCCTTAAACACTGATCTCATTAAATATTCTGTGGCAAGAATTATTATTCATATTTATAAATGATGAGCCTGAAATAAAAGAAATGAAATGACTTGCTCAAGGTCACACCTCATAAGTGGCAGTGAGAAAAGTTACTTACACCCAGTCTGTCTCACTTCCATTATATCATGTTTGGAGAATAGAAATGGCGGGGATGGTTTTTAAAAAATCAAAAAGATTTTCATGGAGAAAAGAATAAAAATGTTCTTTGCAAATCCAAAAGATGGGATTTGTACCAATGTACGAATATAATAAAAAGCAGATTGAGTTCAATATTAGAATGTTGATGAGTGTCCTTGAGAGGGTTTCTTACACCCACCAAGTTTTGAAATCAATTTAAAAGAAAAACCACTATACACAAAACTAGGGATCTGACAGTGGATAGGACCGCCTTTTGATGAGCTACCTTCACAATATCCCTGTACTAAAATAGCAACAGAGGAATAGAAACTGAGCCATAAGGGGTCTGTGGCAGCCTCAGATTCCTAGTGCCCCTTCAATACATGGGGAATGAACCAGTGCCTTTCCCAAAGTGAAGTGTTGGAACATAGCTTAGAGAGGGCTGGAAAGACTACAGAAGCTTCACAGTTAAAATGAAGAGAACACTGTGTGTCTTGGCTAGCAGCTGATAAAGTGTGGTGGCCCACAGAATTCTGGCGGTCACAGACTTTTTCAGAGTATCTGTGAGGTTTGAACTATTTTCATCATAATCCTAACATATCGTCTGCCTTTTTCACTGTGTTGACATTTGCACTGATGATGCAAAAGCTGTAGTGAGCTAAACTGCTGGTGCCTCAGAACGGACCGAGGTGGCAGGGCCACACTGCTGGGTGACTTTGTACTCCTCATCACCATGCACTGGTTTTTGAAACGTCAGCTTCACTTAAGAATGTCCTTGATAACACATTACAAGTTTTTAATTTTATTAAGTCTAGTCCCTTGAGTATAAATATTTGTAATATTCCACGTGATGAAATGGAAAGTTCATCAAGCCCTTTTGCTGTATTTCAAAGTGTAATGATTGCATCAAGAAACAGCATAATGCAAGCCGAACTAGCTGCCTTTGTGTGGAACTAGCTGTCTTTTTCTTGGAGTGTCATTGTCATTCCCATGAAAGACTGAAACAGAAATTATGATTATTCAGACTTGAGTATTTGAGGGGCTTGAATATTTTTTAAAAAAATAAACCAAGTGAGTCTGATACTTTAAAAAAAATTGACAGCCCTGGCTGTGTGGCTCAGTGGATTGAGGGCTGGCCTGTGAACCAAAGGGTCTCCGGATCGACTCTGTCAGGTCACATGCCTGGATGGCAGGCCAGGCCCCCAGTTGGGGGGTGCACAAGAAGCAACCACACATTGATGTTTCCCTCCCTCTCTTTCTCCTCCCCTTCCCCTGTCTTAAATAAATAAATAAATAAATAAAATCTTTTAAGAAGTAAAAAATAAAAATAAATGACCATTCTTGCTCATCATACAATTCAAGCTTTCAAACAACAATAAGCATTTTGGAAAACTTGTATTCACCACTGTAAGCTTGACAGCTACAGTAATTAAAGACTATTTCTGTGAAATAGCTGACAATATTAAGGAATTGAGTCTTTGCTGCTGTGCGTTGAAACGCGTTAGCATTACTCAGTGAGTCAGAGCGATACATGATGTTATGAAACCATAAATGTGTGGAAGATCCATTCAAAGTACAAGATAGTCCAGTGGATTTTAATAATGTGACAGAATGTGGAGAATGTACGGGTTTGGTTTCAGATTACACATTGCAATGAACCTTTAAGAAACTACCACTTGCTGAATTTTGGTACGGTATTAAAGAATATGGACAATTACCTGAAAAAGCTCTCTCTTTACCAGCTACATATCAGCATGAGGCCAGATTGATTTATATGCTTCAACCAAAACAGCATATCACAGCAGATTGGAAGCAGAAGCAGGTGAGAATCCAGCTGTCTCCTATTAAGCCAGATAGTAAAGAGATTTGCAGAAATGTTTCTAAGCTACTCTTCACTAACTTTTTAGTTTTCAAAACATAGTTAATAACATTATTTATGTTAACATGTAATGGTTTTTATTTTTAATGAATAAACAAATATTTTAAAATTCTCCATTATAATTACCAATGTGATAAATATTGATAGATATAGAGTGAGGCAGAAGTTTCTGGTTGTAAGTACATGAAACATATTTTATTCTTATATTGCTATTTATTAGTTATTATATTATTTTCCATATAAACAACTGTAAACCTACTTTTCCCCACCCTCTATAATCCACAAGAACAAAATTTTTGGCGTTGCAGTAATTTTTAAGAGTGTAAATGGCTTCTGAGACGAAAATGTTTGAGAATCCCTGGCCCAAGCTGATGACTTGGGATAAATGGGGACTTTGGCATCGTTGTGGGTACCAGTGTGAGAGAGGCTGTGCCCAGCAGCCTGGTGCTGTGTGCATCACAGTGGGTGCCAACACAGCGCATTCTCCAGGGCCAGACGCCTCCCAGTTGCCCCCACGCTATGTAGGCATGCATGCATGGCCTTAAAGCTGCCACCAGAGAGATGGATTTCACTGAAACGTTGAATGTAAAACCTGAAATGACTAAAAAATCTGGAATTGACTGGAATTCATTTTTCTATCTCTGGATAGAATGGAGACTTAAGAGAGACACTCCTCTTCAATCACTGAGAAACTAAAAAAGCTACATTGTTTGCAGAGCTAACTTTATGGCTTTGACACATCTTGGCCACTGGGATCACTAGCAGCCCCCAGGTAGAAGCCAAATGACTTCTGGGAAGAGTGATGTAAAGGGCTTCCTGCTTGAGGGAAACTTAAGAGTACAAGCGCTCAAAGTTCTTTCCCAAATCTTCAGAATTCTACAGGTTCTCATATTTGCTGTTACAAAAAGAAAATGTTGAATAAAAATAACATAATAAAATAACATAACAATAAATAAACATATTTATTTTAAAATAAATAATAACATAACAATAATAAAATAACATATAAATAAAAATAAATATAAATATTTGGCAGGATTACTTCCATACAGAAAGGGAGACCCAGGAGGCACTAGCATATCAGAGCCAGCTGAGGCCACAGATCCACCAAAGGCCCATTAATTGCACAGAAACTGTGTGATCAGCTGTGGAACTGCAGAGTCTGTGAGACACCTTAATTCTCCTCTCACTGCAGCTGAACAGAGATTTGATCCGTGCCTACCAAGAAGAGAGAGAATGTTAGGGTGAACCAGGATGGCCTCCACCCTTGAGGGGACTCTCAGTTCAGGGTGGACAGAGGGTTCGCTCTACTGCAAGTAGAATCGTGCTGTAGGAACATAGAGCAACAGAGGAATTAATTGTGACATTATGAGTTAATGTCAAGACTTCCAATCCTCAATTCTAGGTAAAATAGAAACATTTGATCACTTCTCCATAAGCCTCTGCCCAATGGAGAGGATGACCACCGAGATGGTCTGAAACTCACACCAGACCTTTCTACTCTGTGTCCCTGGGGAGCCCTCCACAGGACTCCACTGCAGCCCCTCATTCACAGCCCACAATGGCACTGGTGCCCAAAGTAATTGGTACAAGGGGCTATTTTTCTTTACATGCTCATGAAAATTGGCAGGATGGCACTGTATTTTGTATGAGGAAATAACCGTGTGTTAAACCAAACTACCCCAGCAGTGCACACTTCTCCAGGAGGACTCCTGGCTCTGTGTCCTTGGCCGGTGAGTGAAGTGCATTCTGTTCCTGGGTTGAGTTACTCTTTCTCAAGTTCATCTCCTCATATGCACCAAGGGTAACCAAACACTTTGCCTTCTGAAAATATGTCTTCTGGCTTCTTTGTCCCACCCAAAAGTTGTTATGCTGCTGCTTTTCCAACTGCAAATAATATCAAAACTATAATATGAGTACTATAGATGAGTGCTTATATTACCTTTTATGATTGGGCTTTAGATATAGTGAATAAATCATAAATTTCTCTTGTTCACCGAGGCATAACTTGTGTTAGGAATTTTAGTTAGTCATCTAAAAATACATATATATTTTGCAACAGCTGTTATATTTTATATATTGATTATCCCCACCAACCCAGCCCCCCTCCTTTAAATGAAAAATAATGCACTGTGTGTCGGTAACATGCTAAAATAACAAAAAATATGTTCATGGTTAATAGTTTACCAAAGAAAACTGTACATCTGAAAAGACAAGGAAAAAAAGAATGCAAGCCTTTGTATTTGACTTTAAATGAATATTTGATTCCCCAAAGGTTAAAACTATGCTTTAAGAAATGGAAAGGAAGAACTTCTGGGAATGGTGCCCTCTTTCTCCTTCACATGTGTGAGAATCTAAATGCTTTACTTACACAGTATGCTTTACTTACAGCCATGTATTGATTACATTATGTTGAATATTATGTGATACAGTAAGCACTAAATGCATTCTAATTCTTTTTGGTTCTGTTTGATTCTAAAATAACCTCTCATTTTTCAGATTGTGATGAAGCAATGCCAGCAAAATTGAATTATATAGTTGAGGTATAGTTGAGCATTTGGTTCTAACCCAGAAAGACTGTAGCATATCAGAATTGTGTAAGTAACAACACATTCATCCTATGGATGAACTGAAGAAAATTTGGGTGTATTTTCCCTCTAGGCTGAGGTGCTAGCTACATACTAACACCCGGTCAGGGCATCACTGAGCAAAACATCAGAGATGGAATTTCCTTAAGAAGACCTGGAAGGACAGCAGCCCTAGAACACTAGAGACCATGTTTGATCATTTATAAGTTTATCCCCAGAGGCTAATATAATAGTATACACTAATTGTTCAATGATCATCTGTTGAGAGAATAAGTGAAAGGAAAAAATTAATGGGCAGGGCAACACACTGGAGCAGATGATTGATTCCGATGGTTCTGGAAGTACAGGGGTTAAGGCAGGCAAGGTGGTGCTAAGCCCTAAGCAACAGAGGTACCAATGGAGTTGTCTCCCACTGTCTTTTTTAAAATTTTAATTGTTGTTCAAGTACAGTTTTCTTTTACTCCCATCCCAGCCCACCTCCCTGCCCTCCCCGCCTCCCTCCCTTTTCCACTCCCCCCTAGTTTTTGTCCATGTGTCTTTTATACGTGTTCCTGTAAACCCTTCCCCTTTCCCCCTGAAATTCTCTCCCCTCTCCCCACCATATGATCTCACCTTTAACAGGAACCTAAACAACAAAACAAACAAACAAGCAAAATATAACCAAAGACACTGAAATGGAGAACAGGCTGACAGTGTCCCACTGTCTTGAAAGAGCCAGATGTGTGCATCTTTCCAAACTCTGAATTCCCTGTGCTTAAGCTGGTCGCTTGAGATGGGCTGTGGTGGAGGTATTTACACCATGGAAATAAGAACACACCACAAGTCAGGCTTGTCCCCCTCCTTTATTTTTATTGTTGACACTAATGCAGATGTCCTCATTTCCCCCTCTTTGCCCACCTCCTCCCATCCCCCATCCTGATTTCCCTCTGGCTGTCACCACACTGTCTTCTGTATCTATGAGTCATGCATACATGTTCTTTGGCTAATCCCTTCACCTCCCCCCTTTCCTCTCATACCTGTCCGTCTGTTCCATGTGTCTGTGACTCTGTTTCTATTTTGTTTGTTAGTGTTCTTTTTAAAGAGAGTGAGTTTACCAGCACACCACTGACTTAACTACTAAACTTGTTTTAGCTCAGAATTCCAGAACCAGAAAGTCCTCTAAACCCTTACCAAATCAGCAGTATAAGAAGGGAGCTAAGCCAGAGGATGATGAAGGGATTTTTCTATCCTCCTTCAAGGTGGGTGAAAGGGCTTCTGAGTTATAATTTGAAAAGTTAATATCATCTGAGAAGGTACTGTAGGAGTGTAAGAAACTTTCCTCTGCCCTCAAGGTTTTTTTCAGCTGGTCTAATAATCAGATAGACCTGAGACAGATTAACTGGAGAAAATAACCAATTTTAATACAAACGTATACATGGGGACCCCACATACACGAGAAGCTCAAAGACGGAAAGGGAAAATGGGTACATATGACATTCTGAGCTACAGATTAGGTAAATTCTCTTGGGGGCTTCAAAGGGTCATTGCAGAATAATAAGAACAGTCAGTGGCTAGTAAATAGAAGTTTGCCCTGCCATAAAGATAGGCAGAAGAAGACAAAGAAGAAGAAGAAGAAGGAGAAAGAAAAGGAGAAAAGATCATCACTGTGTTAATCTTTTACTATGGGCAAGGCCCCTAATTCAATTTCTCTACATAGTTAAGGAGGGGTGAGAGACAGAAGTTTCTCTTTAGCCCACACCATCTCAATTGCTTTTAGTTCAAAACAATCTGCATATCACCACGAACATCTTGGGATGACTCTTTCTGAACCCCCACAGCCTCAAATGCCTCCAAGAATCCTGTTTTTCTTTCCTTTTTAATCCATGAGAGCTCAAAATCTCAAATGTCAGATTGGGATGCCAGCTTGCCTTTGGCCTAAATTCAATGACTTATTCATTAATTTAACAAATATTTGTTGTGTGCTCACCACATGCCAGGCATGTGGATAAAAACTAAGGTTGATAAGTTGCAAAACAACCCAAATTCTCCACTCCCCCTTTATGCACACCTTTTATAATATGACTTTTTAGCTTTGCCATAAAGGAACAAAGTTTGCTGCCCTACCTCTTGAATCTGAGCTGGACTTAACATTTGCTGTGACCAACCAAATGCACAGGAAGTGGGTGTGCTGATTCTGAACTCACAGCTCAAAACGTCTTGCTCTCTTCACTTCTCACTCTGCCTTGAGAATAAACACAGAGTAGCCTGATGGAGAATGAGAGACCACATGGAGCAGAGCCAAGGTATACAAGCCAAAGTCATTCCACATCATCCAAACCCTAACTGACCCCACGGCTAACTGAAGACACATGAAGGAGCCGATCTGAGATCAGTGAGCCTCGTCCAGATCAACAGAACTGAATCTCGCCAACCATGTTAGATTCTGGTGCAATAATAAATGATTAATGTTGTTTTTAGAAAATCATTTACTGAGGTACTAATTGGTAGTTACAAAATAGCCACAGGGAAGTACAGTACAGTACAGCATAGGAAATATAGCCAATGATACTGTAATAACTATGTATGGTGCCAGGTGCGTACTGGAAATATTGGGAGGAGATATCAGGTGTACTATGCTATATACCTGAAACTGAAACAAAATAATATTGAATGTAAACTGTAATTAAAAACAGATAAAATAAAAACAATTTATCGAAATGAAATTGACATAACAAAGGTAATATTTGAAGTGAACAATTTAGTACTAATTAGAATATTCATAATATTGTGCAACTACCACCTCTATCTAGTTCCAAAACATTTTTTTCACTCCAAGAGGAAATGCTGTAGCTGTTGAGCAATTTCTTCCTCATTTTTTTCCTTTCCTGGAGGGCCCCTGGCAACCTCCAATCTACATTGTGCCTCTGGATTTACTTATTTTAGATGTTTCATATAAATGAAATAATACAATATACAGTAGTCTCCCCTTATCTGTGGTTTTGCTTTTTGTGGTTCAATTAACTATGGTCAACCACAGTCAGAAAATATTAAATGGAAAATTCTGGAAATAAACGATTCATAAGTTTTAAAGTGCATGCCATTCTGAGTAGTGGGAAGAAATCTCCCACGCCACCCCACCTGGGACACGAATCACCCTTTGTCTGGCACATGCACACTGTGTGTCCTTCCTGCCCCAGTCTCTGAGTAGCCATCCAGGTTATCGGACAGACTGCTGCAGAACAGCAGTGCTTGTGCTCAAGTTTTACCTAATCTGGCCCCAGAGCACAAGAGGGGTGTGGTTGGCAGTCTGGACGCACTGAAGAAACGCTGTAAAGTGCTTCCTCGAAGTGGAAAGCTGAACATGGTACAATAAAATATTTTGAGAGAATGTGAAAGAGACCACATTCATGTTACTTTTATCACAGTATATCATTATGATTATTCTATTGTATTATTATTTATTATTGCTCATCTCTCACTGTGCCTAATTTATAAATAAAATATGGAACTTTGTTGTAGGTGTTATGTATAGGAAAAACATAGTGTATATATATGTGTGTGTGTGTGTGTGTGTACGTGTGTGTGTGTGTATATATATATATATTTATATAGTTAGGTACTAGCTGAGGTTTCAGGCATCTACTAGGGATCTTGGAACATAACCCCCATGAATAACAGAGGACCACTGTATGTCATTCTATGTCTGGCTCTTTTTACTTAGCATATGTTTTCAAAGATCATCCACATTTTAGCTTCTATCAGTGTTTCATTCCTCTTTGTGGCTGAATGTATTCCATTGTGTGTATGTGTATACACATATATCACAACTTATTTATTCATTCACCAGTTGATGGATATTTCAGCTGTTTCCAACTTTTGGGTTTTATGAATAATGCTGCTATGAACATGCATCTACTTGTACTTGTTTGAGTGCCTGTTTTCAGTTCTTTTGGGTATATTCCTGGGAGTGAAACTGTGAGGTCATATATAGTTTATGCCATAGTTTTTGAGGATATGTTGAACTGGAACGTGTCAAACTGTTTTCCACAATGTCTGAACCATTTTATATTCCCACAAGCAATGCACAAAGGTTCCAATTTCTCCACATGATTGCCAACACTGATTTTCCCTTTTTTTACATTGTAGCCATGCTAATGGGTATGCAGTGGTACCTCATTCTGGTTTAGATTTTTATTTCCCTAATGGCTAATGATGTTGGACATTCTTTTATGTGATGGTTAAACTTTGGAGTGGTCTATAGTGTAGCACCACCTGACTGACAAAAATAAAGTAAGCAAAGTCATACTGCTCTGCCCTCATGGAGCAAATAGCCTAGTAAAGATGACAGCTGTAATCCAGCTATTACGTTGAATACAAGTAAAGGTAAAAAAAACTGTTGTTAGTTCTATGAAGGAGAGATCCCTGGCACTATGAAATCACACATAGAAAGCTCCCCTAAAGAAATGACAGCTTAACTAAGATCTAAAGAATGAGTGAGACTTAACCAGATCGAGAAGGGAGTGAAAGGAGCATGTAAAAATGTCTATACTAGGAGGGAGCATGGCAAAAAGGAAGGGCTGAATGAAGGTCAGTGTGACTGAAAGGAGAGCATCCAGAGAAACCAAAACATACAGGTACTGGATGAGACAGGAAACGTAGCTGGGGACCAACCATGTTGGGCCTTAAAGGTCAAGTTAAAGAATTTTACCTCTGTCCAAGAGCATTGGGATGTCATTATAGGTTTTAAACAGCATGGTGACTCAAAACAAGTTTATGTTTTATTATATTATGTTAGATTGTGCTGAAAAGGTCACTATCATTACAGAGTGGGGAATAGATTAGAGTGGGGAATAGAGGAAAGTTGGGAAATCATTTGGCAGATAATTTCAGTAGGAGGAAAAGCTTTGATTTGGTAGTACTGGTAAATATAGATAGATGAGAAGATTCAAAAAATATTTCTAGAAATTCAACTGGCCTTGGAGATGGAATGAATAAAAGGGAGAATAAGAGATGTCACCTGGCCCTGGCTGGATAGTTCAGTTGGTTAGAGCATCATCCTGATACAAGGTTATGGGTTTGATCTCCAGTCAGGGCACATACAAGAATCAACCAAAGAATGCATAAATAAGTAGAACAACAAATTGATCTCGTTCTCTCTCTCTCGTTCTCTCTCTCTCTTCTTCCTCTCTCTCTCTCTCTAAAATCAATAAATTTTTTTAAAAAGTTTTAAGATGTTACCTGATTTTCTGCCTTGAGTAAATGGATATAAGATGGTGCTCTTCACTGAGATTGGGAACACAATGAGTACTGAATTTGGAACAGAATGTCTAGAGTTTGGTTTTTGATACGTTGAGTTTGACGTGTCTGCTATTTAGAGCTATTAGGTAGCAATTACATATACAAGTCTGATGCCAAAATGAAAGTTAGACTAATGATGCAAATTTGTAAAGAGTGTATACAGTGGGAATAATTGAAGCCATGGATATGAATGAGATCACATAGAAAGATGATACACTCATACAGTGTGAACTGGGGAAGGTCAGGGCTGCAGCTTGAGGGTCCAACTGTCTTTGCAGAGAAAGATGAACCTGAAAAAGAGGCTGAAACCAGGCACCTGGAAAGATAAGTGTGAAGCTGGGAGTCTCAGGAGACAGGAGAAAAAAGTGTATAAGATAGGCAGCAGTAATCAGCATTGCAAATGCTGATAAAAATCCAATTCAAACAAATGACCCAAATATGGCTGTGGTTTTGTGGCAATCTTGTGTTGATGACCTCAGCAAGAGCTGTTTCTATGGAGGAGGCTGGAACCAGTTGGAGTGGGCTGAGAAATGAGTAGGACGTGAGTAACTAATTCTCTAGAAGTACTATATTAGTTACAACATCATCTCTCTGAGCCCACGAAATCCAACCACTCCCTAACCAACTGGTCAGGGTCCATTCTGAGATTTCCTGCCAGCCACTCACTCCAAGTCCAGCCCAGCCCAGACCTGTCTGGAGAACAATGAGGACTCCCACTCCCAGACTCATTGAGCAAAATGCTGTCTATGTCCTGGGAAGGAAATAATTTTAAGATAATAGAGTCAGAAGGGACATTTTATCTAAACAGTAACTGAGGCTAAATAGAACCAGACTAGAAAGGGCATAGAACTCCCTGAATCATTCTTAAGTCTAACAAATTCCCTTACTGTGCCAAAAATTATCTGGACTAGAGAAAATTTCAGCCAAGTGTGAATTGGATCTATTGACCCTCATAACATTTTCTCCTAAGGGTCAGGATGCACAATAAAATGTAGCTCCTCCCCTTAGGAAACTTGTAATATAAAAAGGAAGACAGAGAAATAGACTAGTGGTTATAGCATGGAGTAATAACTGTCCTGAGACAGCAAACACAGGGAAGGGGTGACTAAATCAGACTGGGATTTCAGGTGAGGCTTCTAAGGTATCATTCTCATGTGGCATTCTGAATGGTGAACAGGATCAGATAGGAGAGTGAGGAAGAGAAGGTCAGTGGATGGCATTGTAGGTAGAGAGTGCAGCCTATGTAATGGTCCAGGGGCAGAAAACAACCTGGGGCATTAGGGAACTCAATATAGTAGATTGGAAGTACAAGGAAATGAGTTAGAAGAGGCAAGCCTGGGCCAGAGCATGAAAAACTTTGTATATTAGTGTGTTAGTAAAAAAATTTTTTGGTGTAAGTCATAGGAAAACAATTCAGATAATTTAAGCAACAAAATCTGGAATGCAGTGGCTCAAGTTACTAGAGAGTTAGAAAGATCAATTATTTTCTCAGCCTAGCTGGATACCAGACTTAGCTGATGTCATCAGGAACCTCTCTTCAACTCCAGGATTAACTCCCATTGGCCTGAATTAGATCTTACACCCATCCCTAGACCAATCTCTAATACTGTGATTGATTAGCCAGGACTGGTTCTTGTACCCACTCTTAGTTTCACAGAATTCAGTCAAATCTACCCAAATTATGTAGAGTGAGAGCAGGGCAAGAGAAAGTACATGTCCCCCCCCCCCCCCGACCATGCAAAGGGCTTTAAAATATATCCTAAGGACAAAGAAAGGTATTGAAGGATCAGGCACAAGGCACTGGCATGATCACATTTTCCTTTCAGAAAAACCTGCTCAGCATCTGTAAAGCACATAGTTAGAGGGAATTTAGACTCAAAGCAATTAGATCTCCTGTGTTTTTCCAGAGGAGAGTGGTTAGACCAAAGCAGTGGCCGTGAGAACAGGAAATCAACTTGTTCCCTTCATGAAAACGTTCAAAGCCATTAGCCAGCTGCAATGATGCGGTGGGTTGTTTTTTCCCCCAACTTGTCATCTAGATTTTAGGCATTAAGAATCTAAGATATCAGAGACACAAGTCAGAAATGGCTCTTCTGTGCTGCCAGCCACTTCTAAAGGAATAGAACAGATTTTAAATCTATCAGATCCCTTCACCCTGTGAATCCATGTGTACCCAGGACAATGCAATCACATGTGCATATGCTTCCTGTTACCAGCATGAGGATCCTTGATATACAAGACCACAGCGGGTTTCTCTGCACACATCTGAAGTGTTACATTCCCATTTATTCAGCTGGAGATGGAGAATGAAGCAAGTGAGAGTAGTTGCCCGTCCTACAGTCTGCACCCTGACTTTCAGTTTCACCCACACGCTGCCTTAGATTTACGGAAAAGGCCCACACGTGATGTTCTTAAATCTGTACAGTATCTTCCCCTTGCAAAAGCACTTTCTTATGTTAATTCATTGAATCCTTCCAGCAACTGTGTGAGATCGTCAGTAGCACCACCTCTTTCATCCATTCAGAAGCAGAAGCTCAGAGAGCCAGTGAATTGCCCTTGGCTGTGTCAGGAAGGAGGGCAGGTCTTTGAGCTAAATCCTATTTCTTCCTGGAAGCCTACTTTGGAATAATGGTTGTGAGCAAAGACTCTGAGCCAGATTCCCAAGTTTGAAATCTTAGTTTGTTACTGATTAGCCAAGCTATTTAAGCAAATGTGACTACTTGTCTCTGCCCTGGGTTTCCTGAACTGTAAATAGAAATTTTTTAAAAAATCTACTTTGGAGGGTTATTGTGAGGAATAATTTAAGAAATACAAACAAGTAAGGTGACCTTATAATTTATTGTCTAAAATAGTATACTTCTGAAGGTGAAAAGGAGTATTAAATATAAGTAAAATATGTTATTTTTGAAATCCTTATTTACTAACCAACATATTTTTTAAAACTTATTCATGGATCTATAAAATAGTTCTATTCAAAACTATTTCAGAAATAAATTTTTTCCAAAAAAATACATGTTAGTACACATTAAAGCCAATTTTTTTAACTTCTTTATATTGATTTTTCTGAACTTTTGAAAAAGCAATATAGGCAGAATAATCATTCTTGGTACACATCCACCCACTTTTAATGATCATTCATCGCACAGAACTGCATATTTAGCCATATTTGTCTTTGATATCTGCCTTGCAGGTTGTGTCTATCGGGCCTTGGGCCATCTGGCTGGCAACGGAGCAGCCAGCAGGAGCAGAGAATGGAGTCTTCTTCTGAACTCCAGACAGCCTGAAGGAGGTAGCTGTCCATAGCTGCTCCTGCCTGGGAGCACTGCATTCTAACAGTGAACATTCTGAATGCGGACCATGAAAACTCCACGTGTTATTATGTTGTTTCTGAAAAGGGCTGGAAAAAACAGAGCATCATGGTCAATTCTATCCTAGGTTAGGCAAAGCAATGATAGAAACTTATTTTGACTTATGTAAATGCAATTATTAATAAAAATGCAATTTAAAAAAGAAAGATTGAAAATCAACACTAAACTAAACAGGATGCCCCAGGGCTCTCCAGGAAAACTGACCATGCAGTCACCCAAAAAATGAAGCATGAGAGCAAAGCTCACAATAAGCACCAGGTAAATATGAGCTATTTTTATTGGTGTGGCTCTCGTTATTGTTGTTGTTACTATGGTACCAATTGTGTACATGTAGTTTCCATAATGCTGCACTGTATAAACATGATCTCGTTTAATTTTCCCCAAACCTCTGCCTGCTGCATTCATTTATCTTATCTACATGGCCCTTAAAGTTATTTGAGTTGGGAATTCCTGGATCTAGTCTAGAGCTTAAATCGTCACATCATACTTTCTCTTCCTGTTCTCTATTCACATAGTGTTTGTAGTATAAAGCACAATATATTTGGACATAAGCTACCTTCTCACTGCCCACTCACATGATGGAGAGAGAGAGAGACCAAGCTCTTTGTTTCTTCTCATAAGGGCACTAATCCCATCATGAGGACCTTACCCTCATGACCTCATCTACACCTAATTTTCCTTCAAAGGCCCCACCTCTGAATACCATCACACTGGGGGCTAAGGCTTCCATACATGAAATGTAGGGAGACACAAACATTCAGTCCACAGCACCTGGTCACACGCTCATGCTCCAGGTGCAAGGAAGGCCAGGAAAGCAAGGACTCAACATATTCACTTTCTTTGGTGATAGGAAAGTTTTGTCTCATAAGATGAAAACTCCCCCAAACATAGGCAGGGTGTTCAGTCACTGGGCAATTAAAAATTATTACAAACATCTACAACAGCCATGGCTTACTTTTCCTTACTATCCTCCTCAGAACGGAGCACCATCAAACCCTGAGGACTTGCTGACATCATGAATTAGCAAAATGATGCCTTGGGAACTAATATAATTAGATAACTGTCCTTCTGGCGATATAGGGGTTCAAAGTAGCCTACAAAATCACTGATAAACTTATAACAACAGGAGGTATGTAACTGTAACTACCATAACTTGCTCTGGTCCCTTAACTTCAAAGCAAAGTAGGAAAAAAATAACAGAAGGGAAAAGAGTGTCTCTATGTCCCTTAATCAAGTGAATTTTCCATGAGGACACAACACCTTAATAGTGATAGTCCAGTTAAACCTCAAATCTTTCCTACCAAATCTCTGGTTTCAAGATTGCTGAAGTTGCAGTTGTTAGTGTATGGCATCTTTAGTACCATAGTGCTGGCAAAAACAAACAAACAAACAAACAAAACCACAGGAAATGATAATTTGAAAAAATCCCAAGGGCCATAATCCAAAGAAAAACACAAAACATGCAAGTTGACCCCGAACAACTTGAAATGAAAGATTAGAAGTATCACTTATCAGGCCAGACAAGGATGCAATACTGACAGAATCATTCAACCCAATTAGGAAGTTGGGAATCATTCTCAGACATAAGGCACCTGCTTGGAGGGAGATACTATTGCTATTCATGATCCCCATGCTGGGCACCAAGAACTCACTGAACATTTATGTGCCAGGCACTTTGCTTAGTACTTTGAAGAAAAATCAAGGTGAATAAAATGCCATCCCTGATGCCCCCAAGTTTATAATCTGTAGGAGTTAAGACATCAAGAATTCAAATGCAATATGGCAGAATATGATAAATGCCCTAAGGGTTGTGCCAAGTGTATGAGGATTCAGTGGAGGGAGACAGCAGGGAACTCAAGAAAGGCAAAGAGAGAGAGTGTACAGGAGAGAGTGGCAGGAGAGAGTGTACAATGCCTAAAGCCTCCTTCATAACTGCAAGTTACTTTCAAAGGTTACTAAAGACATTATGGTTAGAACAGGCCTATAGGTCCTGGATAGGACAACTGTCTCTATTTTTGCACTTGAAGAAAGTTAGGATCTCAGATCAGTGAGTGGCAGAATCAGAAATAGAGCCCAGGTTTCCTGACTCCAAAACCTGTGCTATATCTTTATAGTCATGAGACATGGAAAAATAATTTGTCCTATTCTTTCCTGTGCCCTAAACATCACTTACGTCCTTATTCCCCAAATGCGGGGAAAGGTTATTTGATCTTGTGACTTGGTGGTGTGGCAGGGAGGTGTATATGTTTGGGGAGGAGGGTGATCACAGGGACGTAGGGACTGGCCTGTTATCTTGTAGAGATGACAGCTTAGCTTAGCTGAGACACTGACAGACCCGCTGTTTTAAAAAAGACTCTCAGCACATAGGTGCCCAGGGACAGTTGGGAAAGGTGCAAAGATTGCCAATATCTAATACAGAGGACTGAGGCTCTGAAGTAAGAATTGAAAATTCAATCTAAAATTAAGCAGGGTTGACTGTAGTACTGTCTGAGCAGGTATGAACTCAGATGTCTCAAGTTCATGGTGTCATCAGATGACATCTAAGGACACAGTGTGGGGTGAGCTTGAGAGCAGCATGGAAAAGGATGGGAAGGCCACACCCCTTGTGCCCTGCCAAGAAATGAGAACCACAGAGGCCTATCCTCCTTGGTTCTATTCCCCACACTCTGGCAGCAGATTCTGCTTAGTAATTAGCTGGTACTATTCCACAGTATTTCTTTCCAGGGAGCTCCAGAGCTTCACACAATGCTAACTTTTCTTTTTCTCTACTCTCTGGTCATGGTGTTTTTGTTCTTGTTTTGTTTTGTTTACTGTTTGTTTTGTGTCCCAAAAGGAGTTAATTGGCCTGATTAACTCATCTAGTGGATTCATCTCTTGATTTTCAGATATTTTCTTCCTTTTGATGTCAAAACCATGAACCAGCTATTCGCAAATATCTTGACTTCAGGCTGGAGTTTCTGGGTTTCCTTGGTGTTACTAAGCTACTTGTTGGACTGTAATAGACATAGTAATGTTCATGTTGTCACCCTATTGGCAACGAGGCTTTTTTGTGGGAACCTGTTTCCTGCAAATAATGGGCTCACTGCAATATGTGTTACTGGTTTGGTCTTACTTGCTCCTTGGCTGCACCAAAACCAAATGATACATCACAGCCCAATACATCACAGCCTGCTCCAGTGATTCCACTGCCAGTCCCCACATCCTTGAACATTATCAGCTTTGTGAAGATGAGTGTGTAATAATATCCATCATGGACTGAAGTCTGCATAGCATGTATTTTTATGGAAGATTTTTCCTAACTAGGCATCACAGTCACGTTTCCTTTCATACTGACCAGATCAAGTTCAACAGAGAAGGGAAAAGTGGACTCCACTTGTTTGTGACAGCTGACTATGGTGAGAGAAGCAGCTCTCTGAGACAAAAATTGGTCACCATGGCACTTTCTAGATGCCATCACTATGCTGGATGCTTTGGGAGCACTACATATAGAGATGATTTTGCTCATAAATTCTTTGTAGTCATGCCTTAGAGGTAGCCAAGAGGTAAATGGTTGGAGTGGCTTGGAATCAGGAGACCACACAGACTCCTGTCTCCATGTCTGACAAGCTGAATATGCCTCAGTTTCCTCTTCTGTCAGTTTTTCACAGGGCAAACAGACTGGAAGCAATCGGACCTAAGAAACTTCAGTATCTACAAATACAAGAATTGTTTACACAGGAGATTTTTGTTTTAGTCTATGGCAATGAATGCATTTCCTCATTTCTGGTGATACTCCCTTCTTATTAAGGAAGTATAAACTGGGTTCAGAATAAAGACAAGAACGACCAGGGGTACTTCACCTCCCTCCTCCAGCCTGCAGGCAAGTCCAGTTTTTCCTTGCTGGCAAAAGAAAGCGCACCAACTGGCTCAGCTCCCTACGGGAGCTTTGCAGTTCTCAGCCCAGCATCTAGGCCTTCAGGGGCAGCCTAATCAGCATGAGAATCGGCTTTTTTCACATTTTACAGAATAAATTAAAACAAGGAATTTGGATTACATAGCAAGTTAGAATAAGGAAAAATGTCCTAATTGGGAGTTTGAACACTAAAACACTGACAGGATGTTTAAAATTAAGGCTAATAACATCGTCTCATGTGCAATGAAACCAGATAATAGGAAGAAGGAAAACTCACATTTTTTTGTTAGATGTGATTAATGTGTCACACACTCACCCACTTAGCACTATGAGGGAGGTATTAATGTTCTCATTTTCCAGATGAGGAAAAAATTACTCAAATTTATACATTTTAGAATAGAAACTCAAAATTCTACCTAGAGATGTCAGATATCAAAGTTTAGGATCTTTTCCAACACAGCAATTTTTAAAAGATATTTTAATTATTTATTTTTAGAGAGAAGGGACGGGAGGAAGGAAAAGAGGGAGAACCATTAATGTGAGAGAGAAACATTGACAGGTGATTGAATCACAACCCAAGCACATGCCCTGACTGGGAATCAAACCCGCAACATTTTGCTTCTCAGGATGATGCTAACCAACTCAGTCACACCATTCAGAGCCCAACAGATCAATTTATCCAATGAAAGTCATGTTATCATTTCCTCATAGACCTCTGATTCCACAATTCTATTCTTTAAGTCCCATATCTAGCACCATTTGGGAAACAAACAAAAACCTAATATTTGCCCAAAGAAAAACTTTGCTTTGCTGAAAAACATTATATTCTAAAATATCTTGGGAAATAATAACACTTTAGAAATACCCAAGAAAAAATAAAATAACCATCCAAGTAAAGTATTTGGTGGAACAACATTCTATGGTCTGACACGGGTAGCAAGCCAAGGGGACAAGCTCCTGAAAGCTGTCTCAGCCACAGATACTGGGTGTGTTTGGGAAGAGTGGGGAAGAAATGAGGAACTCAAAAGAAATATTCAGAGTCCTGACAAATTGGTAGTAATCTTCAATTCTACACATCAGTATAAATGGTGACAAATTCTCAGGGATGTTGTCTTGTCGACAGAGATCCTAGGTCAGAAATCAAGTTCACCTAAGCTGGAGCAGTGGTTCCCATGATCAGCTGGTCACACTGAAGCTCTCTTGGATGCTAGGCTTTGGAATAAAAAGGTGTGGTTCGGTTTAAGAAGGTCCCAAGTCTATGTTAGTACAAACATGAGCTTCTAATGTCGTCTCTAAACTAAGCACTCTTCTGAAAGTTTGGTGACCATCATTTAAGAGCGCTATGATGGTCCTCATGACTGCCTGACCCTCTCCAACCCCATCTTTGATTGGATTCTAGAGAAGGCTGACAGATGGGGCTCTCTCCAGGGCAAATATGTGGGCACATGCTGCTAGCTCCCACCCCCTGGAACCTGGTGCTCCACTAACTGATGATAATGCTCTTCCGTGCCAAGGCCAGAGGCAACCTCAGAATGCTTCTCAGCACAGCTGCAGGCAGCCCCCACCACGCATTTGGCGTTGACCTTCAGATTTTTGGGTGTCAGCCTTTTGACATCTCTGAGCCACACTGGAAGGAGAAGAGTTGTCGTGGGCCACACATTAAATACACAAACTCTAATGAAAACTGATGAGCAAGAAAAAGGTTTTAAGTAAATTTACAGTTTTGTGTTGGGCTGCATTCACAGCCATCCTGGGCCGCATGTAGCCCAGGGGCCGCGTGTTGGACCCCCGTAAGTGTGCCCTTTCTCCCAGAATTCAGAGGAACTTCCAAGCTAGGATGAAAGATGGCTTTTTCATCACTATCTTGAGAAAAGAGGCTTGAGAACAATTTATTCAAACATTCAACAAGGACGACAAAATCATCATTACACTGTGTGCTTCTACGTTGTAGGCACTGTACTATTCTTTAGAGATACAAGGCCATAGCTCTTACTGTCAAGATGCTCACAATCTAGAAAGAGACAGACACAAGTAAATGTGATAGCTGCACCTCAATCAGCAAGGCCAAAATGAGGCGTAACCCGTATTTACTAACACGCACACGCACGCGCGCGCGCACACACACACGCACACACCACTTCCGTACTTCTCACCTGACTACCTCCACCCTCCTTCTTGTTACCCTTGAAGTACTGCTCTTGCTTCAGAAAGCAACCAGCTAACTGACCAAAGGCCCCTTTTGTCTTGAGCTAACTGGAATACATAGAAACTGGGGAAACTGCATTCCTGATTAACACATTATTTAGTAAAGAGTCCCACAGTTTCTGTACTTTTGTCCTGGACTACTTGAAACTTCACTGAGAAAAATATTTTCTCAGCCCAAGTATTTGGGTTTTAGCATTGCTCACTGGTGCTAATTACTAAAGTGAACTCAATCTTTAAAGGGTATATGAATCACCTGGGCATTTGTTAAAACTTCATGTTTTTATTCACAAGGTCTGGGATTTATTCCCTGTCTTTTAACTTTTCTTCTATCCCTTTATGCTGCATTTTGAGAAGTTTGTGCTGCATTTTGAGAAGTTTGAGGAGTTGGTATTATAGTATAGTGACCAATACAAGGGTTCTCCTTGAATTTAAGACTAGTTGTGTGACTTTTGGCAAATAATCTCTTTTTGCCTTGGTTTCTTAACCAATAAAATAAGAATATATAATCCTTGTAAGGATTAAAAGAAATAATACATGTTAAATGCTTGAATAATGCCAGGCATATAGTAAGTAGCCGTTAAATATTAGATAATACTAGCATTTGGTCACTCAATTTTATGGTACAATAATTCAGTCTTCAGTTATATTCAGTTCATTATGTTCAGTTTTGTTATTTCCACAACATTATTTTTCATTAATTGGTTCTCTTGCCTAATATTCCATTCTTGAGTCAAAACATCTTATTGAATATTTTTATTTTATAAGCTCTTGTGCTTGTTTTACACTTTTACTTCTTTACCTCTTTGAGGTTATTAAATATATTTACATTTCTAATCATGTAAAACACCTACGTTTTGTTTTATTTACTTTCTCAAACCTACATTTTTTTCATTAATCATATTTTTCCTTTTATACCTAGAGTCGCCATGGTCAGGAGAGTTTCCGAGGCTCTGGGCTGGATTATGATTCCCACAGAGTTTGAGCAGGGCCGACTGTTGATGCGCTGGCTGGCTCAGGTAGCCGGACAGAGAACACACCGCCAGGAGGCGCGCTGCCAGACCCCGTTCCTGGGGGCTAACACAACTCTAGCCTTTACAGTTAACACGGGTGTCGCTGCTCTGACTCCGGCCTTGTGCTGGCTCTGCTCAGCTCTAACTTTAGATGGTTCCCACTTGGAGACCGACAGGCATTTACACCCCTGGCCATCCTCCAGCCTCATGCATATCCACCTTCTTTGAAACTTCTGTCTTCCAGGTCCAGCCATTTATTCAACTGCTCTGGGCCCTCCCTGGCTCATTCTCAGTCCCTACCTGTTTTATTCCACCCCGCCCCTCACTTGTTTCACATGTTCCCCTTAACCCTGTCCTGAGTATTACAATTACATTTAATAACACAAGATATTTTTATCAGAAACAGGGACAAGTTTGCTTTCCTTCCCTATCTCTAAAGTCCCAAGTTGCAGAAGCTTCCAAACTGTCGTGCCATCCTCTTTCGAAAACCTCCATCTCTCCAGACCTCTCGTTCACCCACCACAGTAATCCTTGCAAGAGACATCAATACCAGAAGCTATCTGGGCTTTGGCAACACTAATCACTTGGCATGATAGCAAGTCATGAATCCAAGAAGTCGGGGTGAGGGATAATAAAAGTGCCAGAAAGTGAAGGAAATTACCATATTTTTACAGGTCTTAGCTCTCTGCATCCTAACCCGGCTCTATTGCTTTCTCTTTATAATTCCTGAAGAATTTCCTACAGACATAGCTCAGATACAGCCCTTCAGAACACGTGAACTGTCACGACAACCTCCAGGCAGACACATTTTCCTCTCACATAGCATGGAATGGACTTAGTAACTTTTTACTCTTCTAATCATATACATGTATATATGTGTATGTATATATGCATATATGGAAAAAAGTTAATGTGTGTGTATGTACACACATACACACTGCTCAAGATGAAATAAATTAGTAATGCTGGCTGTCTTCTTCCATGATGCAGCTCCCTCTTTTCCATATGCTCTCTGCCTACATGAATACCTGTACCCTGTTTACTAATTTCCTGGTAAATGTATTCACGTCTTCTCTCTGTTCCTTTTTTCCAACACTCCAGTTGCTTTTCAAAAGTTTTAGCTCTAACCTTATGCTCTCTGTCTCTCTAGCCCTGCAGTGATTGTCACTGTCTTTCTGTGTTTCTCTTTCCTCAAAGTCTTGTAAAACAGAACATACTGCAAAGCAGTGGTGTTCCTTGGATTTAGCATTTGGGGTGGCAGATGGGATGGTAACAAATCTGCCTGTGGGGGCTGGGTATGCCCCCCAGCACTCCCAACCCATTGCATACATTTTGAATTAAAAATATTAAAGATGGAATTAGAAGCATGTTAATATGCCATTTAATCTATTTAGGAGTAGCTGAGAAAACAAACTCTTTACTAATACTTAATCAAACACAACTAATATATGACTAAACATAATCCCTTTGATAGCAAATAGCTATGAGATATTTAGCTTTTGTGGTCTCACTACAACTTGGCCATTGGTGAAGAAGTCATTGGCAAAGGGTAGATCTAGCACAAGACTTTGACGCTGGCTGCCAAACATGTTGCATTTAGATGCTCCTGTTAAACCACCCGTTCTTTCACACCAACTATCCACAGACCCATTTTTAATAAACCAGAACATCTGTTGCTCAGTCTTAGTATTGTAATTATTCCTTTATTATCCCCCATCTAGATTGTAAACTTTCTTGAGAATAAAGACTATGTTAGTTCCCTGCAATGAGATGCATGGGTATGTAGTAAGTGGAAAGTAAGTTATGTTTGTACAACAATACACTGCGGGCATTTCCCCTCTGTATTCTCATGTGTTCATCACAGCAGCCTACATCCATGATGTCAGCATGGAAGCTCATGAAGGTGGACAAACTTTACTGAGATCACAAGGCTAGTAAGAGAGCCAGAATGCAAACTCCAACCTTCTTGACTCTAAAACATGTGTTCGTTAAATCACATTATGACCCTCAACAATGAACAAATGTATGATGAGTGAAGAATGAAGGAAATAATCAGTCCTTGACGCAGGGCACTTCCATTCTTCAGCTCAACTCTCTGATTATAAAGGGTCGTCACTTAGCCATGCATGTGAGAAATAGGAGTATTCTGTGAAAAGAACAACATCGTGTTATAAATTAAAATTTTCAATATTTTGGTCTGTAAAAACTGTGGTGCAACAATTCTCCTTATGAGGCTACAATGTGTATCAGTTTTATTTTCCCATCTGACAATTGACTGGGTGGAAACAGAGAGACTCAGAGAGACCTTGGTCAGTGCCTTATGAGGTCTTGGATCAATCTAGAATTAGAACCAAGAGCCTTTGAAAGCTATGTCCTCTGCTCAGCAATCCATAATTTTTAAAATACTAATGTACAATTCTTTGCCTCAAGCACTAATTGAAGCTGTGTACCAGGAGGAGACCTTTATTGTCAATTAACCAATATTGAATACCTATCTAAGATAGACATTGCATGGGTGCTTTTGGATTTTCTAGATTAGAAAAACAGACTTCAGCTCCAGCGTCTTTCTGATGTAACCAGAGTAAAGCTAGAGAATTACATCAAGCACTGCAGATGGTATAGGATATCCTAATTTCAATACCAGATCACACTAAATGTTTTTCTAAGTAGCAAAACCCCAGATAAATTAATTTGAAAGTACATATAAAATTGCAGCCGCAGGGAGATAAATCTTTCATTAGCAAATCTTTCCATTTTGCCTGATCATTTCTAAGTAACTGTTAGGTCAATAAGAATACACACACACACAAATTTTCTATGGCTTATGAAAAAAGAAAACACATTTCCATTATGTTCTGTTTCTTTTGAAGAATTCCTCAGGGATTTCTTCTAAATCAGCATACACAAATACATCCATTTACAATCTCCCTAGAAACTAGAATTGCTGGCCAATTCAGACAGCAAGCAACAAAATGTTTTCTCCAGGTTTGCTTGAAGGGAGAAAAATATTGTGGAAACACAAAGGAAGGTATATGTTGAGATTCAGGGTTTGATGTGCTATCCTCCAGGGGCCTACATTTCCATGCACCGGATGGCTGCTTTGTGCCAACTCTATATGCTAGGCCATGGACATGAAATAAGCCAAAGAAAAATGATGATAATAAAAATAATAAAAATGACTACCATTTTTACAGCACTTAGCAGGTGCAAGCACTGCACTAAGCACTTACTTACGTCATCTGATGTAATTCTCACTTCTACCTAAGGAAGTAGACATTATCCCTCATTTTATAAAATAGGAAATGGAGACTCAGTGATGGTAAGAAACCCACTGGTGGTCACACAGCTGATAAGTAATGAGACTTGGTGAACATAAGCCCAGGTCTGTCTGACTCTAAAGCCATGCCACGATGCCACACTTCCATAGGCACAACTGTGCTGTCCGTAGGACCACACTGACTCTCCCTCCACACTTCATTGATATAATTAATGCCAAGCTTCAGATGGGATTTTCCATTAAAAATGTTAAAGACAACCACAGGTTTTGCCGGACCAGTGTGTCTCAGTTGGTTGGTTGGGCATCATCCCGCAATGTGAGGGATGTCCATTCCTAGTTGGGGCACAAGCCCAGGTTGTGGGCACATCCCTGGTCAGGCACATGCAAGACGCAGCTGATAGATGTTTCTCTCTCACATCAATGTTTTGCTCCCTCGCTTTCTCCCTCCCTTCCCCTCTGTCTAAGAATAAATAAATAAAATCTTTTAAAAAAAACAGATTTCCAGTGAAGACACAGAACCACTAAAATAAAGATAAAGGAGCTGTTCCCACACATCATATGACCATCTATTTACCTATTTCTCACCACTCACTTCTGCACACATCTATACTTTAAGTAAGAAAAATCCATAAGGAAGAAAGGAAATGATTTGTGCTCTACCTCAAGCTGGACAAAAGATTAAGAGGCATACATTCACGTACATGCAACTGGAAAACACAGATTTGTTTTGACAATGTATTATAATACAAAAATATTTATGAATGTAAACCGCAGCGAAGTGCATCCATCTTCCAAAAGCACACACACCGCACCAGAGACTGCTGAGATGTGGGGAAGGTGAGAATACCCTTCAAAATCAAATGCCCTCAGGCTAGGGGTGTGCATAGGAGGGAAACCTCCAGTTTTCTGTTATCAGGGTTTCTGCTAAAGTCGGTCTTCTCACAGAACTCTCTTATTTTTCACATCCACTGTTAAATGACCACCCTTTATTTTGCAATCAGAGTCAAGCTGGCAGAACTGAAGTGGCTTGGCAGCTACAGAGATGAAACTCAACTGAACAAACAGATTCTTAAGTGATGCTTAGATGGAAGAACTTGGACACGGTTCAGATTTTTTTTTTAATTCATTTAAATGTGTGATTGAGTCCTGCTCATTACCCTCTTGGCAGTGTATTATATATTCAGCTCTTTATTCTATAATAATGTTGAGGGTGGAAAATAAGAAAGGTACAATATTACCAGCTCTTCTTATTATAGAAGAAGAGCAGCTTTGTTTATGTAATAAACAATAGTCAATAAATGCATATAACAAGTTAACTCTTCACAGCAATCCATACCCAGAACTTGAAATATGCTATTTTGTTCTTTGGTCCAAATTTCTTGAGAAAAATAAATTCTTCTATATAGTGATCATACTAAAATCTTGGCAAAAAGTGTATCAGAGCTGACAGGCCCCATTGTAGAAGGCTGCTCAGTGCAGACCAGTGACAACCAACTTCGCTACAGCACTGCCCACGCCTCTCTGACCTCCTTTCCCGGCACTCCCCAGCCCTCACTCTCCCTGCTCCAGCCACGCAGACCTACTTACTTTCCATGAATGTCCCAAACATGTCCCCACCTCAGGGTCATTGCACTTGCTATTTATTTCCTCTATCCAAAACACTCACCCCAGATAGCCCTCCCTTCTTTCAATGTCTGCTCAAATGTTACCTTACAACTTCACCCATCATTCTCCATCCTCCTAACCTGCTTTGTTATTTTCTACATGTTTGAATCTTTGGATATATACTTATTTAATTCTTGATTCTTGATTACCTTCTCCCACGCGAAGGTCAACTTCATGAGTAAAGGGACTTTGTTCACTGCAATACACCCGGCCCCTGGAGCAGCGCCTGCACGTAACGAGTGCTCTAAGAGTGCATAAATGAATGAATACCACCAGAGCCAGTTTAGGGCTGGGGGACAGAGACAGGGGGCTGCCTGAGGTGTAGATCTTTAAACGGGGTGCAAACAACACTGGAAAGATAATGAGATAGTATTTATTTTAGAAGTCCTCGCAAGAAAAAAACATGTGCAGATGCTTAGAAGAAATATTTTCATAAATCTCATGGGTCTTGAGGAGGATGAGCCCTCCCCCACTGGAGGTGTTAGATAAACTGTCCTCTGAGGAGGGTAAGTACAATTAGCTATAGGGCTTTTCTTTTACTGAGTGGAGTTTGCAAGTTTGGGTCAGAACAGAATTTCCTGGGTCTAACCGAGAGGGTCCCTAGGTTCTGGTCAGCCTCTCCTGTAAATCGAGGTTGCACAAATATTTCAATAACACTGGCTGGAAGGAGTGCCATGTCATCAGTCTGCCTCTTGTGTCCACATACCTCTCTTCTGTTCACAGACCTACAGTGTTTCTCAGCGACCTTTCGGGTGCAACTCAGACTCCTTAGTTGAGATTGGATGCCAAGTCAGACTCAGACTTTGGCATCCAGTTCCTGGAACCCGAATATATTACTTTACAAGGGACTTTGCAAATAAAATTGAGACCACTCACTTTAAAATAAGGCATTTAGGGAATTATTCTGGATTATACAATTGTAATCACATGGATACTTAAAAGTACAGGAAAAAGGCAGGATAACCAGGGAGATATGGCAGAATAGGGAGACACAAAAGTGATTGGAAATACCAGAAAAACTCAAACTGCCATTGTTGACTTTGAAGGTGGAGGAAGGGGACCACAAGCAAAGAGTGTAGGTGGCCTCTAGAAGCTGAGAAAAAAAAAAAGCCAGCAAGGAGACAGGGGCCATAGACCTATAACCATACAGAAGTCAACTCTGCCAACAACCTGAATCAGCCTGCAAGCAAATTCTCCCCAGAACCCAGCCATACCAATACCTATGAGCACAAAGCAGAGATACCAGTCAAGCCCTGGACTTCTGATCTATAGAACTGTAAGACACTACCTTTATATTGTTTAAACTGTTGAATTTGTGGTACTTTGTTCTGGCAGCAATAGAAAATTAATACAAGACCTTGAGCAATCTGGATCCAACTTATGTACCCAAAACATCCCAGTGCTCTGATGCATGGACCCACCGATCCAGTCAATGTGGTCTCCTTTCAGTCCATAAACATGCTCACTTGTTGTTAATCCCACACTGTCCCTACACTCAAGCTGTTTTTTCCTGCCGCACCAATTTAAATCCAGTCCTTCGAAGCTGTGTCAGACCCAGTCCAGCCTCTTTGATTTTTAAGTCTGGTTACCCAACAGAACTTTCCACTAAGGGACTTCCAAGTGACACACTACGCTTCAACTAATTATGTATTATTGTCAGGTGTCTTATCATGTTCTCTCCCAGCAAAACTTTAAGGACTTCATAAGCTGAAATTGTGTCTCCTTTATGTCTGGCAAAGCACAAAACAACGCACAGTGAACATTTCATAGAAACTTGCACTGCTTTACTTGAAAATGCCCACATGTAGATTTTTTTACACGTAGGGTGTTTTCTAATTTGCTAACAGTGATTTTCAACTGGTGTGCCACAAGAAATTTTAAAACATGCAATACCTGACTGTTTAGTCAGGGCACTGACCACTTTTCCCTTAGATTGTCAAATAAAAAAATGACAAAAGCCAACACAACAATATCTGTCTGGTGTGAATGTATAAAAATTATATCTATGATTTTGTCAGATCAGCAAAAAGTATGTTTCTTGGTGTGCTGCAGAATTTTAGGAATTACTTTATGTGTGCCTTGAGATAAAAAGGGTTGAAAATCGCGGTACTAACCTGACAGTAGGTATTGGCAAATGTCTGTTTGCAACATGGTTGATTTCAGCTGGTATCGCAGATCAGATACGCCCAGTCCTAACAGAGCTGATTCAGGAAGTGATTAGTTTAATGTATTTCTATCAGCAGGGCGTTCCTCGCCAGGACAGTTCTCACCTGATTCTTGTTTCTCACTGCATCCTGATTCCAAAGACTATAGTGCCAACTGCACGAGAGTCAGAAACATACCTCGTGCAGACAGCTCATCTGCCTGAGTAGGATCGCGTCTCACTGCCTGAACATCTTCAACTTTCACTGTAGAAGATAAACCAGCTAAATAACGATGCCTGCTTTCCTCTAACAAGAAGTTCTCACTTTTCATAGTAAAATTTGAAGCTTTCATCTTGATACAAAGAGGTTTTTAATTAATACACATACACTGAACAATCTTGCTCTATGGACATCATAAAAGCACTGAAAGGTAGCAAGTTATAAAATATTCATTCTATTGTCCTGTAGTTAAAAGCATGTATCTGTAAATTTTATTGACTTCCTATTTATCCTCACGCTCAGAGATGAAAACCAGCAGGTTCAAACATCCATTTAGTAAGAAACATTTTGTATAAAAATGCTAATAGCTTTTATTATAAATTATGTCAATTTTAATTTTAATTTTTTTATTTTTTTCTTTTACAATTTTCTTTTACTCCCATCCCAGCCCACCCACCCAGCCCTCCCCAACTCCCTCCCATTTAAATCATGTCAATTTTAATACAAAGTCATTCAGGAAAGTATCTACTATATCAAGATTTTCAGCCAGTGTGCAGCAAGAATTTTTATTTTTCATTTTATTTTATTTTAAACCTCAACCAAGGACATGTTTATTGATTTTTTGAAAGAGAGGAGAAGGAAAGGACAGAGAGAGAGAGAAACATTGATATGAGAGAAAAACATTGATCAGTTGCCTCTCGTACACACACTGATCAGGGACTGAACCCACCACCTAGGCAGTGCCCTGACTGGGAATTGAACCTGTGACATTTTTGTTTACAGGAGGATGCTCCAACCAACAGAACCACAGCGGCCAGGGCAGCCACAAGAAATTTTAAAGCATGGAATACCTGACTATTTAGTCAGGGGCACTGACCTTTTCTCCCTCAGATTGTCAAATTTAAAAATCACAATAGCCTATACTACAATAGCCATCCACTGTAAATGAATCAAATTGTACCTATTTTTTGTCAAATTGGAAAAAATATATTTTTTGGTGTGCTGCAGAATTTTATTAATTAGTTTATAGACCATGAGATGAAAAAGCTTTAAAATCTATGTACTATATGGTTAAACGCACCACCATTATTTGTGATTTAAGTAAAAGATGAAAAACCAGTGATTTCAGCCCTCTTTGATTGGCTCTTCTCTCATTTTTTCAGCTTTGGTTTCCACCAACTCCTGACCCCAACCTCCAACAACTCTGTAGTCTCTCCCGCATGGACATATGCCATGAGATCTGGCCACTGGGACATTTTTCATGCTGTCCTCTTTGCCTAAAATTGTTTTATCTTCTAAACCCCCAGTCCAGTTCACCCCAATTCAACTTTTAAAAATTAGTTTAAATGTTACCTCCTCCAGGAAGCCTTCCTTACCCTTCTCCCCACTTAGACTTTCTTACCTCCTTAATGACTATGACTTTCTTATTTTCTGGAGGGCAGGAATGAGATCTTAATCATTTTTTAATCTTTGGGACCAGGTACCTGACACACAGTAGAGTCTTTGAATGAAAAAGTTTCAAGTACAGTGGTCAAGTAGCACATAAGAAAACCAAAACATGGATGCATATATTAAACATGAGTATATTATGGATCACAGGATGGCATAGGTGCATTATCTTCCTAGATCTGCCATACAAATTACTGCAACTTTGGTGGTTTAAATAGAAAATTATTTTTTCACAGTTCTGGAGACCAGAAGCCCAAAGTCATAGTGTCAGCCTACACTCCTTCTAGGGCTTCTGGAGTAGAAGTCTTCCCACCCCTGTGGGGAGCTTCTGAGGGTACTGGCAAACCTCAGCTCTCCTTGCCCTGTAGTGGCATCACTCCATCTTCATGTTGATTGCCCTTCTGTGTTTGTCTTCTCTGTGTCTGTGTTGTAAAGATACATGTGATTTCATTTGGTGCCAACAGAATAATCCAGGATAAGCTCCTATCTCAAGATCCTTAATCACATCTTTGGCCATATAGGGTACTTACTATTCCCAGGTTTTAGGGATTAGGTTGTGGACACATGTTCTCAGAGGCCCATTCAATCACAACAGGTATAAGTTAGTGGGGTATCCAAGAAGTGTCATGGAAACTTACAGAAAAGTGTGCAGTGGGCTGGGGTGATGGCCACATGGCCTTTACACTTTAAAATATCAAGGTAATTTGACATTATCACTACGGCTTGCTCCTTTGAAGCAGCACAGTGATGTCAATGTCACTGTAGAAGAAACTGAGAAATAGGATATGTGCCTATTACAGAAATGCTAGCAATAAGCTCAAGATCAAAATTTAACTCTCTTCTCTTCAACTCTTTATTTATTATCTATATACTCTGTTACCATTCAAAATGAATTTAAGAGAAACCAAATGAAGGCTTACCATGGAGCTTCTTACCATTATTTAAATGATAGATTTTTAGTTTTTCCCCTTTTATTCCTGCTGAAGTTCTCATTGTGGAGATGCTAACGCCAATACTGGACAAAAGGAGCTTAGTAGGAAAAGCTAGGGGCTTCCCGTAGTCAGCAAACATTGATTTAGTGTCTGCCTTTAGCAACGTTTTCTAAGAAATAGGAAGATGAGTTAGATAGGCAGCCAGATACGGGAGCTACCCTCTCTTTTCACACACGTGATCCGGTAACAGACACCAGGCAGCATGTTTCACGGTGGCCCAGATGGAATGCTGCGGGAGTTTAGAGCACAAGAGGTCATTCCTGACTGAAGTCACCAGGAAAGTCTTCCTGGAGCAAATGACATTTGAACAGAGCATTGAAAAGAAACTACTTCAATTACGTAGGAGGTAGAGAAAAGGGGAAAAGAGGGCAAGGGTGGCTTAAGCAGAAACAGAATATACAAAAAAGGGTGGTGGTAAGTGACTACAAAGTGTATTGGGAAACAAAGAAGTTTAGCGTATATGCTAGAGAACAGTGGGAGATAAAAATGCAAAGAAAAATTGTTAGATGTGGTGCTTGAGTATCAAGCAAATGATACGGACTTTATTAAACAGGCATGGAGCTGTCATTAAAGATACTCTGAATAAGGAGAAAACATCATCAGACATAATCACAGTTGTTTGGGAAGATTACTCTGGCAGTGGTGTAAAGAGGTATTAGAAGGCAGGGGAGGGTAGATGCTCAAAGATTATTGCAATAGTACAGCCGAGAGCTAAATAAGGGTTTGATTAGGAAGGCAACTATGTGAAAGGAGTAGAAGTGAGAGAAATTTCAAAGGAAAATGCAATAGGAAATAATGACTCATTGAGTATATGGGGTTGGAAATATAAAGGCATTAGAGATGAATTTGAAGTTGAAATATGGTAATGTGAAATAGTGATGCCATTGGAAGAATTTGGAAAATTGGGAGGAGAAATAAGTTTAACAGCAAAACTGATGAACTTAGTATGAAGTTTTAAGAATCAGTAGGACACTGCCCTGGCTGGTGTGGCTCAGTGGATTGAGCACCAGACTGTGAACAGAAAAGTTGCCAGTTCAATTCGTAGGCAGGGCACATGCCAGGGTTGTGGGCAAGGTCCCCAGTTGGGGGTGTGTGAGAGGCAACCAGTCAATGTATCTCTTACACATCGATGTCTCTCTCCTCTCTTTTTCCCTCCCTTCCTGTCTCTCTAAAAATAAGTAAATAAAATCTTTAAAAAAACATGTTTCAAAAAAAAAGAATCAGTAGGACATAAAGTAGGGATGACAAGGAAGGACATGATTGGAATAAAAATGCAAAAATCATTCCATGGAGAAAATAATTCAAGTCATAGAAATACATAGCATCATAAAGGAAGAGAAAAAATATCCTAAAGCTTAAAAAATATCTATAATTAATGAATGGTAGAAACAGCAAAGCTAGGCAAGAAGACTGAGACTAAGGAGAAGTGGTTTGACCAAAGAAGTAATGCTGAAGTGGAAGAATTTCATAGAAGAGTCATTAATATCAAATATTGCAAATTTCAAAAAAGTGAATTATCAAGGCACAAGCATTGCATGTGTTTAGAAGGTCATTTTTTTTCAATGGACACATAGACCAAATTGCAAAGAAATCAAGACTAATTGGTAATAAATAAGAATTGTAGATAATTTTTTCAAAAAGTTAAGACTAAAATACCAGAAGCCAATATTGAAGAAAGAATACATTTGCTTAGCATAACCATTCTCAGCCCTAGAATCTGAGGGGTTCTTGAGACAGCTTATCCATCCCAAAATTCGTTCCCACTCTTAAACTATATTACATATTTCAAACGTGGAAAGTAGGTGTTTGTTGCTTTTTCACTTTTAGATTAAATGGCTATATTCCAATCCAAGTTTATTTAGTGCCCACATTGTGCCATTGTGCTAGCTGAGGAGATCCAGAAATGATTAGAATTTGATCCTCACTCTCAAGCAGTAAAGAATTCAGTGGATAGCCCTGGCTGGTGTAGCTCAGTGGATTGAGCGCGGGCTGTGAACCAAAGGGTCACCAATTCGATTCCCAGTCAGGGCACATGCCTGGGTTGCCGGCCAGATCCCCAGTGTGGGCCACATGAGAGGCAACCACACATTGATGTTTCTCTCTCTTTCTCCCTCCCTTTCCCTCTCTCTAAAAATAAATAAATAAATCTTTTTTAAAAAAGAATTCAGTGAATAAAATAGAAATTTAGAGCCACAGCTGACCACCGCATGGAAAGCACTGCAGTGGTGGTCAGCAGAAGGCGTGGGAACACCCAACAGGGGCATAAGCCTGGCTGGGGCGAGGAGAGCCCACGGTGCTGAAGGGCCCCAGGACAGGTGCTGCCTGTTGAGTCTTGAAGGACTAGGGGTTAGGTTGGCATATTTCAGTAGAGGAGTGGGAGAGAAAAGAACTGCCTATGTTTTCTGCAAAGACAAAGAATCTGAGAGGAAGGAAAAATGAAAGTCAATGAGAAAGAAGGGGTTAATACTAGCAGCTTGTTTCTGCATGAGGCAGGAAAGAATGAGGTCAAGCAGGCTGGTGAAGGAATTTGCCTTTCCCAGGAGGAGACAAGAGGAAAGGGAACAAAAAATGATGAAGAAACAGGGCAGCATTCAAGTAATAAAGAAAGAGGCTGAGGGAGCCAGGTGTTGTGCCCCGTTCCCTTTGTACAATGGAAGGTCAACCATCCAGCGAGAGCAGGGCGGGGTCAAGCAAGGGCGAAGCAGTGATGATTACTAGATTAATAATCTTTCATTCTTTTTAAATAAAAACATTTATTTGAATCAAAGTTTGTTTGGGGCTCAGTCTCCTCTTAAAGCATCTGATGTAGGAAGCAATCCAGCACCAAGGTGCGGAGCTTGTGCTCTGGGGCTAAATGACCCGTGTTCGGCTTGTCTGCCCCACGTGTTAGCGGTGCACACTGTGATAGAAATGATTTCTCGGTGTCTCTGTCTGCTCATCCATAAGTGGGGCAAATAAGAGTACCTAACTCATAGGTTTACTGTAAGGAATAAAAGAATTAATACCTGAAAAATGCTGAGAACAGTGCCTGGCACATAACACGTACTCAAAAATGTTAGCTCTTATAATCGCTATGTAATGCTCTTATAAATGCTCTCCACTGGAACTTTCTGAGATGATGGAAGTGTCCCCTGGGCTGTCTAACACAGCAGCCACTAGCCACATATGGCCAGTGAGCACTGGAACTATAGCTAGTGTGACTGAAATTTAATTTTCACTCATTTAAATATAAAAAGCCACATGTGGCCCTGCAGAAGAGGCAGCAACCATTTTAAACAGGGGTTTATTGGTACAAAGAAAGACACTGAGTTCCATCCCCCAAGGACCCTGAAATACTGCAGAATAGGCCCAAGCGATCGAACAGATAGTTAGTTGTAGCTCTGAGGACTCAGCTTTATTTTCAGGTGCTGATGCTCAAAGAGCAGATGGAGGAAAGACAGGCTCACAACCCCTGTAATTCCAAAGGAGGATTCAGTGTATGATAGGATTTTGTTAGGTAAACAAGAGGCAAGTAGCATATTCCCAAGCAAAACAGAACAGAGGTTTGGCCAGCTTTTTGCTGAAGTGGGTCAGCTGAGAGCCATTAAAAAGACAGCTGAAGTTCTAAGGGACATGGAGAGCTGCTGCTCAGATGTAATGGTGTTGAGCCCTGTTACTATCTGATGACAATGCAGTAATCTCACATCAGAGCCACTAAAAGAGCCAATATGACAGCCAGTGTGACAACAAGAAACTCCATCTACAGTATTGATAAAACACAAAGGGAAGGAGGAGAGAGGTTATCGATGAGTGATGCATTTTCTTTTGTGGTGTCAGAGGGAGAAGAAACAAATGGATCATTAATGGCTTTAACGCGATTAGGGCCTTCTGTAGGAGGGGGGCGGCACTGGCTCCGGCCAGCAAGGCCCCCGGAAAGGAGGCTGCTCTGTAGTGATTGGGGAGGGCAGGGGTGTGTGGTGGTGTTGTCCTGGAGATGCTGCTTTTGCTTTCCAGTATTTCAAAGCCTCTTTTCGAATCCACACTTGGGTCATCTCTCTGTTTCTACAACAAAATAGCATCATGGTGAAAACAGCATATTCCTAAGAATTTAGGAATAGTACTATCATATTTAAAAAGCTTAATTAAGATGGTGGTATGGGGGAATGAAAAATAAGGCAACTCAAATAAAAGGACAGAAAGTAATTAAGTGAAGAAAAAAACCTTCTTGAGCATTACCAAGAGAGCAGACATCCAAAACTTGCAAGTTGTAACTCGCTTCATGCCATGAGGCACTTCCCTGTAGGCTGGCATACCTTGATCTTTTCAAAATGAAGTGTTTGAAAGTCACTAATAGATTTTCTATTTAGGGAAATTCTGTGTGTTCAATGTGTGCATACGTGAAAAAAATCCTTCCTAATCCCACCTAATTAAGATCCCATTGTGGGAATTTCTTTTCCTGTTCTGAGTTGTGGCAGGTTTTAGAGCCCAGCAGGCCTGGGCTCAAACCAAACTTCACTTCCTGTTAACTATGTCATCTTGGGTGAGTTCTTTTACTTCACTGGCCTTCAATTTCCTCAACAGTAAAATGGTGACAATAACACATATTTACAGAACGTTGCCAAATGCAATTTAATGAGGTAGCGTGTGCAAAACACCCGAGTGCCTGGACCGTGGTGGAGACTTACTGCTGGCTGCTCCTTCAGGAAGGGGTGAGGGCATGTTGTCTCCTGAGAGGACTCCTACTCCACAGAGGCTTCCACAGCCAAGAGTTGACTTGACCCTTATTTAGACACAGAAACCAAGAATGCTTGGCTCTGGAATTTCTTCTGCAAGGGAACCACACTTTGGCCTAGTGGCTCTTTCAGGCCTTCGAGCTAAGTCAGAGAAGCCCTGCGTGACCAGGACAAAGAGCAGCTGCTGCCTCGGGGTCCAGATAAGATCCCGAGTTCTGGGAATTCCCCCCGGAGGCTGTTGGGACCCTTGCTCCGCTGGCCTGTGTCCGCACTGAGCCGGCCAAACCCTACCCATCCGCCACCCCAACCTGCAGCATCAGGCTGCTGCCGCACGGCCTGAATGCTCAGCTAAGCTTATGGTTTCTGTCTAGGACAAGGAGGACTGCCTAGTCCACCCAATTTTAGGTTTTGATTTTCAAACATCATGTTTCCTAACATCAAAGGATGTGTGTTTATACTATAGCAAAAGAAATAGAAGCACACAGCTAGCCTTGCCAGAGGCAGACCACGGGGATAGACAGTAACCCAGGCTGGCTGTGGGGGCCTTAGGAGGTTGGCACAGGTTGGAGAAAGATGGACACAATTTGGGACAAGGAATTGCCTGGAGTTAGTCCAGCCATGTAGGACACGGGTTACAGAGGCCTGACATCAGAGCGGACAGAGGCCAGAGCTTAGACACTGGCCACCGAGGAGGGAGAGCTTAGAGAAGGTGCCCTGGAAGCTTCGTTAGTTCAGATTCCTCCTAGAACTGTCCAGGTCTTAAAGGAACTACAGCCTTAGTAACCCAGATCTGGTCCCTAGGAGAGTAGAAATCGTCCTCATGTCCCCTGCGGGGGGACATGCAGGGAGAACAATATTCTGGTCTGACAACAGCCTTTAGAGAACAACTGGATCTTCGTGTCAACACATCATCATCATCATCACCACCACCACCACCAACATGAGAAAATTTATGAGAACTCAATTTTTCCACAGGGTCTCCTCGTCTTGGGGCAGAAGTTTAGCATCAGGTCATAATCCCAAAACATTTAGAAAGTAGGTGGTGGAAGGATGCTAAAAACTGACATACACAAATGCAAAGTAACTGCCCAAAAAAACCCACGAGGAATGTTTGGAAAAGATACAGAAAGTAGAGCCCTCCTGAATATACGAGAGGTCTCTCTACCTCAGCCATCAACGTGAGTGCACTGCTGCGAAGTCAGAGCACAGCGGCCTGTCCTAATTTAGGACGTGGCCCTAGCAGACAAGCACAGTCTCAGCGGTGTGGAGCCCTGGGGAGAAACTCCACTAGCCTGATGGCTGAGCATGAAACCTAGTGTCCTGGCAAGAGTGTCACTAAAGACAGCTCTGTGTGGAACATGAGTCACTTTTAGGTCTTGGAATTCGCTTAGAGATAAAAAGATGCTTTTACAGTCATCTAAGGCCTGTATCCCATTTCTACCCAGAGCCTCAATATTCTTCATTAGCATCCAAGACAGGATTATCACCTCCCCCACAAAATGAATAAACAAGGCACCAAACAGTCTCAGCCGCCTCCGGCTCCCCACGCCTGTCTAGAAAATTAATAAGATTCTGAGTCTGATGGTTATTCGACAATGAGTTATATGTTCAGGAAAAATAAACTCATCTTTGCTTTTCTCCAAGTCTTCCTGGAAAAGGCATACAATGACACAGATGTCTTATCCTCATAAAGACCTGAGAAGTTCTAAAATTCTTGAGTTCCTTGTAAGGAGGCCCACAAGCCTGTGAAATACAAATAACTACAGAAAAATGCCCTGAACTGAAACTTGTTTCCATTTCAAGGGAACTAGAACAAAAGGTCACTTTGAAATGTAGTCACAAGATAAGAAAAACAAATAGCAGCCCAGATGTTCTATTTCCCTCTCGGTGGTGAATGCTGGCAGTGGGTCTGCGGGACCTGGCTGCAGGTGAGGGCTGACTACATTAATGGAAAGCACCTGTTGGCTCCAAGCACCTGGACTCTGCCTCTCCAGCACTCGGGCCCCAGGTGGAACTTTATTACACAAGCAATGGTCTTTTCCTTCACTCATAGAAGGGCATCATGGACAGATGTGATCAGATAATCCCCGAAAAGGGTTAAAATCAAAGCCTCTGGATACTCAAGGGTGTCTCTCCATCCCTCCGTCTTTTCCATCTTATTTTACTCTAATAAATTCTCCTTTCTACTTCTTCTGATTCTTTCCTTGCTTTGCTCTAGGAACTAATGTGGGACTTGTGGGGAGAGGGAAACCAAAGCCCATATTTCAAGGGTTCTGAGCTGGAAGAAGACACCAGCTGTTTCCCCCTCACACACACACTCTTTTCCCCAACAGAGACCAGTTTTTTCCATCTACCTCTCAGTTCATGTTTACTGTATTTACAGTCTGTGATGCACGTCATAAACTGTATGTGGTAGTTCTCTAAGAACTGTCTGTCCCCATTTAAACACACTTATAAAGGACTTATTATGTCAAATCAATATATTAAAATATTTCCCCACACGTGTGGTTTTGTAGAACATAAACACAAAATATGCAAGACTCACTGTCTGCATTATTACTCACCACTGGGCTATAAGAACTCCAAACAGCCCCAAGGACAATTGACAATTTCTCGTGCATAGCTCACCTGCAAAATCTTTTTGTTTTAGAAATGAAAGAGGGCAGTCCAGCCAGACATTATCTCAGAAGTGAATTATGTGCCTTTCACCAAATCCCAGCCTAATATCCCCCTTCTTACATATCTTTGCTTTGGGGTTTTTGTGTTTGTTTTTATTTTTTGCCATTTTTGTTCTTGAAAATTATAGATATGGTAATTCACTTGAGATGCATTGAGAATCTTTATCTGGCCCCTGAATTCCTGGTAAATTGCTTCTTTTTAGCATGCGATAGGGCAGCTTGCATTTGCTACAATGGATCAAACATCCTTTTTCATGTCTATCCATAATAACAAGTGGGAACTCACCTTTTTTTTTACCATAACAACCATGCTTGTCTCTAAATAACAAATGAAAAACACAACAGCTTATTTTGTAGCTGAAAATCTCATCAAACCACCCCCAAAAGTCCCCCAGGCAGCTTGGATATTTGTGTGGATGGGGGGTAGTGGAGTACAGGAAAGAAATCATTCTCTATTTAGTATCTCTCTGTCAAATTGTACCAATTCACTAGCTAAAATCAAAGAACCCTAAATCCTAACTGACCTCAGATGCTGGGCAGTGAAGGTTGGCCAGGACTGCCATCAGTTAGAATGTCAGAAGAATATGTTGTAATTAGTCACAGAAATTCTCTCTTTTTTCTGATTTTTAGTTTTCTAATAAAAATGACTCTAATAAGTTGAGCAACTTATTTAGGGCCACTTAATATTCTCGTTCAGGGGGCATGGCTGTTGCAGCGGTTCTTCAGCTGCAGAGTACTTGTAAAGGCCGACCAACCCTGAAAGGCAGGACTGCCCTTGTTCTGCACCCATTCGCCATGTGGCATCATTGCACATGAAGCTGAGAAGCCTAGTGTCTCTCTCATTTAGAGCAAACTTCCAGAGCCAATCGAAGGGCAAGTCTCCTGTTAATTAAGGGCTCCACAGTCTTTGAGTTAAAGATACTGATAGCTAAGGTGATCCAAAAGAAAACATTTTTTGCATAATCTGCCCAACATAAGGGCCAATATAACATCTGTGCAAAGGGACCTATTGCCAGCATGCACTGCATATTTAGCAAGGCATCCAGAACTTCAGACTGGAATGCACAGGCAACAGGCAAATGCAGCACATATTAATGTCATCCTGAGCTTTTCCCAAGAAGCTTATATTTTCTAATGTGTGAGAGATTTTCATTCAACCCTTTCTGCTTGTCATTTTTGATGTTTTGATTCTGGCTACCAAGTCAACAATTAGTCCACTAAAGAAAGACCTGGTATTGCTGTGGTCTCCCTTAATATTGACTTGCCAGTTCTCAACATTATTCACCCTAAATTGCAGGGTAGAAAACTTCTGGTGTTTCCCCAGAGCTAGAGAATGACCAAACGTGCAATCACTGCCCACCCCTCCTCAAATACAATATTTAAAGCTGCCCTGGTGGTATAACCCCGGCCTGCTTCTGCCATTGCTTATTCTAAAAACCAACAGAATCTTCACATTTCCAAGAGAAATGCCCCCTCTTGTGGTGACTGCTGAATACTGCAGTCCTAGCTTCCAGCAGGAAAGGAAAAATACCGACAACCTCCTACACACAGACCTGTAGGAATACTAATAACTTCAGTCCTCCCTGAGCAGCTGAAAACTTTGAGTCTCCTACTGTGGTGAGAGCTAAATCCTCTCTAACAGTATCAGGCTTTTAGATATAGTTTCAACCATATAAAATTGCTGATAGTCAAACATTTTTGACCTATAAAATGGCAATTTCATACAGTTAAATGTAATACATACTGATAAACCAGGGAAATTTCTGTTAGCACCTACAGTTTTAGCTGAGCCCATTAACTACTAGCCAAAAATGGAAATTTTTTCTACTCTAGTAACTACAGTGGGGAGTTTTAAACACAATAAATAAATATTTTTCAAACCCTAAATGCTAATACTTTTTGCCAAGCTCTGAACATAACCTTCTCACGTTTCTTGGTCAATTGGCAGTTCATTATAAAGATCAGACTTAGGAAGTTGGACTTCCCTAGATCTGTCACTTATTTGTTAAAGAGCACTTGCCAAATAAATGGCAAAGCTGCCTCTACCCTAGCACAAGTACCTGGTACTCTGAACAGGCTTTTTTCTCCGAAACAAGGCAAATAGAATAATGCTAAATGGAGCGTTGTAATTCTCTCATAGTTAGTTGCAAACATTTTTGTAAGTGCCATGTGAATTTGTTTTTAATATGAAAAATTAATGTGTGATGAATTATGTTAAGCAATCATTTTTAGCAATGTGAATTCGTCATGCTAATAAAATTTTAAAATACAGCCGTATGGTTCCAGATGGGTGGCTCAGTTGGTTGGAATGTTGTCCTGTACACCGAAAGGCTGCAGGTTTGATTCCTGGTCAGGGCTCACACCTAGGCTGGGGTTCCAACCCTGGCACATACAGGAGGCAACCAGTCAATGTTTCTCTCTCTGTCCCTCCCTTCTTCTCTCTCTAAAGTCAATATACATATCCTCGGTGAGGATTGAAAAGTATAGCAAGGAATGTGATCAGACAATTTGTATATATGTGTATATTTTAAATGATTAAACAAAAGAAAAGAAGCCCAATTTTGCTAAAACTTAGAACAATAAAAATTAAACCTACACTAAGATATCATTTTTACCTCTCACACTGGCAAAAATTTAAAAAACTTTGCTGGTACACTCTTGAAGAAACAGAAGAAACAGGCACCTGTAGCATTTCTAGTACACATGTAAATTGGGGCTCCCCTCCTAGGAAGGACAATTTTGTAAAACCTATCAACATTACAAATATGTGTACTTCAGACCCTGGTAAGTGTCATGTTGGGTAATATAACCTACAGATATGCTTGAACACAAATAATGTGATATATACAAAATGTTATTAATTGCAGAATTACTTTTAATAGGACAAAATTGCAGACAACCTAAAAGTCACTCAAGAAAAATACAGTGAAATAAATTAAAGTGCAGCCATATAATGGAACATGATAAAGCTGTTATGACAACAAGTAGGAAGTTCTCCACAAACCAATATAGAGCAAGATAAATCACTTGGAAAAAAAGGTACAAAAGTATGCAAACTATGCCATTTTATATTTATAGAAAGTATATTTGCATTTTTGCTTTATAAACATAAACTCTAGAGGGATACTCAAGAAAGTGATAACTGGTTAATAGAAGAGGCAAATTGTGGGAAGAAAACATCTCACTGTATTCTTATGGAGGTGGGGAAATATATGAAATGTTCAATACCACATAAACAAAAATTAAATGTAAGAATCATTCATATAAGTAGGTTAAAAAACTCATTTATTTTCAACAAATTTAATAAATTGCATGTGGGTGTGTAGGAAGAGTGTAAGTAAAACTGTTTGAGGGCTGCACAATACTCACTCCTCACTGATAAACCCCTTGTCTGACCCCAGCAGGCCCCGGGTGCTGCTTCTCAGCACACGGGCAGCAGCAGCTCTGGAGCACCTGACCCCAGATGAGCGCTCTGCTGAGCGCCTGGCCTTTCTTCAAGACCTCGGTCCACTTTGGGCCTGAGCAGATGTCCAACAGCCAGAAAATGACCAGTGTCACTTGTTTCCCTGTGAAATGAGCTTAATACAGTGCTCAAATAATTTAAAAGACAAACGATTCCCAGTCCTTCTGAGCCCTGTTCTTCCCACAGCTGCGTTCATTTGTGGTAAGGAACACCTGCCATAGGGGAGGTGCTGTGGTGGGAGCACATGAGCAGACAGCTCCTAAGTGCCCCCGAAACACAGCAGCTTCAACAACACACATTCAAGGGTCAAGACTCAACCCCCGCCGGCCCTCTCCTGTGGCTGACCTCCAAGAGGTCGGAATTTGGTTGTTTAGCTTCAGGCTGAGATGGCAGCACAAGTGAGCCCACCTTCAAGCCCAGAAAGAAATCAGACATAAGAGGAAGACACTGTAAGAAGACAGTTGAGCTTGGCAACATAATAAATGTTTCTTGTGTCTTTTTGCTTCTGGATGTAGTGGATTTTTTAGAAAATAAATACATGCATATACACCACTGACCAGCTCTGTGACTGGTCCATCATTTTCACTCCAGTTTTCCTCATCTTTCCCCAAATAATGAAGGATCTTGAGTTAGGACAGTGTTGCTCAACCTTTTATCATTGTCACCCCCTAAGGAGCCTTTTCAGACTCTTTTTCCCCAATCACCCTACATCAAAAAATGTTGGTGCCACAATCATACTGCATACGGTGTACATACTACATGTGTATTTGTGCTTTGTTTGTAAGGAGCACTTTTTACCCAAGTGATGTTAAGTATATATGTCAACTTGACTAGGCTAAGGAATACCCCCAGATAGCTGGTAAAACATTATTTTGGGGTATATCTGTGAGCATGTTTCTGGAAGAAATTAGCTTTTGAAGCCACAGACTGAATGAAGAAGATGGCCCTCACCAATGTGAGGGCCCTCCTCCAACCTGTCAAGCATCTGAATACAACAAAAAGGCAGAGTCAGGGCGAATGTGTTCTCCTTACTTGACGTGCAGCTGGGATGTTCACCATCTCCTGCCTCATCCAGCATACCTGGGCGTTCCTGGCTCTCAGGCCTTCAAACACCACTGGCTTTCCTGTCTCCTCAGCTTGCAGTGAGCAGATATCTGCCTACCTATTGGTTCTGCTTCTCTGAAGAACCTGAGTAGTGCACTCCCCAATAACTTCTTTTTGCCATCAATAAAATGCATGAATTATATTCACCAGAATGATCCAGAGGATCCCATTTGGTTTTATAACTGAGGGAATGGTGCCATGCTGTGGAGAAATGTGGGCACCTAATATGGGTATGTCAAATCCTGACCTACCATTTGCTTTCACAGAACCTTGAATGGGTTATTTAATGCATACTCATTAATGAAACAGCTGTAATAATCCCTCTGACAGGGCTGTCAAACAAGAAGTAACGCAAAGTGAGTTAAAGCCCCTGGACCTGTAACGCTGGGAACAATCAATAATTGGCAACTTTTCATTTGTTTTATTTAAAACAAATCTATAAGTTACATCTATATACCTAAAAACTGAAACCCTGATCATAGTGACATAGGCAATGATTATAACCAATGATTCTGAAACCCATCATATGCTTTTATTTGTGCCTGGAATGTAGCTCCTATTGTGACTTCAAAATTCTATCCAACTTTCAAGACAAAGATTAAATGTCACCAGTTTCAATAAAACTTTTCCTAGTTTCACCAAAGGTAAATCTCTCCATGCTTTCAACCCTCATACACGATTAGGGTATCAAACACATTTTGCTGTATATATTATATGGATTTTAGGCACCTTAAGGATGGAACTCTGCTATATTTCTCTATGTTAATACACACACACACTTAGCATAAGAGTTTTCAGTAAATATTTATTGGTTAAATGCTGCAAAGCTGGATCCCAAAGATCAAATGTAGCATTAGCACATAAAAACTGAAGTAAATAGGTAGTCTCAAATTAATATCAATGTTAACATGACCTAGAAACATAACTAAAATATAGGTAGAATCAAGTTTGTTTTGTCATTAGTTATCCCTAAAATCCTAGACATGAATCTCAAATGTGGTAATAGCTCATCTTTTCATATTATAGAGATTGGTGAAAAGTCTTTCTGGTAACAGTCAATTTATGAGACAGGTGAGTTTTTTCAAAGAGGCTCTTCCAGAGAGTTAGGCTGTCTCCTAATATGTCTCACACTGGACTATGAAAAGGGTACAGAGTGTCTGTGTAACTGGAGAACAGTTTTCTGGGTCTCCTCGCCTGTCACTACTATCTGTGGTCATTCTTTGTGGAGCTCCTGCTTCGGCTGCGGGGAAATTCTGTGAGACAAGAAACATGTACGTCAAATGTAATAGCAGGAAGCAAAGAGAAGTCAGGAAGAGAGAATGACGGTGAATCATTTGTTTTTTAGACCCTATGATGTTTTAAGTATATACCTAATGCTTTTTACACATGCTGAATAACCAGGCTAATTAAAAAGCCCATACAGTTCTTGTTAAAATCTGTTCAAATTTTTTGGAGCACCTGTTATAACAGAATGCCCACAGACTTGATAGTTTAGAGCCAAGACACCTGCTACCTTATGTCTCACAGTATGTTCAGTTTTATACTGTTAGCAAAAAAAATAAACACTTTTTGACATTTAGCAATCTTATACAAGTGATATAAAATAATCAGGAAAGATATTTAACCCTTCCTGTGCTGCTTTGAGAAACCACACCCTTTGAGAAATCACGTGAGGTTTTCGAAAGAGTCCAGGTATCTTCTGGGAAGTAGGGAGCAGTGAATTTTCTAGTTAAAAGAGACCTTTAAGAAAGCATATCACTGTTTTAAATTTGTCAAATGTTTATGAAATTCCCAAACAGGTTTGATGGTATTACTGCTGGTGAGATTTTTATCAGAACATTATTTGAAAATGCATTTATTTTTTAAAGATAAATATTATAATAATTTTCCACAGTTAAGGAATTTTCATAGTCCAGACATGTACACAGGAACATTTAGAGTCAATTTTATGGCTGGTGAATCTTACGAGAATAATGTGAGAATGCCTCTCAAGATATATAATTTTAAAACAGCTGCCATTTAGTCTGCAGTATTTAGGTCTCTAAAGGCCCAGAACCATGTCTTATTTGACTGATAGTCCAGAGTTGGACAATAGAATGAACACACATTTCACCTTGGTAAAAAAACTTTTCCAATTTTATGCTGTCACAGTTTAAAATATAATTTATGCTAATGTTATTTCTACTAAGAATATCTGCCTTCAATCTAGCAATTCCACTTTTAGAATATCCTACAGTCAAGTCACACCTATATAGAAAGACAAATATAAAAATATCATTTTCAGAATTGTCCATATAGGAAAATATTTGAAACAATATAAATGTCCATTGATAGAAAAATGGGTAAAGAAATTATGATAGATCAATACAATAGAATGCTATGTAGTCACTAAGTGAATAAAGTAGCTCTGTGTATAGTGACATGAAAACTTCTCCAAGATATACTACGTGAAAAACAAAGTGTAAAAGCAAATACATAACCAAATATGTACACACACATTTGAAAACTCATAGCAACATAGAATATCTTTGGAAGGAAGCACTAAAAACAGTAGTTATCTCTGAGGGGAAATTTGATGGTTCGCAGAAAGGAATAAGAAGAATACTTATGGCCCTGGCTGGTGTGGCTCAGTGGGCTGAGCACCAGACTGCAAACCAAAGGGGGGCCAGTTCCGTTTCCAGTCAGGGCACATGCCTGGGTTGTGGGCCAGGACCCCAGTGGGGGACATGTGAGAGGCAACCACACATTGATGCCCCTCTCCCTCTCTTTCTCCCTCCCTTCACCTCTCTCTAAAAATAAATAAATAAAATCTTAAAATAATTCATTTAAGAAGAAACTTACATTTCACTAAAAAAATCAATTTATAACTTATTTGTATTACATTTACATCTTACCTAGTCAAAATATTTTAAAAGGCAAGTTGAAATAATCCTTCAAATTTGGGAGAGAAAAAGGAGATATGATATATTATCGGCATACTTAGCTGTATATAATATAATATCCCAAAATACTTCTAAATTTCCAGACCGTAACTTAGTTAACTCCAAATCAGCATTTAACAATATAAATCGCAATTTAATGTCTAATTATCATGATGAAAACAGCTTTTGAATGTTGAATGTCTATAGCTGTATTCAAATACAAGCTGTTTTGACTTTTAACCAACATACCAGAACTGGGAGTGATTTTGTTGCATAATTAGAAAACAACCTAGAATATATTTCTCTAAGATGCTTTTAAAGATAATGGAAAGCATTTTTAAATGTTTAGGAGAAAAGTTGTTTTAGTTCTAGAACATCAGTCAAAAGAGAAATATAGGCCCTGATAGCTGTGGCTCAGTTGCATGAAGCAAAAGGTTGCCAGTTCCTCCAGGTCGGGGCACAGGCCTGGGGTGCAGGTTTGGTCCCCAGTTGGGACACATGCAAGAGGCAACCAATTGATGTTTCTCTCCCTCTTTCTCCCTTCCTTCCTCCTCTCTGAAAAAATAAAATATTTTTAAAAGAAATTTTTTAAAAGAAAAATAGGGTTCTATTTGTACAGGGGACCAGAGAAGCTATAGTACAGCGATCACCTTGTCATTTTTGTGCAGGAATCACGCCAAACCTGGCACCACTGAGGCCTATTTCTTAAAATAGACAAGGATGGATCCCAGGACTGCTGGGGGACTTGCAACTATTGAGCCACACATGGTGCACAGTCCTGTAAATCCCCACAGCGGTGGTCAGGACCCACCCGGGCAATATACTGACGCTGATGACTTACCTTTAGACGTCCTGGAAAGTTGCTCTAGTCTTTCAAAAAACAAATTTTCCACCCTCAAGAGTCCTGCGTTAACCAGCTCTCAAAAAACCATCAGATGAGCACATAAAATTACAGTATACTTAATGTTTATTTGCATTTTAAAAGAAAATACATCCTTGGCTGGGTTCTTAGTCAGTTGGAGTGTCATCCTGTATACCAAAATGTCGCCGGGTCTCAGTCAGGGCACATACGTAATGTAGGTTGAGGTTTCCATCCCCAAACAGGGCGTGTACAGGAGGCAACTGATTGATGTTTCTCTCTCAAATCAATGTTTTTCTCTCCCTCTCTGTCTCTCTAAAATCAATAAATCATCCTCAGGTGAGCATTTTTTAAAAAGAGAGCAAGAATATAAATTATTTGGAATTAGTATAAGTAGTAAGCTCTGATGAAGCAATGACAGGCTTTAGTAGGACAGACTGAGGAAGATGAATGAGGGAAGACAGCCTGAGATCAACAATCACACCAAGTGAGCCATCCAGCCCTCTTGGTCAATGCTCTATTGACTTTAAGGATTCACATTAGCACCTCATGCAAGTAGTAATGTCTCACTGGTCACTTGTGATGCTCACAAAATATTTCTGGCCCATAGTAGGAGTCTACTGTATTATCTAGCTCTTTTGTGGGGTGGGGCCATGTACCCATTCCAGTGTGTTGAAAAAAGTAAAATAAGCCAGGTGGTGAAAGACAAATACCATATGATCTCACCTATAAGTGGGACCTAACCAACAAAACAAACAAACAAGCAAAATATAACCAGAGACAGGGAAATAAAGAATGAAATGACAGTAACCAGAGGGGAGGGGGAAGGGAGATAACAGGGGAAAGAAGGGGAAAGGTTGTCAAGGAACATGAATGAAGAACCCGCAGACAAGGACAATCAGGGAAGAGGACTGAATGTGTGAGACGGGAGTGGGTAAGGCGGGGGAGAGTAACGGAGGGAAAATGGGGACAACTGTAACTGAACAATAGTAAAAAAGATTTCATTTAACTTCAAAAAAGAAATCCTCTTAAAAGAAAAAAATTGAAAAGTTGGTATCTAACCAATTAGCACAGTTATATATTTTGTTAAAGTATTGTATAGAAAATGTTATGGGAAAAGGTTGTATAATTTCAATTGCACTCTAAATGTGTTAGTTTGCCATGTTAACCATACAAAGGGGAAGAGGTCCCACAGCCCTGGAGTAAACTGTTATAGGCCAAGAAAATTTTGGGAGAAACAGAATTGGATCCTAATGATTTTACCATCCCCCAGCTGTATAGCCCTTTCAGGCTGTTTACCTTGCATGTGTCTCCTCTTAGTATGTATATGTTCATGCAACAATGCTGCATTTTTCAGGACAACTTCTCTTAATTTCACATTATTGGCATGGAAACTGAAGATCAGTGGGCCTAAATGATTAACTTGTCCAAGATTTCATAGGTTATAAATGACAGAATGAAGATTCAAAATTAGATTTTCTGACTAAGTCCAGGGATTCTCTCTCTGTCCTACTCTGCTGTATGGAAACAGGTACAATGGAAAAGGAAAAAAAAAAAAAAAACGAAAACAAAGAAAACTCAGCTTATGATCAGGGAAAGCTTCCTGAAAGGAGTGACGCCTCTGCGTGTCCCCACCCCTGCACTGCTGGGTGCCAGTCTTCCCACTAGTGAGTGATTATCTTTGTCTTCAGCGTGGAGCTCAGTGCTTATTGAATAAATGGTAAAATGTGTTGGATGAGTGAAGATGTTCTTTTTAGATATGCAATGAACTTTCACTCTTAAGAGAATGACATTTAATTTCTCAACTCACAGTCCCAGGTCTTGACCCCAGACTCACCCTCATATTTGCAGGACCCAGGACAACAGTACACACGTGGAAGCCCTCCTGCCACGTATCCAGTTATTTTATTTTATTTTTTAATTATTTTTTACTCCCCACCCAAGAATATGTTCATAGATTTTTATTTTAGAGAGAGAAGAAGAGGGAAAGAAAGAAAAAAACATCCATGTGAGAGAGAAACATCGATGGGCTGCCTCCGGTCCCTGCCCTGACCAGGGGTGGAACCCACAACCTTTTGATATATGGAATAATGTTCCAACCAAGCCTTCGGCCAGGGCCATCCAGTTATTCTAAAAATAGAAAACAAGTCCACAAACACTTAGCTAATATATGTTCTTTCTTCTTATCTTGACAGATTCATCTTCACTAGAATAAAAAATTTAAGTATGTGTCAAGCTATAATTTTTATATAACCAAAATTTGACAAAATACAAAAACAACTGAATTTTTATCATGAATGTCTGTTGGCAGGCCACTGATGTTTGAATGAGAAATAAAATAAGGGTGCATATAATTTGTAAATTATTGTATGTGTGTTCCATAAAATTTTTTCTTGCTTTAACTTCAGTAGAATCACTAACATTGTTGTTATTATGAAGATTTCATATTATTTATGTTTTAGTGACAGTAATGCCAAATTAGACAATCTGTCTTGAGTCATTGTTTTTTTTAAGTAGATTTCTGTTAGTTCTAGTTTGGAAAAAAATTTGCTCTGCTGAGGTATTAAAAACAGGAATTTTCAAATTATTAATATGACATACAAGGAAATGAATAAGATATACATATTTTGTTCAAACACTATAATAGAGTTAAATATGATAAATTATTATTATAGAAAATATTACAAAATGTTTTTAATTTCACCATATGCATAGCCATTGCTTATATTATTTTTATCATCTCCTAAAGCATTATGTAGATCTATTCATTCATGTAAAAAATCAATATTCTTTACATGCTTCATGCATTTTAAGTTTATACCTACATGCATATGCATTTTAGTAATATGAATTATTTAATATTGCCAAATTTCTACAGCCTTGTGCAACTGTTTCAAATATTGCACCGATTTATGAGTATTTCTGGAACCATGAGCTGGAACAAGAAGTGAAGCTAAAAAAGAGACTCTCAGTAATCACCACACTGCTGTCTGTCTGTCTATGAGGGGTTTGTTTGTTTGTTTTGCTTAATCCCTTCACTTTTGGGTAGGCGGCAGGAAAGGATAAAGGGGGAATAAGTGGTGATGAAAAGAGACATGACTTTCGGTGGTGAACCACATGACACCGGGTACAGATGATGTATTACAAAATTGTACCACTGAAACCTATATAATTTTATCAACCACTGTAATCCCAATAAATTTAACTGAAAAATTAAAAATAAAAATTATCTAAAAGTTTCAAAAAGGTAAATGGGTAAAAATGTGTGATGTTGAAGTCATACAAGAGCTCTATCTAATTAGGCCTTTTAGGGTCATCTGGCTCTCCTGGCAAACGTGACTGTGTAACTTACATTTTGCCATTGTTTAGTGGCCAAACTATGTGAAGTTTGAGATTAGCTAACAAAAAAATTGAAAAGATGAAAAAATATCTCTCAGTGCTACTCGGATAATTCATCATATGAGTGTATCCATGCATGCTAATTAAGAGGAAAAATTTGACAAGTTAATACATTTATACTTTTTGCTTACACAAGCATTTCCACTCCTTAAATCACCCCTTCAGCTCTGTAGTCTGTATCTCCAATATCAATGATGATTCAACCTACACACTTTCATGCCATTTAAACAGCTGACTTCTGTGAGTTTTTTGTTTTTTACTTTATTTTTACTGTTGACACTGTTGCAGCTGTCCCCCTTTTCCCTCCTTTGCCCACCTCCACCCGGCTCCCGGCTCCCTTCCTTCTGGCCATCCCCACATTGCTGCTTGTGTCTATGAGGGGGGAACAGAAAAACCTCAGAGTTTATTTATAAAAAATTGTGTATTTATTCTTACATGTTTAAACATCAGTCACCTTCAAAGTACAGTCATACCTCGGTATTCATAGGCTTCAGAACTCATCAAACTCTGTATTCGTAGCATTTTGACAAGGAAAAAAGTTTCAGTAGTTGGTGCTTGCTTGGGACTCATCGCACTTGCTAGAACTTGTACGAGTCATGAAGCTGCCCCACGAGAGAAAATGCTTCATTGTTCGGTACTAGTCTGTTTAGGTGAGTGTCACAAGTTCTGGAACAAATTAACGAAGAGTACCTACCGAGGTACCATTGTACCCTCCATTTGATGCAATACACCTATAGAGATGTTTTTTCACTACTCAGAACAATTTTTGAACTCATAGATTTTGATGCCTTTTAGTGCTGTGGCCAGTCTTTTGTTTTAGCTCTTCCACAATGGCAAATGTTTTCTTTTGATGATGACTTTTTTCTTCAGAAGAAACAAAAAAAAAAGTCACTCAGGGTGAGATCAGGTGAATAGGGAGGGCAGGGTCCAAGGGTCATTCATTTCATGGTCAAAAAGGGCTGAACACTCAGTGTGGTGTGGGCAGGTGTGCTCGTAAATCTCCACCCATCATAAATGGGCAAATTTGGTAAAAGAGTCTTCAAGAAAAAATTCACTAACACTGAACGCAGCCTCTTACAACAACACCAGCTGGTACACTGATACAGGTGGGTTCCTAGAACACTCACCTACTGGGGGAAGCCTGTACTACAAGGGGCCTGCCCTCCAGAAGATAATTCCATTTTGGGAAAAGTCTCCCCTTACATGGGTTATGCACATATAATCTTTGGCTAATCCCTTCACCTTCTTTCTTCCAGTCCCTCCTCCCTCTTCGCTCTGACAGCTGTCAGTCTGTCCCATGTTTCCATGCTTCTGTTTCTATTTTGCTTACCAGTTTATTTTGTTCATTAGATTCCACATATGAGTGAAATCATATAGTACTTGATTTTCTCTGACTGGCTTATTTCATTTAGCATAATACTCTCCAGGTCCACCTATGTTGTCGCAAAAGGTAAGATTTCCTTCTTTTTTGTGGTCATGTAGTATTTCATTATGTAAATGTACTACAGCCTTGAGCACATCAGGCAGATTTTAGAGCAGTGCTTCTCTGGGTCCCAAATGGTGTTTAGTCTTGAGGTTGAATGTTTAGCATCACGGAGTGGTGGAGGCACCCATGTGTTTTTAATGGCCTTATTTTATGTGTAGTGCAAAGTACCCTCTAAGTGAGAGATCTGGACAAAGGCCCCTTTGCCTGGGCTAAGAGCCCTGAAGGTCCTTTGCAGGAATGCTGGAAGACATTCCAAAAGGAAGCCACTTCTATAAATTCTTCAGAAGATATTTTGTTGGCCCCCACTTCACTTTATCTGTTCATCATCAATTATTCATGGTTCAGGATACATAAGAATAATAAAACAATAATACTACTATTTAGCACATATATTCTCAAGCATCTCTACAAGCATTTTACATACATTATCACATTTAATCCTTACAAGGACCAATGAGGTAAATAATTGTACTATTCCTCTTCTTCTAAATCAATTGAGACACACAAAGGTTAAGTAACCTGCCTCAGGTCACAGAGCCAGTAAGGTAGTGTTGGTATTTCAAATCAGGAAGCCTGCCTCCACAGCCTTCCCTCATAGGACATGAATTAGTCATGACCCTTTCATCCCATGACTTCCTCTTTCTTCAGTTCTTAATTTTGGTTTGCTTTTGATTACTTAAAGTAATTACTCAAAAAAGTACAAGTAGATGAGCATGTAGAAAATGTTGAAAGTTCTCGGGTTCAAATCCTAGCTCTACCAATTACCAACTGTATAAACTTGAAAATCATACTGTAAAGCAGAGATAGTCATAGTAAGAATCTTATAGGGTCAGCATAAAGAATAAATAAGTTATTAGTGCAAAACATTCCTAATAGTAAGGGCCATGTAAATATTTGCTTTTGTTGGCATTGCTATATAGGGTTTATTTTCTAAGCTCTCCAGTAACAGTAAGAACAGGACCTCCCAGAGGTGTGTTCTTTCTTTCCCCCACGCTGAGGCATGAGGCGCACTCCCAGCAGTCGTAGAGGCTATTGAGAAACTGTGAGACTATTTAAATGATGAGCAGAAAGAACAAATAAGGGAAAAGAGAGAAGAGAGAGAAAAATAAACATTAAAAAATTACGAAGGATAAAAAGACTGAGGCTTTGGACGTAATGTGAGGAATGGAATTCCAAGCAATTATCAATATTAAGGAATTAACCTTAGGAAGGAAGAAGGAGAACAGCTTCATTTGTAACATGAGTTAACAAAGAAAGGGTTGTGATAATGCAGAATGCAGTATTTATAGGTTTGTTGCTGGAATGTGGGAAAATTTCTCTCTGGTAACCTCAATTTTCCCCACAAAATTGGAAGTGAAGTCATTGCTGGTAATGAGGGTGGAAGTGGTGATAGCTGGGTTTTGAAGAATAGAATAGAGGAAGTTTAAAATAATAGTTGTGAGGAAGCGGAGAGATGATTGCCAGTTGTTTTGTTTTGTTTTTAGTGGGCAGTGTTGCAGGCCTAAACACCTTTACCGACGCTCAGCAGATGTAGTGTGGTTGTACGGTATCCATCAGCAGTGCTCAGAAGTGGGTGGGCACAGGGAAGACAGCGTGATGGAGGTGAAGGTCAGGGTGGCAAGGCATTGACAATGAAAGGAAAATAGAAGTCTGAAGATATTGACAAGACTTAGAATGAAGTGACAATCTATAATATCTAGATTAAGTTGAGATGGAAGAAGTCAGGAGGGAATGGGAAGGGATAAAGTGGGGTTTATCTGGAGATCAAAGAACAGATGAGATAGGAGTAGCCCTGCCCTGGCTGGCGGGGCTCAGTGGATTGAGGGCCAGCCTGTGAATCAAAGGGTTTAATTCCCAGTCAGGGCACCTGCCTGGGTTGCAGGCCAGGTCAGGTCCCCAGTAGGGGGCACGTGAAAAGCAACCACACAATGATGTTTCTCTCCCTCTCATTCTCCCTCCCTTCCCCTCTGTCTAAAATAAATAAACAAAATCTTTAAAAAGAAAGATAGGAGTACTCTTGTGTGAAATTTGCAAAGTAGTGTAACTACAGTCAGAGATTAGTAAAAGTACAGATTTGACTACATTTCCAGAAGTTAGCTGTTCTGAATTATGACAACATTGGGTGCCTCCTGGGAATGGGAGAGTGCACTAAAGAGGAACAAAAGGAATGGTCATGGCGATGAAATAATAAAGAAACTGAGAGTCAGGCAATTGGATGGTGTATTGTTGCCTAGGGCTGCCATAACGAAGTGCCACAGGCGGGTTGGCTTTAACAACAGAAATTTATTTTCTCTTAGTTCTGGAGGCTGGAAATCCAAGAGCAAGTTTCCAGGAAGATTGATTTCTTTTGAGGGCCCCTCCCCTCCAGCTGTAGGTGGCCGCCTTCTCCCTATGCCTTCACATCAGCGTTCTTCTATGTGTCTGTGTCCTGTTCTCCTGTTCTTATAAGGACACCAGATGTCGGATTGCCCACTTCAGTGGTCCCACTTCACTCTTTGCAGACCCTGTCTCCAAGTAAAGTCATATTCTAAGATACCAGAACTTAGCACTTTAACACATAAATTTTGGAAGGACACAATTCAGCCCATAACTGATGGGTCACCCTGGAAGAGGTTGAAGGCACTCAGAATGATGGTAGAACAAAACGTAGAGATGGAGAGTGTGAACGAGGGACTAAATGTGTCAGTGATTAAAGGGACTGACTACTCAGCTTTCTGCTGTTTCATAGGGCCAGGTCTTCTCTTTAGGGCTTCAAGCCATTTCTCCTTGCAGTATTTTTTCATAGACCCATAACCCATGTTAACTTTCTGCTGCAAAGTTAGTTTTTGTCTATTACCAAAAGACAGGATGTGTGGCTTGCAGAACCCTATCCACTGGGGCAGTGGTGCGATCCCCTCATTGACTATGCAGCTGGAGATCTGGCTGATGTGAAGAGTTCCTGGCCGTGGCTGTGATCTGACAGACATTGATCTTACGTGACAGTGCACAACTGAGATAGAACTCCCTCTCACCCTAGGGCTGGGTTCTCCGACACACTGAACATGGAGAGCACATAAAACACAGCTAAATCTACAAAACACACACTGCTAGAATATTTAGAACTTTCCCATTTTCTTCTCTTCTTTGTCATAATGAAAGTAATTATCTGTCGTTTATTGAACAAAGCATTGTACCAACCCCTGTGCTTTGAGCTCTACATTTGTTCTCACTTACTACTTACAGCAATCCTCGATGATGCAACTGAGTAAAAGGTTAAATAACTTACCCAGAGACCCAGCTGGGAAGTGGCAAGTCTGCCTGGTTTTTAAGTACTGTACTCAACAACACTTTATTTGTGGGGACCAAAACTCCCCAGATACATGGCATACCATAAATCCCATTTCCTGACAGTAGTGGGAATAAAGGAAAACAGTATACCTCAAAGAGTACTTCTTATGCCATTACTTTTTTTTCAATTGTTCTAAACCCTGGATTAATTCACCAAGGGTGTAGAGAAATACATGTTTGTTTGCTTCTTTCATATTAGCTAGCTTGTTCTATTTCAGGAGGCAGAGATTGGTTAGGTCACAAATTGTTTTTCTCAATCTACTTTTATTTGGTTTGTGGTAATGAGTAAATTCGTCACAGGTATTAGCAATAGATTACCTGTCAGGTTTAGTTTTCAGCATGAGGTAATGTGAAGTTTTCACTTTTGTGAGTGTTTCACAGGCATTTTAGTGTGAGGTTGAGAGAAACTGAATCTAGAGCTACTACTTTCATGCCATTTTATTACAGAAACTTTTACTTTTTGCATTTTGGGTGTTAAGACTTTTTCTTTATTAAATATTCTACCATCTCAGAAAATCATTGGCACCATTGACACCTTGGTGTTTGAAGATGCTACACTAATGCTGGAAGGGACATTCATGTTAAGTCATAACAGGAATCTACCTATCCATTAATTCAGTAAGTTTTTCCTGTTCGTCTTTGGGGATGGGGGATAGAAGAATTCAGAAAGAATATAGAGGATAATATCTTGCTTTGGAAATTTGCCTTTGCAACACCCAGTCTGCTTGACTTGGGGTCAGATTAATAATCAAAATCATGAAACACAAAAAACATCACCCATCTCCAAATTTACCTTTTTTATGAAACAATCAGAACAAGTGGCAGTACAGTATACAAATGATGGTATAGTAGAGATCTCATGACTCCCAGGCACAGGTCCTAGTGTCCCAGCCCCTGGGGGTTGCATGGTCACAACAACAAATGAAGTTGAGTGGACATGGACACGGTGAGCTAGAGGAAGGCATCAGTTCTGCAGTAATTTCAGCTTTTTTCCCTAGGTAGTCACACAGCCCTCTCAGGGGTTCAGGACTCTTGCCCATTCCCTGGCACAGCTGCATCTATCAATACAGGTTACTTGTTACTTGATAAATGATCTCAGCCCTGAAGTGTAGGTGCCTTGTTGGTATGTTGTAGGATCCTCCTTTATTTCGGATCTGGCAAAGGGAACACCTAACACTCTTCGACTTGTGTTGCAAGAAGGATAATCACAGAGAGACTAGACTATGGATGGTAAGCACACAATGCGATATACAGACGATGTATTATAGAATTGTACACTTGAAACTTATGTTATTAAAGTATGTCACCCCACTAAATTTAACTTTTCTTTAAAAAACCAAGAGTCAAAACCTCAGGCATCCTGAAGCTAATGAGCCAGTACCTGATATGAACCCTGTGTTGGAATCTGCAAAGCCAACTATAAAAACAGGTTTCCACTACCCAAAATTCACGAGCCTTACAGGGAGCACTTTTTATTTTTCAAAAGATAAATCTACCTTTTAAAACACAGGGGGAGAGAAGAATTTCGATTTCTGAAAGTCCTTTTTCTTTTCTAAGTAAATAAATATTGGTTCTTCAACCCAAAACATATTTCATCCTAACCTGTGTTCTATCAAATAAACATCCAGAAATATAGCAATTGGATGAAAACTTAAAGGAATTCAATTGATCAGAAAACCCTATCAAAAACCAGAAACATACATTTATTGATAACTCATTTCTGCTGTTTTGCTGACCTTATACAGAGGAAGATATTACCCATGATGTAGACACTTTTTATTTCCATATGCATGTACTATATGTGGGTATGTGCAAGGAACTCAATATTGGTTAATCTATGGAGCATGTAATAGCTTTCTTTTGTATTTTCTTGTCCTCAACCATCTGATAGTTATTTATTCTGAAAAAATATAACAATTAAAGCATTACCTATATCTAAATAAATACATGTAACTTTAATTTTTAAAAAATTCTTGGGGAAAACTTTATTATGCCTTTAAAATCTGTATTAGTTTGACACATTTTAATGCTAAATAAAACTGTTTTAAGTTAAGCTAAGAAAACTAATTAGTATCAGATTCTAAAAGTTCTTGTAAGTTGTTGAAAGTGTTAGTTCTGGAAATAGCATTTTTATATTATTCTTATTCTTAGAGCATTTCTATATTATTCTTATTGATTCTTGTTGCTTTTGAGACAAACTGCAGCCAGAAAACAGGTGATAAGCCATTGTCAATGCCTCTGGGAGAAAATGCTGTAGCCACAGACTACTGTTGATAACAGATTTTGAATTAATTAGTTCTGCATAATTATGTGAGTCATCAAGTCTCTTAAACAAAATGCAACTGGTCTTATATTGCTTTATAGGTAAGGAAGAAAGAAAACAACTTGTAGTTTATAACTTACCTCTTTTTTTAGTATAGTTTTAATTTTTTTAAAGTGATGGCAGAAAATTTAAATGGCACATGTTTAGGCACATTAACGATTATTTTTGGATTTATAAAATGGACAAGAAGGGACCCAGTCATTATCAATTGTCACCATTAGTGACAGAACTGCAACTCAGGGCACACTACTATTCCTGCCTCATACCTAGTGGAAATTCTATTTTGTTACCAGAAGATGCCAAAGCGAACATCTTAAGAAAAGCAACCTGATGATAAAAGGACAGAGCTTTTACAAAGGTGCTTTTAAGAATTTTGCCTACACATCTGCAATAGCAACAGAAAAGCTTTTAAAGAAAAGCAGACGAAAATGCTTAAAAATTAGCAAGCTGGAAAAAGACTACAAACACTTCTTACACAAATGAAGCCTCAGTAACTGGAGAGATATATAAGGAAATGACATAAAGAGATTCAACGTTGTACAGATGATGATTATTACCAAATCAATGTATACATTTAATACAACTTAATCAAAAAATTAATTAGAGAATTTGGAGTTTTGGCCAATTTTTAAAGAAATTATCTAGGAAAATAACATGGGGATAAAAGACATATAAAAAAAGATTTTAATGAGGTCACTTGCTCTATTAAAAGCTGATGTATATTATGAACTATAATAATTTTTTAAATGATACTGACTAATGTAAGAATAGGCAGAAAAATCAATGAAACAAGTGATATGGCCCAAAGACAGACTAGAATAAGTTAAATTTACCCCAAGGACATAATCAAGGTTTGTACCCCCAAATACAGGGTCCGGCAGAAGTAACACCTGCTTGAGTGTGGTTGGTAGGGTATATAAATGTCTCCCAGGAGACAGACAGCAATTTGAACACTTCACCTAAAATGCCATGTAGTGTGCTTGAGTGTGATATTGTTGTGTTACAGAATTACATGCACATGATTTTGTAATAAAATATTTTGTAATAAAAAAGGGCATTTTTTTGTGCTGGATCCTATATATGTTTTAACATTTCCTTAAATAACTAAAACCTTAAGAAACCCCCGAAATAGCCCACACAAGAGAGTGAGTAAACAATTATGGCACATCTCTCTGGATGACAGAGGATTATATAATCATTTAAAAGCACAGTTTTGACAAATAAATAATTGCATGGGAAAATGTTAATGAAAAAATATTAAATGAAAAACATGAATCAAGGCAATGTATATATGAATATATTTTTGTATATGAATATATATAAATAAAATGTATATTCATTTCTATTATATATATTTCATCTTTAGAATATTTAAAAGACATGCATCAAAGTATGAAAATTAGCTATGTATAATAAATTATATGTTACTTTTACTTTCTTTCTTACATTTGTTTATATTTTTTAATTTTTCTGAAATTGGTGGCATCTACAAGATTTATTCTACCTCTACCTCAGTAAAGGAATGAGATATATAAAATGTTTTAAAATCTGTTTTATTATATTTTATTTTATTTTAATAGTTAGGTTATGGCTTATCCAACTCTACTGATAGTTCAGCAACTTAAAACACAAAGTCTGATTTCTCTGTTGCCTCTAATCTCCCCAAAATCAAATGCCATGTTTTCCTTTGGGTACAACATCAACCACCAAACAAACCAACAAGAGCATAAAAATAAGATATATGCCAATGTAAGGCAAAAGTAATTTGCCATTCCAGATCTGACTGTTATACAATTATATGAAGTCCAATGTTATACTTCTCAGTAGAACAAAACCTACTTTCTTATATGAGGATAATAATTCTCAGTAGAAATGACTATTTATAATTCATCTTCAAATCACTTCATTTGTATCTGGCTGCAAATAACAGAGATCCTTCACCTGAATTTATTTGAACAATGAGGGAATTTATTATCCCACATAAGTCTGGAGCTTGTGGTATGGTCAATGGCTCAGTTAAGCCAAAAGAGTCCTTTACTATTCTGCACTCAGATACTGTCAATGTGTCACCTTTGTTTCAAGCTGGTTTCCTTTATGGAAACAAAAGGCTACAGAGGTTTTACTCATTAAAATGTCAATAAAAATAAAATGGACCATTTCTTCTTGCATCTCTTTCTTGAAAGCAAGGAAACCTTTCACAGAAGCCCATATCAGTTTGCTCTACAAATCTCCATGGCCAGAAGAGGATCCAAGATGACAGAGGAGTAGGTGGATGTTATACTCACCTCCTTCCAGGACCAAATTGGAATGACAACTATAATATAGAGCAATCAACCTGAATAACCAACTGAAGATCAGCTGAAGTTTTATAACCAAGGATTTACAGGAGAGGTCACATCAAGATTGGTAGGAAGGGTGGAGATGCAAAAAAGGCTGACCCCACTTCCACAAGTGGTGGCTCAGATTCTGGAAGGATATCTCAGTTGCAAAGATTCCCTCTGAGGATCATGGGGGTCTCAACTCCAAACTGGGGTCCTCAGCCCAGAGCACCAGAGCTAGAAAAAAGCATAACTTCTGGCAGTAAAAACCAGCAGGGATTCTGCTCACAAGGGAGAGGCTAGAGACACAGGAGCTCTTTTTAAGGGCCAAAGCACAAAATCTCATTTGCAGCCACTCACAGTGGGCTCTGGCAAAGGGAAGGCAAAGTGGATTAGAACTGCATAAGGAGAGACTGGGGTTTGTGGCTCTGGGGAGAGAGCTGAAGGGCCAGCCACCAGGAACCTGGTGCTGAGTCACACTCCCACACCACAGACACCACCTTTCTTGTGTAGAGCATACCCAACCTTACAGCATCAGCCTGGAGGAATGCAATATCCCCACTCTCTGGACTCTGTGTTGCCCCACCCTGTGGAGCTCATGCACTGCTGAGGAGTCAGCTGTCTGGGCCAGGGTATAGCGATCTGGACAGACTCAGGGGCGTTGGTGACTGAGTTGTGTAGCTTTAGGGCAGGGTTCATTTCCCCCAATTCCCTGTGAACCTTACAGGGGACTCCCCAACACAGATCTCCTAACCTTACTCTGTGGGCACCTGGCAGCCCACCCTCCCAACTCTCAGTAATTCCACCCTGCTGAGGCCTAGACAGAATTTGGAACAGACTAAATTGTATGGCTCTGGAGCAGGTACCACTCTTCCCACTTTCCTCCCTCTCCCAACTCCTGGTGGCCCTGCCCTGCTGAGATTGGGCTCCTGGAAGGATCTAAGAAAGATTGAGTTGTATGGCTCCAGGATGAGAAAGATTTTTCCCTCACACACCCAACTGGTACCGAGCCCTCCCTTCAAACAGACAAATCACAGGCATATTGGTTTGTTTGGGCCTGATAAATTCTGCTGGCATTACCCTGATGATTCCCAGAGATCCCACTCCACCACAAAGGTGTGTAAACACCCAGCAGGTGACAGATAGACTTGGTATAACCTAAGACATTTGCTGAATGTCCTCAGGCATAGCACTCACACCTAGTTTGAACCTGTATATATCTGTTGAACACCACTTGCCCCTCTTGGTGTCCAACTGGGAAGCTATCTCATACAACTTAAGTACCACCAGAGGCTCTTTCAGTGACTGAGCCTAACAGGCAGCTGGCAGGTGAAGGCAAGCAGAGGAAGATCTTGGAGTTCCTAGAACTTTTTGCTGAACTGCCCCTGGGCCTGGTACTGGTGAAAGCCAGACGTGGTGCACAGCTTGATCCTTCCTGTGTACAACCAGGCCCAGCAGAAGCAGCCACAAACTGTGGATCACTTTGTAGCTCCAAACAGGTTTCCAGGCAGTCACAGGCAAAGTCTGATATTGGCCCATACTAGAGTCCTTCCCAAGAGGCCCCAGAATGAATTCATCCAGTGGCTACTTTCAGACATCAGAGCAGGATCCAGTAAGTCACACATAGCATATCCAAAGGGATATCCCGGCAGGCAGCAAACCCTGCTGAGGCAAATTCCACTCTGTGTGGTCAGCACCTGCACATTGGCTCACCCAGAGTTGATCCCCATAGTCAACCAGCTTGAGGTTCAACACCATGCATGAATAGGCCAATAACAATCAAGACTAAAATACAACAGAAGGGCCACATAGCCCACACCAAGAACATTCCAGAGCAGCTAGAGAGAACTTCTGGTCAAGATGGAGGCATAAGTAGACATGCTTCATCTCTTTGCACAACCATAAGGAGTATCACAACTAACCTAAAAACAAAAAACACCCAGAACTGCCAGAAATTGAACTGTGTGGTGGTCCAACAACCAATGATTTAAAGAGCCATATTCATTCAGACAGGTAGGAGGGGTGGAGAAGGACACCTGGGGTGGAGAGGATGCAGTTTGGCAATGGCAAGGCTGTGGCATTGGCCAGCTGAATGGGCAGTCCCACATTCACCTGTGGTGGACAAAATCAGGAGGGAAACCTTGCGAGTAAGCGATCCCAGCCCCAGGCCAGACCATGCAGCCCAGGGTTCTAGCATCGGGAAATAAAGCCTCATATCTCCTGGCTATAAAAAACAGTGGGAAATTGGGGCAGTGGAATAAACTGCTGGTCTCTGAGGAGAGTTCATTAAATGGACCACAGAGTCCTAGAATGAATGCAAACCCACCCACTTTGGGAACCAACACTGGGGCAGCAGCTAGAGGGGCTCCAGTCACATACAGGAAAGGGGTGAAGTGACTGGAAACAGAGCGAGTGTTGAGCAAGTGTCCAGCAGCCAGGCCATGGCATTGCCCCTCTTCAACCCCTTCCCCACATACATAGCCACAAAGCAGTCAAGAGGGTTGCCTCACCCCAGCAATTACCTAAGGCTCTGCCCCTGTACACAAAGGGTACTATACACAATTTACAGTACCTTTTACAGGGCATCAAAACAGCTCTACCTAATACACATAAACAAATACAGGGTGGCTTCCACATCAAAGACACAAATAATTATGGCCCAAGTGAAAGAACAGAACAAAACCCCAGGAAAAGAATGAAGTGAAATGGAGATAGCCAACCTATCAGATGCAGAGTTCAAAACACTGGTGATCAGGATGCTTAAAGAACTAACTGAGTACAACAACAACATAAATGAAGCCTACACTAAGTGAAATAAAGAAAAATCCACAGGGAACCAACAGTGAAGGGAAGGAAGGTGGGATTCAAATCAAAGATTTGGAACATAAGGAAGAAATAAATGATCAACCAGAACAGAATGAAGAAATCAGAATTCAAAAACATGATAAGAGAATAAGAAGACTTTGGGGCATCTCCAAAGGTTAAAGATAAAGAGAGAATCTTAAAAGCAGCAAGAGAAATGGAGACAGTTACCTACAAAGGAGTGCCCATAAGACTGTCAGCTGACTTCTCAAAAGAAACTTTGCAGGCAAAAAGAGGCTGGAAAGAAGTATTTGAAGTCATGAAAGGCAAGGACCTACAACCTACATTACTCTATCCAACAAAGCTATCAGTTAGAATGGAAGGGCAGATAAAATGCTTCCCAGACAAGGTAAAGCTGAAGGAGTTCATTATCACCAAGCCATTATTATATGAAATGTAATGGAACTTATTTAAGAAAAAGAAGATCAAAACTATGAACATCAAAATGACAACAAACTCATAACTATCAACAACTGAATTTAAAAAACAAATACAAAACCAAAGACAAACTAAACAAACAACTAGAACAGGAAGAAAATCATAGATATGGAGATCATGTGGAGGGTTACCAGTAGGGAGGGGGATGGGGGAAAATAGGGGGAAAGGTGCAGGGAAGAAGAAGCATAATTGGTAGATACAAAATAGATGATCAGGGGAGGGAATTTCAGGGGAGAAGGGAAGGGTTTACAAGAACAAATATAGAGGACACATGGACAAAACTAGGGGTGTTGGAAAGGGGAGGGGGGAGGGGAGGAATGGGTGGGTGGGCTGGAATGGGAATAAAGGATAGAAACTGTACTGAATAAACTAAAATAAAAATTAAAAAAAAAATAGATGATCACTTAGTAAGTTATGAAATGTTTAATCACTAGAGTATACACCTGAACTAATATAATAACGTATACATCTCAAATGTAGTTGGAAAAATTTTTAAATAATTTAAAAAATAGCAGAGCATAGTTACAAAGAATAAAATGAAGGTAAATTAGCTAGCAATAATCATTTAATATAAATGGATTAATATTCAAAAAAAAGACATAAGATAGTTGAATGGATAAGAAAACAAGACCCACATATACACTGTCTACAAGAAATGCACCTCAGAACTAAAGATACACACAGATTAAAAATAAAGTAATGGAAAAAGATATTTCATGCAAATGGAAATGGAAAAAAAAGCCAGAGTAGCAGTACTTATATCTAACAAAATAGACCTTAAAACAAATGCCATAATAAGAGACAAAGGACATTACAACAAGAGGATATAACCCTTGTAAACATATATTCACCTAAGATAGGAACACCTAAATATATAAAGAAAATCTTGGTTGATGTAAAGGAAGAGATAACTAGTAACATAGTCATAGAAGGAAATATTAATACCCTATTGACATCAATGGTTAGATTTCCAGACAGAAAATCAACAAGGAAACAGCAGCCTTAAACAACATACTAAACCAGTTGGATTTAATGCTATCTTCAGAGCATTTCTTCCCAAAGCAGCAGAATACACATTCCTTTCAAGTGCGCATGGAACCTTCTCCAGGATAGACCACTTGTTAGGTAGGACACAAAAGAAGTCAATAAATTCAAGAAGATTGAAATTATATCAAGTTCTACTCTGACAACAATGGTATAAAACTAGAAATCAATTACAAGAAATTGTAATAAATACAATTTATACACAATTTACAGTACCTTTTATTTACAGTACTGTTTATTTACAAGAAATAAAACTGAAAAACACACAAATACATGGAGGCTAAATAACATGATACTGAACAAAGAATGGGTCAAAAATGACATAAAGAACAAAATCAAAGTTACCTTGAGACAAATGAAAATGAACACAAAACAACCCAGAATCTATGGGACACAGCAAAGGCAGTTCTAAGAGGGAACTTAAGCAATATAGGCATACCTCAAGAAGCAAAATAATCTCAAATATACAATCTAATCTTACACTTAAATGTCCTAGAAAAAGAACAACAAAGCCCAAAATGAGCAGAAGAAAAGAAATAATAAAGATCAGAGCAGAAATAAACAAAATAGAGTCTAAAAGTCAAAGTGGGAATAGAGGAAACATACTGCAACACAACAAAGGCCATATATGATAAACACACAGTCAACATTATACTCAATAGGCAAAAACTAAGTGTTTCTCTTAGGATTGGTAACAAGACAGGAATGTCCACTTTCACCACTCTTATTCAACATGGTACTAGAAGTTCTAACCAAAGCAATCAGACAAGAAGAAATAAAGAGCATCCAAATTGAAAAGAAGAAGTAAAACTGTCATTATTTGCAGATGGTATGATACTGTACATAGAAAACCCTAAAATTCCACCAAAATATTGCTAGCATTCATAAATAATTTCAGTAAAGTAGGAGGATACAAAATAAACATCTAGAAACCACTTTCATTTCTACACACCAATAATGAGCTATCAGAAAGGGAAATTAAGAAAACAATTTCATTTACAATTACATCAAAAAATTTTAAAGACCTAGGAATAACTTTAACCAAGGATGTAAAGACCTGTACTTGGGAAATTATGAGACTAAAGAAAGAAATTGAAGAAGATACAAATAAGTAGAACCTAATACAGCAGTCATGAAAACAAGAATCAACATCATTAAAATGTCCATATCATCCCAAACAATCTATGGATTCAGTGCAATTCCTATCAAGATACCAATGGTGTATTTCACAGAACTAGAACAAATATTCGAAAATTTTATATGGAACCACCAAAGACCTAAATATCCACAGCAATCTTGAAAAATAAGAACAAAGTTGGAGGATTTATGTTACCTAATACCAAACTATGCTACAAGGCCATAGTAATCAGAACAGCATGATAGTGACATAAAAACAGGCACATAGGTCAATGGAACAGAACAGAGAACCCAGAAATAAACCTATGCTTCTATAGTCAATTAATATTTGACCAAGGAGGTAAGAATATACAATGGGGTAAAAATAATCTATTCAATAAATGGTTTTGGGAAAATGAGACAGATTACAAGCAAAAAAAAAAGTAAAACTAGACCACCTTCTTATACCATACACAAGAACAAACTCAAAATGGATTAAAGACTTAAATGTTAGACTTGAGATCATAAAAATCCTAGAAGAAAACATGTGCAGTAAGACCTCAGATATTTCTTGTAGTAATATTTTTCTGATATATCTCCTTAGATAAGGTAAACAAAAGATCAAATAAAGAAATGTGACTGTATCAAACTAAAAAGTATTTGCACAGCAAAGGAAATGATCAGCAAAATGAAAAGACATTTCATTGGTTGAGAGAACATACCTGGCAATGTTACATGTGATAAGAAGTTAATATCCAAAATTTTTGAAAAACTCACACAACTCAACACCTCCAAAAAATTCATTTTAAAATGGGCAAAGGACCTGAATATGACACTTCTTCAAAGAGGGCATAGATGTGAAAAGATGCTCAATATCACTAATCATCAGAGAAATGCAAATTAAAACCACAATGAGATATCACCTCACACCTGTCAGAATGACTATCATCAATAAATTAACAAACAATGAGTACTGGCAAGAATGCAGAGAAAAAGAAACCTTTCTGCACTATTAGTGGGAATGCAGACTGGTACAGACACTCTGGAAAACATGATGGAGTTGTCTTGAAAAATTAAAAATGGAACTACCTTATGACCCAGCTATTCCACTCTAAGGATTTATCCAAAGAAACAAAAAACATTAATTTGAAAGAATAAATGCACATCTGTGTTCATTGGAGCATATTTATAATGGCCAAGATTTGGAAGCAGCCCTTTGCCCATCAGTAGATGAGTGGATGAAAAAGCTGTGGTACATTTATACAATGAAATACTACTCAGCAGCTACCTTTTGTGACAGCATGAATGGACCTGGAGAATATTATTCTAAGTGAAATAAGCCAGTCAGAGAAAAGTAAATACCATATGATTTCACTTATATGTGGAATCTAATGAACAAAATTAACTAACAAACAAAATAGAAACTGACTCATAGATATAGAACAGACTGGTAGCTGTAAGAGGGGAGGGTTTGTGGGGCTTGATGAAAAGATGAAGGGATTAAGAAGAAAAAACTCATAGGCAGACAACAGTCTGGTTATTACCAGGGAGAAAGTGGGAGAAGGGGAAGTAGAAGATGGTAAAGGGGGAATAATAGTGATGGAAGGGAGCTTGACATGGGGTGATGAACACACAATACAATATACAGATGATGTAGTATTATAGAGCTGTGCACCTGAAACCTATCTAATTTTATTAACCAATGTCATGCCAAGAAATCTGATTTACAGAAATAAAAACCTCCTTGGCCAGAACTGGGTCATTTTTAAACCAACAGCAATGGGAAGGGGATTAACATAATTGTCACAAACAAATCAGGCTTGAAGTCAGCTTCCCCTGAAGCACCTGGAGGGTGGACATGTTACCACAATCTAGTTTCTGCTCTGAAAAAGGAAGGGTGGATGTGAAGGCCAGGGCAGGGGTGGGGGTGAGAATGGGATGTGGCATGAATATCTCTGCTCCAATCCTCCATGTTGTTAGTGACATGAGAATAACGAAGATTATTTTTAAATTAAAGGTAATAACAGACACTGTAATTGATGCTGAGGATATAATAGTGAACAGAACCTCGCCTCTCTCCTCCAGGAGTTTAAAGTTTTAAGGCAGAAGATACACAAGTAAACAGACAGTTACAACATAGACTGTCACATCATGGTGCCAAGGAAGCTCCTTGGGACTTAACCTGCCTCGAGTCCCAAAGATAGCAGCATATGAGCTGGGTCCTGAAATTAAGGAGTCAGTCCTGTGGAAATTGAGAACATGGCATATCTGAAAACTAGAATGCATTAAAGCTAAAAGTGTAAGCAGACTAGGGATCATATAGCGACTTGAAGGCCATGCCAAGAAGCTTACATTTTATCTTAAAGGCAACAGGGCTTTAATAAAGGATTATTAACAAGAAATAACATAACCTGACTTCCTTTTGCAAGCATTCAGTCACTCCATCTGCAGAAGGATGAATTGGAAGGATCAAGCCACTATTTAGAGAGACCATTTAGATGCTTTTACAGTAATTGAGACCAGAAATCCAGAAATTAGAGGATGATTTGAGTTCATAGGCAACTAAATGGTTACTGGTACTACATACAGAGATGGGGAACTGAGAGGGTAAAAACAAGTAAGGGAAAGATTGAGTTTAGTTTGGGACAGAAAAGCTTATGGGACAGCTAGGGGTAATGTGCAATAGATACTACTGTGCTTAGGCTTCTTACGATTATAACCAATATTATTAAATTGTATTAAATATCTCCATGAAAATCTCATCAAATAATATTAGTAATTGCCAGATTATCCAGGCATTTTTTTCTTTCTAGCTCTGACATGATTTGAGTGATATGACGAGAAAAAGTCATAACAAATGTTTTACATGCTGACAATTTAAACTAATAGATATTTTTAGACATTGTGTAAGAAAAGAGCTCTGGGCTAAAAATAATGCTGACATTTAAAGGCTCTCTGCAAACTTCAGAAATGTGTAGCCTTAGACACCAAGGCTAGTAGTTTAGAAATAATGCTTAGCATCTAAACATAATGCTTTTCTAACTTTGCTTTTTGTCCTGGGCTCAGACACACCCCCACCCAAGCCCTTTTAAGATGTTTACCCTTCCTGGGCCCTAAGACTCTCAATTGTATTGGGCTCAGACCTGTATTTCTGTCATATCTATCCTTTATAACAAGGTCTTTGTCCCTCTTTTCAAATCTCTTTGGAGGGCAGAAAGTCCTTATTTGAGACAAATGTTCCTTCATCTAAAGAAAATGAGTATAAGACCTACAGCCAACATCATACTCAATGGGTAAAAACTAAAATCTTTTCCACTAAGATCGGGAATAAGACAAGGTTGTCCACTTTCACCACTTCTATTCAATATTGTATTGGAAGTTTCAGCCACAGTGATCAGACAAGAAAAGGAAATAAAAGGCATACAAATTGGAAAGGAGGAAACAAAACTGTCACTGTTTGCAGATGACATGATAGTGTACATGGAAAATCCTATAGACTCGACCAAAAAACTGCTTGACTTACTAAAGGAATTTGGCAAAACAGCGGGATACAAAGTCAATATCCAGAAATCAAAGGCATTTTTGTATACCAACAATGAAACGGCAGAAGCAGAAATCAAGAAAAAATCCCATTCGATATAGCAAAAAGAAAAATAAAATACTTAGGGATAAACCTAACCAAAGAGGTAAAAGACCTGTATTCAGAAAACTACATAACATTGAAGAAAGAAATCAAGGAAGACACAAACAAATGGAAACATATACCGTGTTCATGGATTGGAAGAATTAACATCATCAAAATGTCCATACTACCCAAAGCAATTTACAGATTCAGTGTAATATCTATTGAAGCACCAATGGCATATTTCACAGACATAGAATAAACACTTCAGAAATTTATATGGAACCATAAACTACCCCAAATAGCTGCTGCAATTTTGAGAAAGAAGAGCAAAGTAGGAGGGATCACAATACCTGATACTAAACTACATTACAAGGCCACTGTAATCAAAACAGCCTGGTACTGGCATAAAAACAGGCACATGGACCAGTGGAACAGAACAGAGAGCCCATAAATAAACCCAAGTCTCTACAGTCAATTAATATTTGACAAAGGGGCAGCAACATAAAATGGAGTAAAAATAGCCTCTTCAACAAATGGTGTTGGGAGAACTGGACAGCTACATGCAAAAAAATGAAGCTTGAGCACCAACTTACACCATACACAAAAATAAATTCAAGGTGGATAAAAGATTTAAATATAAG
>CM052541.1:55382541-55423470 GCA_028533065.1 Trachops cirrhosus | reverse complement strand
TGGGTGGAAATGGGAGGGAGGTGGGGAGCACTGGGGGGGTGGGCTGGGATGGGAGTAAAAGAAAACTGTACTTGAACAATTAAAATTTTAAAAAATGTTATTAAAAAAAGAACATGAATATAAATCATTTCAAAGGTTCATCTAAACAATAGTTTCGATAATATTTTTGTTTTACATATTTATGATATACAGGTTCATGGTAAAGGGGGAATAATAGTGATGGAAGGGAGCTTGACATGGGGTGATGAACACACAATACAATATACAAATGATGTAGTATTATAGAGCTGTGCACCTGAAACCTATCTAATTTTATTAACCAATGTCATGTCAAGAAATCTGATTTATAAAAATAAAAACCTCCTTGGCCAGAACTGGGTCATGTGGTCATTTTTAAACCAACAGCAATGGGAAAGGGATTAACATAATCGTCACAGACAAATCAGGCTTGGAGTCAGCTTCCCCTGAAGCACCTGGAGGGTGGACATGTTACCACAATCTAGTTTCTGCTCTGAAAAAGGAAGGGTGGGAAATATTGAAAAGTATAAAGTAAGTAAAATTGAGTCATAATGGCACTACCCAGAAGTAACAATGTTTAATGATTTATCTACCTTTATAATCTTCTATGTCTATATATAATATAAATGTGTTGTTTTCTTAAAATTGGGATTATATTCTACATAATATTTTGCAAACCTGATTTTTATTTATCATGCACCATGACCATCTTTCAATATCTTTAAATAAGCTTCAAGAAAATGATTTTTAAATGGCTGATCACATTATATATTTTATCTCATTATATGATAGAAAGCGTATTTACCAAGCAATCCTCACTTCTGTGGATATTTAGGCAATTTTCAATTTTTATAATATAAGTAAATGCTGAGTAAACATTTGTGAACATAAGTCTGCATGACTTTCTCTGATTATTAGGAAAATTCCTCCAAATTGAATTACTGTGAACATTTTTAAAGCTTTTGTTGTATATTGCAAAGTGCTTGTTTCCAGGAAGTCTATACAAATCTGTACTCACACCACTTGTTTATAAAACGATTTAGTTAGGAGTAAATTACTTGTGTTTTCCCCTCTGTAATAGATTGGATGTGAACAGGTCTTCTTTGATATTTTCATAGGTCCAGTAAACTGTGAGACAGACCAGTGAGGTTCTTCATTTCATTCTGACACCACAATAACTCAGAAGGAGGAAAAAGCCATGGTTTTGGAGTTGTTAGTTTTTTTACAAAATCACAGTGTTGGTTCTGGAGACCTAGGTTCCTTGAGCCTTGGTTTTCTGTGTCCACATGACCAGATATAACTAAATAACTCTGTAGTTCCTTTCAACCTAGTAGAAAAACAATGAAAATACAATGTTTATAAGTGGAACAACAAAAATTTTACAAACAGATAAAGGGTCTTAGCAAATAATATAAAGTCTGATCTGTGAACATGGCATAATGGTCTTCTCCAAGTAAATTTTTTTGCTTTTTTTCCCCACAAGCTTGTGTCCTTCCTCTACAAGCAGATTCTGAGGCTTAGACAGAGCTGAACTGGGAAGCAGTGAGGTGATCAGCCACCTAGCTGATGAAATATGGACAGAACCCCAAATCTCCACCCCACCTCATTTATCCCACCATTAAACTTTACTCCTTACATCTTTAGTGAAAACTATCTTAGGAGAAAATTTATAATCCTGGCTTGGCCTCTACGGGTAGTAGAAAACTAGCCTGTATTGATAACAAGTGATATAAAAACAACACTAAAATCCCTTAGAAATTATCACAAGACAAGGTCTATAAACATTCAAGAGAATTTGATGTACAACAAAAGTCACCTGGTTCCATTTCTTCCCTTTTTCTACATCATTATGCAGGGTCAACCAAAAGTGTTTTCTAACCATTTTTATTCTTGCCAGATTTTCAAAGCTTTTAGCTCATCCATATTTAAATCCCAAGAGGCAATAATATATCTGTTGAGCAAAATATTTCAGCTATGTTTGGTTGACAGATTTTTAATAGGTCATTATCTTCTGGAAAAGGAAAAGCAAAGCATTAACAAAAACACACAATACACCTCAAAGAATTCAATGAAGTATCGAGTAATCTTACAGATAGTAGGGGACCATAGCTATCTTTGGTTCCAAACAACCTCTGCTCTGCCCATGATTTACTCATGATAAGCAAGCAGATACGCAATCACCAAGTATCTTGTAATTCCAGTGAGAACACAGGATTACAGCAAGGGTTTGGGGTGAAGTGCAGCCAAGCATCACCATGCTGAGGCTACCCACGCTGAACCCCAGAGAGAACTTGACCCTGGGTTGTTACTAAGTCTTAAACATGCACTGCTGAATCCTTAAATCTTGATAGCCATCGCACCCCAAAATACTAGTGCAAAGTTAAAATCAATTTTTTTTACCTTCTTAGAGAAGGTGACTTTCAGTGTTTTTACCTAAATAGACTCCATGAAAGCTGTAGCAGTGGTTTTCAACTTTGGCTGCCCATTAGAATGACCTGGAGAATTTTTATAACTTCCAAAGCCAGTGCTTCACTTCTAACCAATTAAATCAATATTTCTTTTGTTTTTTTTAATTATATTTTATTGTTTATGCTATTAAAGTTGTCCAATTTTGCCCCCTTAACCCTCCTCCACCCAGTCCCCACTAAATAAATATTTCTAACAGTAGGACCCAGGCATCAGTATTTTTTAGGGCTCCCCAGTTAATTCTAATATGTAGTCAAGGCTTAGACCAACTAATGTAAGATTTATCCCAAGGAATTATGTTATTCACTTGAGCTCATTGTGTTTATTTGACCAATATAGAGCCAGAAGTTATGAGACTAATTAATGAAGTGACTCCCTCCACCCCGGGAAACCCAGTTGCCTTTGGCTCTTACCTTCTTCATAGGGTATCACCAGCTGTGGCGTTTGTCATATCTTGTCAGCTGCTTGGGAGTTCTGAGGTTATCCCAAGGGTTCTGACACACCTTATAAAAATATCTTTTGTCTTTTTCTCAGCCTATTCCCGAGCCACTCAGCTCAGAATTCCTAAGAGGGCCAGATTGATGTTTACTCACAAGAGGCTAAAGTCAGCTAAGGTGAATGGATGTGAAATGTGGGCTTCTTTAGTGAAGACTAGAAAAGTGTAGGACATGGTAGCTTCAGGGAATGATTGGGGGAGAGGGAAGAATGAGGGAGAATCTCTAAATCCTCCTCAGTCTTCATCCTCTATTCTTTGGTATGGACAATTTACATTTTCTCCACATCTTATGTAAGTTGCTATAAGAATCCAGCTTCAAAGTGCTAGAATGGATTCCCTTGGCAAAAAGACAAGCACTCACTCAACCTCTGCATTTAGTCACCTATGCTCTCTCCTTGATTGTACACAGGTGTCACAGTACAAAAAAAAATGGTATTTGAATTATCTTGTTGGGATTTTTCCATGACCTATTTATAAATACTCACTATGATCTATTCCTGTAAAATTGGCCTCCCAAACTCAATGCCAGAATTTTTTAATGTAGAATGCTTTTTTTCTCTTATACATTTAGGAAGTAGATAGATGTTGTTTGTGTGCTGCAATTGTAGTGAGCATATTAAATACAGTGACTGTCAAGCAAAATTTCCATGTGCAATTTCAGACAACAAACTCTAAAATGTGCCCTCATATAACCACCTTTTTCCTAATGAGTTCTAACAAAGCAGGTAGTTAAAAATTGTGTTTAGTCCTATCTCTTTGTCTCAAACAATAAGAATCTTCTTAGCAAAAATGTGTTTTGCTTAACAAATAACATCAGTTTTGCAGAGTCAATTTGTAGTTCAAACATAGGAGTGCTCTATTTGTCTACCTTTTCATTTTTCCTAGCTGTGTTTGCAGGCTGAGGTTGCTGCAATTAGGTCTCCTCACTTCATCATTTAGGTCTATCCATTGTTCACATGTTACAGAACACGGGGGGACCAAGGGCAATAAACTATTATTGAAAGGACCCCCTACCAGGCTCCATTGTCCATCACCTTATAGGAAAGACATCTTTCAATGCCAGAGATTCATGAAAAGGAAAAGACATGTTTATTTAATGCTATACAGACTTAAAGTAGTGACCTAATGTCCTCATCAAAATCCTAAAGTCCCTTAAAACACCCACAAACACACGCAGTCCTTCCTTCCCCCTTTGCCCAGTCTGGGGTACTGTATCTCAGGGAAAGAAATATAAGTCCGTGGCTTAGGCAGCCCCCAGTTCTTCCCAGTAATCCGTCTCAGATGGTAGGCCTCCCTTGGTTCCCTGCACCATTGGCTGTGTCTCTGGGATCTCTGCTAAAGCCGGGTGGTGGTTCCCCCTTCTGCTGTTGTGGGGGTCCCCACTCTGGCAAAGCTGCATGGCTCTCCTTTCTATTGCCACAGCTGCACGGTTCTCTGTAGTGCCACAGCCGCGTGGTCCTTTATGCACAATGGCCGTGGAAGTCCCCACTCTGGCAAAGCCGCGTGATTCTCCCCCCAGTGGCTGCCGTGTCTGGGTTTAAATCCCCACCAATCTTCCTCTGCAGCCCCGTTTCTGACTCCTCCCACAATTGGCTACACTTGCCAGCACTCTCACATCCTTCCAGCTTTACTGGGCTGCCATCGTGAGTCTGGACAGGCATGGCCCCATGTCATGGAGCCAATCTTCTCCAAGCTCTCACGCAGGCACTGTAACTCGGGGGACCTGCCCCCCAGTTACATCTTGGTGGGGAAGTTACATCCATTCCCCTGGCTCAGAGCCTGGCCACAGCTATTTAACATATCTATGTAACCAGTTAAAGGTTATAGATATGTTAAATGACCACACAGAGGTTAGCTGCAAAGCTGTTGCTATGCAAAACAGCTCTCAATGGCTCTGCTCCATGTGTCCCTTCCCCCAACCCACACCTGAAGGGGGAAGGGGTGAGGACATCTTATATGTCTTTCTAATATTTCCTGGACACCCTGAGTTCTGGGCCCCATTCCAAATCCCTATTTGGGGCCCCCTTCTTGGCTGCACCCTGTTATACATACTCTGATTCACTTGGTAATAATAGACAGAATTAGTCTAGTTTCTGACAATTTACCTGTTGTGTCTGTGTGTTGAATGTCATTATCTCCTGTATTGTGCTTCCATGATTATTACTCAATAAAATTACAGCTCAGTTCAGATCTCAACAATATGGAAATAGGTGTACAGGGTTTCTTTACAAGTAAGGACCTCATATGCTCCTCTAAGAAAGAAAATATGCTAATTACCAAGGAAGAAATGCAGTAAGAAAACACAGAATTGCTGCAGACCTACTAAGTAAACAAGTGAGATACTGTCTCTGCAATGGGGATAAACATGGTAAATCCACCCCTTTGTTTTGTTGAATAAATACAGAAAAAGCTAAAGACTAAGAAAAAGCCACTTTCTGGCAGTTACGTAGTATATATGTAGATTGACATATTTCATATTTTAGGACCAAACTGTCCCACATCCTGTTTTGGTGCTGGCAAGTTTATATAAAAGTAAGATATTGAATTCAAAAATCTGTGTAAAGAACAACATGAACTGAGTAATTAGAAACAACCAAACAAAAGTACATTTTTCTTTCCTACTTTGTGCTACTTGAACTTGCTGCTCTTTAAGGTTTTGTCTTCACACTAGAACTTTTTGCTGAGGGAAATATTAAGTTCAGTCAATAATTGGTCTGCAAAATGATGACTAGTGTTTGAATTCAACTCTTCAGGGCCTTTTTTTTTTAAATTTTTCCCCAGCTGATGCAGACACCGGCATGCAGTGTCCGCATCATTATGGATGAAATGAGACATTCACATGGAATACCGAGTCCGGTGGAGGAAAAGGGACAGCATGGCTTTTCTTTCAAGGGGAGCAAAAGCCACAGCCTCCTCCACGACAAGCCTTTATTTCTCTTTCTCCGCACACTGCATGATGGTCCTCATTTACTATGCACAGGTTCGCTTTAGGTGGTTACCTTTTACAGAAAACAAAGGAGCCAATGCCGCTAATCACATCACAGAAGAGGGATATTTGCAAATGAAAAGGCAAAAAGTGGTTGAACCAGTTACACTCATCCTTGGAAGGTTTAGCATGAATCTTAGGAAGTTACTTTGTAGTAAATGTCTTCAATTCAGGGTGAGGGAGTTTTTTTTAGCAACAGCAAGACTCAAAGCAGTCTAGACATATTGCAGGCCTGATTCCCCACGGGAGAACCTATCTGTGGGCGTGGGTCCTGGGTACCTCCCAGTGGGAGCTAGGCCCATGCCGTGCAGAATGGTCTCCTACACCCAGCTGGTTTGTGATTATATGTTAAGCTTTGTTTAAGGGAGGAAAAAGAAGGAAGCTACACAGCTTTTTTACTCAATAACACATTGGCAGAAAATTCTAGCAGAGTGAGCTGTGCTTTCAGTCTGTTTTTAAACCAAGGCACCTTCCTCTATGCTATACGAGGTCTGTCCAGAAAATGTCCAGCCATGATTAATGTAAAAAGAACAGCTTGCATGACATTGCTATAACATGGCAGCCAAAGAGAGGGAACTGGAATGCACATGTGTGAACAATAACAACTTCACTGTACTAGTCAGTGAGGGTGATAGACACCATTGAGTGAGCATGTGTACTGTGTAGCTGTCACATTCAAAATGACTAAGCGAATAGAGTAACAAATCTGCATCATATTTTGCTCTAAGCTCGAACATTCCTCCATGGAAACTATTCAGATGATTCAGAAGTCTGCTGCTATGGGCAACTGGTGAATGGCAGCTTCATCACAGTAACACATCCATTCATGCATCATTTCTCATGCAGAGTTTTCTGGCAAAACATCAAATCACCAAGTGACTCAGTCCCCCTACAGCCCATATTTGGCACCCTGAGACTTCTGGCTTGTCCCAAAACTAAAATGACCTTTGAAAGGGAAAATATTTCAGATCATTGATGAGATTCAGGAAAATACAACAAGGTAGCTGATGGCGATTGGGACAACTGTGTGAGGTCCCAAGGTATCTACTTTGAAGGGGACTGAGGCATCATTGTCCTATGTACAATGTATCTTGTATCTTCTTCAATAAATGTCTCTATTTTTCATGGCTAGATACCTTTTGAATTGACCTTGTGTATACTACCCACATCTCTTTCTTCAAATACAGGAGCCCATACAATTTCTTCCAGAAGTAAACTCAGGCAGTGTGTCTAATAACCATTCACAACTTGGGATCTCCATAACTTAGCATCTGTACTGGCAGTATATAAGAATGGCCAGCAATTTTGTAAAGTACACAAATAAGCAGGTAGGTTTCGTCTTATTTGCTGGCAGAATTAAAATAAGAAAATACAGGCAAGCCTTTAGCAAGTGGCTCTTAATGAGGCAAAAGCTTCTGGGTGCTTGCTCCAGTTTCAGTTGGTTTAGCCTAATATTATCAGAATTCCAGAGGGGCAAACACCTAACACTGAGCCATGGGGTCGATGAAGGAGACACAAATATCTCCATCTCCTTAACTCTCAGTATCTTATCCACCACAAAGTGAGGAAGAAGTACAATCCAAGTTCAAGTCCTCTAAAGTGAATAGCACAGATAATCTCAGTCTCAGTTTACTCATCTTCAAGATGAAGATGATAATCTCTTTTAGCTCTCTTAGCAACCCAGAGAAATAAGCATTATTATTATTCTCCCTTAACAAATGAGGAAACTAAGGCTGAACAAAAAAAAAATGATCTCAGAATCATTTAACTAGTATACCTCCTTCTACCCATGTATCTGATCTTAAAAGCATGTAGCTTCAACCTTGTGACTTTGAGGCATTCCAAGGCTTAAAGGCACCTAAATAATTAAGATCATCTGCTGATAGGTAATATACCTTGTTATGACAATTCCCAAACTTGATTGAAATGGAATTGTAGAGAGGGGGTGAATATGTTCCTTGTTCCTTTATTGCAACACTTTTCATAATAAATTAATATATATTCATCTTTATAAATAAATTTATAGAACTTCCTACTTCAGTTCTCTTTTTGTGCATCCTTCCACAAAGTGTATTTGCAGACTCAAGCGTAGATGTAGGAAGGCTGTGTCGCTGGCCAGGCCTGCTGAGGTATGTGTGCTGGGCTTTTCCCTTCCTGACTTTCAGTGTCCTTCTGGACATCAAAGACCTTGCACATTTCTAGGAGCAAGGAAACAATTTGGGGTCATCAGATGGGGCTGGACAAAGTATCAGGTCACAGCCAGGGGCACAACTGCTGAACAATTCACACACCATGTGTAGGCAACTTGCCATGTAAGACCCTCACCAAAATGATGATGCAGAAACCTCCAAGCAGGCTCCAGCACATGCTATGGGCAGTGTTCTCTGGATGGTGACAGATGGCCTGCACTGGCTGGCTCCCACGGGAGTCCCCGCTGCTGGTGACTGACAACACTCAGCTGTCCGACTCTGCTACTTTCTGTGATTCCTGAAAGGCCAGTTGCCTCACCTTGGGTTTAACCCACCTATTTAAAGTCCTTCTGCACTCCCTTCTTTCCCATCTCTACCATCCCAGATGACTCTCCACCGCTCATGTGCACCACCTCGGTTTAAACTGGGCATCCTTCTCTTACTGATTTGTAAGCATTCTTTACATATTAAGGGACTTAGCTCTTATTTGCTGAAGATATTTTGTTCATAGTATTTGTCTCTTAACTTTTTTAATAGTGTGCTTTTTTCTATTCAGACATCTTAAACTTTTGCTCATCAAGTAAATGGATGTCTTTTCCCTTATGATTTCTAGATTTTTTGTCATGCTTAGAAGAGCCTTCCTTGCTTCAAGATTTTTTACTTGCCCATGTTTTTGTCCAGTGTTTTTTATAATTTCAGTTTTTACATTCAATATTTGATTTATTTGTAATTTATTTTCAGTATAGAATAAGTTAGTGATACAAATTTCTGTTTTTCATATGCTCAGCCAGAGCCCCAACATCTTTGCTGCATAATGGATATTTGCTCCTCTAATTTGAAATACCGACATACTAAATTCCTTACATACTTGGGTCCATTTCTGGACTCACATTTCCATCCCACTGGTGTGTCTAGTTTCAAAGTTTTTAAATTGTTGTAACCTTACAATATATTTTTAGGTGTGGCTATTCTCCACACTTGGCCCTACACCCCATTATTACTTTTTTGTTTCACAATTTGCCTGGCTCTTTCCCTACCCTAACCATGAGCTGAACTTTAGTCTCATTTTGCATGAGGTCTGACCTCAGGAATGCAGCAAGAGATGGAAAATAAGAGGCCAGGGCCTGCTAGTGAGGTATCGTGCAGACCAGAGATTTTCAGCCTTTTTCATCTCATGGCACACATAACTAATTACAAAATTCTGTGGCACACCAAAAAAGAGATTTTTTGCCAATCTGACAAAGAAAACAGGTATAGTTTTGATTCTTTCCCATTGGACAGCTATTGTTGTGTTGGCTGTTGTCATTTTTTTATTCGACAGTCTAAGGGAAAAGAGGTCAGTGCCCCTGATTAAATAGTCAAGTATTTCATGTTTTAAAAACTCTTGCATTACCCTAGTTGAAAATCTCTGGTGTAGACTGTAGACCTTTACCTCAGACTCTAATTAGTTTCTTTTATTTTTATAGTTTCTGTAGAATAGCAAGGCTAGTGCTCAAAATTGAACCTGGCCAATTATTCACTGGCCAGTCCAAGCACGTAATAATATAATTGATCCTCCAGTTGCTGGCAAGCAAGGAGGCTAAACTAAAATCAGCTCTTGGCTGGACAACAGGCAGCAAGTAAGTCTGGGTAAATTGCTCCCACCACTGAAATGCTAGTGAGAAACACAGTGGGTGTGAGAGGGGATAGGGAATAAAGAATACATTTGCCATTCAAAGGCCATAGAGTGAAGAGAAACTGTGTTCCTATTCTTACCTCCAACTCAAGGAGCCATAGTCATTGTCTTGCTTCCTACAGCAAAGAACAAATCGATGGGCCATCCTACGGATTTAGAATGGTATAAACATAGTTAGAATGGAGGAAGTAGGGATTTTGACTTGCACACTACTGTGTAGGTCTTATGTACATTTTCTAGGACTTGCAACCCTACTAGAAAGTCATCTCCTTTCCTGCTGTAGATAACATTTACAGTCTTCAGAATAATACAGTCTTACTACCAAAAGCTTTTTTAGAATATTATTTAAATGTCAAAAAAAATTTTGTTAAGTGTGGTTGGAAAACCACATTAGATTTAATTTTGCAAATTGTAATCTAAAAAACTGGAGTAGAAACAAATGGCACATCTATGTAATAGAAGCTATGATACCCTCCCCAGGCTACAGATTTCATCTGTGAAACTGATAATAATGCTGTGGGCTCCCAGAACTAGGGTTGCTTCCCCGACACTGAGTTAAGTTTTACTTAGACTTTCTCATCACAGTGAAACAGAAGCTTTAAGCTAAATGCTTCTGTGCTCCCTTGATTCCCTAACACATACAACACTAAACAATATTCAAATAACATCTTACAACTTCCAGGCCTCTGTCGAAGATGGGATACTTTGCAGTCTAAGGCCCCCTCTGGACCGCCACTGTGCTTTAAAAAAGGCTGCCAGGGAAGCCTTTGACCTGAGACTACAGCCAACCTCCAAGGTAGCAAGTGGGCAATTGTTTCAAATGGGAAATAAACTCTTTCCCCTTTTATCACCTCCACTGAAGCAGAAATTTGGAGATTGCAGGGGTCTTGTGTTACTTAAGCTGAGATCCAAAGTAATACCAACCTCAAATTTCTTGATTTATTCAATCCACTCAAAGGAAAGTCCCACTCTATTCTTTAATGGAAACATTAGAGTCTGAACAAGCAAAATTTTTTTATAATGAGGGACTTCATGTGATCCTTGTACAAACATTACGTGATCCTTGAAGCATATGTACAATTTATCTCGTAGGAAGCGCTTCACACATCCACCCCGAGCACCTCACCCGTGGTCACAACTTCTGAACCACAGAATGTTAAGCATCTTTAAAACTCACATGCCCTTTCACTATTTTATCCAAAATTCAAAATTATTAGGTCAAAGTAAACAAAAAAGTATATGTATTGAAAATTATTTCTAATATAAAATTGAAACAGCTAAAATGCCCAATAAAAATTTACCCACATGATAAATTATTAGACTGTTAAAGAGCATATTTTTGAAGAATAGTTAATGATATAGAGATATGTACAAAAACTAATATAGAGTATTATAACATGTATAGACTATTTATAAGTATACAAAGAATTCATAAAAATATTACTATAGAAATCCAAATTTCCCCTAGCTCCCTTCAGCTTATTTATAAGGACACTGAATACAAGAGATCATCAGCTCTTAACTTCCAAGTTACAAACCCTCAGGCTTCCTTCTGCCAAGCACCCCTTTGGAAGCCGTGGGTTCTCCAAGGTGAAGAACATGGGCAGGACCCAGACTGCATGTACCATTTCCCATTTATCCTGGAACACCAGGTCCTTCCCAACAGTCAAGCCCCGTGAAAGGGAATGAAACAGAGAACTAGGCCCCAGCAATAACCTTACAGAAAATGACCCAAAATTGCATGTATAATTTCTGCTCATGTGTTATTCGTAGTAAGAAGTTCATCACATGGCCACACTCAGCCTCAGGGAACCTGGAAATTGTAGATTTTAGTTGACAGCCATGTATCCAGTTAGAAGAGCAGAATGAATTTTGAGGTTAACCAGTAGTCTAACATATCACACCATATACTTTTTTAAAAAAATAGAGGAAGGAAATATACCCAAATATTCACAGTGGCCATCTCTAACTAGTAGAATTTGGTGTGATTTTTCTCTTTATACTTTCTGAATTGTCTAAGCTTTCTGCAATGACTATTTCCTTCATCAGATAATGAAAAACATTATTAATTTACAGAAAAAAAGACTAGATAAAAATATTCAAAAATATATCAGCAGTTGTCTTTGGAAGATGAAACTACATGTAATTTTTCTTTATGTTTTCTGAATTTTTTGTAATTTATCTGAAGTTTGATAAAAGCGTTCACCAAATGTCTAAGTTCCTGCAGCGGCATGTGGAAACAGCACTATGGCCTATATTTGGGTCTCACACGGTCACAGTTACGGTGTGCTTCTGTCAGAGCCCTCTGTTTTCTCCGTTTTGAAATAGGAAGGAAGCCTGTTTATTTATGACTCAGTAAAACTACAGATGACCTGAAAGTCCTCAACCTGCCCCCCAAAGCAACCATTTTAAATAACTCTTGTTCATTTCTAGAATGGAAGTTACGTTCAACTGCTAACTAGTTCTCTTCATAGCAAGTTGCAGGTCTCTCTACCTACTGAGCAACTTCTCATGTCTGTGCTCAGCTGCCCTCCTGGTGCTGTCCCTTCTGTCTTCACGCTCAACATGACTTATACTCAGTCAGATTTACTCACCAGACTAAGTCCAACCCCACCCACTCTCCTTGAGCCCCAGTATAATTCAATTTCAATGGGACATTTTTGAAGACCTAAAAAAATCAATTCTGAATAGTCAGATTATAGAAACTGAAAGAATAAGAAACTAAAATATTTGGAAGGAATAGGATTCTCCCAGTAACTGTTAAATCTCACTGTAAGGTCCCTCAAGGATAGCTCTGTTTAGGAACATGTACAACAAAGAGAAATCCATTAAAGCAAACTTAGAAAAAGAAACAAAAAGTGGGCACCAGTACTCTGGAAATGTTACAAAATTGTAAAATACTTCTCCTATCTTTCCCCCTTCTTGCCTTTCTTTTCATCTATCTTTCTACCATCCTCAGTATCTGAAGATTACACAGAAGGCAAATATCATTGTGAAAAACAACAACAAATACTAAAAGCACTTACCATTTGTCAGTATTTACAAGCACAAAAACTCCACCTTCACTTTATCAGGGAACAAGTGATATGGTTTATAATGTGAAATTTTATCCTGTGATTTCCACCAAATGATTTAGTTAAAATAGGAATATGTATTTATTAGTAATGTTTATCAAAACCACTCCGAATGACATCCTGGATGGCTGGTATACATCTTCCCCGAAACCAGCCCAGACTGACTGGTTTCACTGACATTCAAATGATGATTTGGTGGGAAGGAAGGAAGTGAGGAGAACGACAGAAAAGAACATGGTTCTACTTCACTTCTCTTATTATATTAAGATTCCAAAATGTTTTCTTTTTCTCTTACCTCCCTACTTTCAAAACCTTCTGGGTTTTGAAAATTACTCTTAGTAATTCATTTTTTTATTCAATTGTTCTCCTAATTTTACAGTTCTTTAAAACTACGCAATGTTGTAATTTCCTAGTCATTTGCCCTGACATAGTAGTTCTTTCTTCCTTCCTTTTTTTTTTTCTGAGAAACACAGATTACAGTGACTCCTGGCAGCTGTTCTGCATCTCACTTTGCAAAGACTGAGGCAATGAATTACTGAGGTCTGATATATTTGTCAGTCAAATTGTAACCAGAAAAGACACCAGTGTTCAGGTTGCCTGTCACTACCAAGTCCAATAAGCAATGACAGCGACTGAATCTTTTATGGGTGCTTTATTCAGATGGCCTGCAATCTGAGAAGATGGCAAGTTCATACCCTAACAAACCACCTTCTCTTCTCTTTTCTGGCCAGATCTTTTATAAGCGGGTGGGGGAAGACAAACAAAGTGTGGTGAGGGCTTTGAAATTCAGGGAGGATTAGGTGAGGGAAGCTGCAGCATTCCTGTTCTTGGCAGTTAGCTGTTCACAAGGATGGGGTGGTCACACAAAAGGCCCAGATGCCCCCAACTTGTCCCCAGGCGGTAATCTCTAGCCAGTGCTCCAGGAGGTCGGCTGCTTTTCCAGGAGCCAGGATGGGCCTTATCTGTAGTTTCTGAAACAAAAGCTTAACATACACATTACTTGCTAGACTTATAACTTTTTACCTTAAGCTAAAATTTTTCAAGTCTTGAGTCCCCTATCAAAATTATCCTGGGATTTTTACTTATAACGACTATTTTATTTATAATATAAAAAGGAGAAGCTTTTATTTATTTCCTTATTTCCAGCTTCTATTTTCCTGATGTAGACTATCATTTATGAAACCCAATAGACAACTAAGAGATAGGTAAGTTGTTTACTTAATTTTTAAAAGGACAAAGAAGAGGAAGAGGAGGAGAAACTCAGTTGAAACATCAAGTAACCCAGGGCTTTTTAGAATAATCCAAAATTTGCTGATGTGTTTGAGGACGAAGATTTTTATAATCCCCAACCCTTTATACTCTCCAGATCTTAGACCTTATTGACTTTCTGAATTAGAAATTATTATAATGTTTGTATCCATACCAATAAATTCCCTTTAAAATGTTGGTCTAGGTAACTGCTACTTAAAGTCAGCATTGTCTAGAAAATATTTTTAAAAGAGCCTCTGTTGCAGTCTATTTCCAGCATACACTAACATGCTAGGTCACCACCAACTTTGACTGAACTAGGAACCCTTTCTCTCTCTAGCGAATGGATCTCCATGAGACAATAGCGCATCCAGAATGAAATGTTTGGTGCTAATGAAACATTTTTTGTTTCAATAGAGCCCACTTTTTGTCTCCCCAAAAGAATAGTCCCCACTGTACTTAGGGCAGCAGAACCACAGAGAGCTAAGACATGGAATAAGACTATGATAACCTTTAAGTGGTGGGTGCCTTTCTAAAACAGAAAGCATCCTTGCTCTTTGTTTTGTAATGGGGAGGAAGAGCGTTCTTGATGTAAATTTTGCAAATCTGAACTGATAAAAAGCTGTTAATTGGGGCTAAGAGGTTTTTTTTAAGATAAGTTCTATGAATACAGAATACAAAACACATGGAGAAAATTGCTACTGCCATCTTAGGGGTCAAAGACACCTAAGGCCTATAGAAACTTAGATGAGCCAATAGGATGATAAGCTGCTTCTTCTGAGTAAGTCGTTGATTTTCTCAACAACCAGCAGTTCTAGACTTTTTATTAGATGCTTTATTAATTACTGTTCATAGCAGCATACAATGAAAGAATATAAATATGTAGACAGGTCTGAACAGTGAACTGCAACAGTGGGAGGGCTTGCAGAGGAATGTCAAATTTTAAAAACAAATCTGAACTGGGAACATAAATGAGGTAATCCATTTTGACATCCAAAACTAATTTCACATCATGAGGTATAATAAAATTCACACTTATATTCATGTAATAAATGCCTCTCAAATTTGCATGGCCCTAATACAATAAGATTAAAAATATTCTATCATTGTTTACCCTTTGTGATCAGTTGTTTATCTTGTGTTAAACAAATATTGTGGGAAGAACACATGAGAACAGGCTCCAAAGCATTCCTTGGATGCTCATCAACAGAAACACAGAGAGACAGCAGAACTCAGAACTTGGACAGATAAAATCCAACAGGAAAACCAAAAGAAAACTGACTAGAATTTTAAATCTTTAACAATGAATAGAGTCGTGGGATTACTGGTATAAATGCAAACCTGATGCTTCAGAAAATAACCGGATTTTTTTATTCTAAAAAATAAATCTATCAAGTTGCTTTTCCAAGGAGATCCTAAATGATAAATGTGCCAGGGCAATGTATGTATGTATGTGTGTATATAGTGTGTATGTTATATATAGTTGTTTTTTTTAAGCAAGAGAAAAAAGCATGAAGAACATATAACATATGGCATTCCCTATCGCCTCAGCTGGTGTTTGCCATTTCCTGCTTGTAACTTTCTTAATTTTACATCTTCTCCTCAATTTCAATATACTAGACATTTTAACCAGATTTGTAATTTGGCCTTCCTGGTTTCTTCATTTGCTGCCCCTGCTCCTATTAATCTTTTCAGTTATATGAATAAGCCTATTAGATTTGAAGAAAAACTAATAATTACAATGCCTGGGGTGTTTTCATGAATAATCGGTAATGTGCTCATTGTGATGTGGAGGTCTGGGTAAGTTATGCTTAGTTGTGAGAGGCAATAAAATAAAAATGTATTCTAACATTTTAGTCAAATTTTATGGGACTGACATGTGATGTTAGTGAGAATAAAAATCAGTGTGGGACATGGAGGTAACCTATGAAACAAACTATATATATATAGTTTATATATATATAAAACTAACTTTGAGTAGCTCAAACACTGCCCCTCAAAACTGGACCTCAATTTCACTAACTTCTAGCCCTGGCCAAAGCTAGGCTGCATAATGAAGCAGTTTTCTTTGAAAAAGACAGGCAGTAAAACTGGTCATTTACCCTCAGGCAAATGGGTTAAATATCATTTTCTCCAAAGCAGCTAACAAGGATGCCAGGCCATTAAGATTCCATCCATGGCTGGCAAAACCTTCCTCACCAATTCCAAGGTCAAAAATGAAAACGAACCAAGACAAAAGAAAAAGTGAAAGGCAGTTTCAACTAGAAATCAGAGTTACTGGGAAATGTGAGCAAGAAAGGGTGATTCCTGTTTCTAAGCTTCTAAGTAAAGATCTAAGAACATTATAATTCTCAGAGTTCTTATAGTTTGCTTAGCCACCAACTATGTGCCTTTAGATACCCCAAGGTCCCTTGCTGGCAAATGCAAAAAGTAACCCATCCAAAAGAACACATTCTTTCACACCCTGACAGCAAGTCCTAGGATTAGACAATATCAGTTTAAATTAATGTGCCCAACCAGGACTCCATGATCACCCCTTTGATGCAGTGGTGTCCAACCCTCGGCCCTTGGGCTGCATGTGGCCTAATATAAAATTGTAAATTTACTTAAAACTTTCATTTTGCTCATCACTTTTCATTAGTGTTTGTATGTTTAATGTGTGGCCACATACAACTCTTCTTCTTCCAGTGTGGCCCAGAGACTCCAAAAGTTTGGACTTCCCTGGAAGGAGGGTCTTCCTGAAGGATCCTGAGCCAATTTCCTAAAAACTTGCATACATAGGCATGGATTCCATCATCATTTTCTCGCCTTCACTAATCTAGGTGGTTAGTAGAGAGCTGGGACTTCACATTATCCTAAATTTCCCAGCATGTGTGATTGCAAACTCACCTACCACCTTCCTTGTGTACCTCCTCACAGGCTGTCTAATGGTTACCTCTTCACAGGTCCTTCTCCTCATCAGGATGATCAGGTTTTAATGAAACTCTTAAAGATACTAGCAAAGAAATTCTTAAAATGAGAAAAGTGGGAGATAAGAGAAAAAAAGATACACACTCTCTAGGCAACAAGTTTTGATGTGGTACTGTCAATAGTCATTTCCATTTATTATCTAATTCTTGATATAAAAAATTTGTATCAGAGTCCACAAACAGAAAATCAAGAAATAAGACAGCATAGACATACTTCCTCATTTATGGAAATTAAAACTCTTTTTTGATCATGAATATCCAGGTTAGAATTTTAAAATGTAGTCATAGAAAGAGCTTTTATTAACTTACATCAATGTAAAATTAATTTTTCTACAAAATAAAAGCAATAGACAAATTCAAAATTAAAACATCTCAGCCCTCGATGGTGTGGCTCAGTGGACTGAGCACCAGCCTGCAAACCAAAGGGTCACTGGTTTAATTCCCAGTCAGGGCACATGACTGGGTTGCGAGCCAGGACCCCAGTAGGGGTCATGCAAGAGGCAACCACACATTGATGTTTCTCTCCCTCTCTTTCTCCCTCCCTTCCCCTCTCTCTAAAAATAAATAAATAATTTAAAAAAAAAAAAACCTCCAAATCTCACATGGAAAATAATTCCAAAACTGGTAGCTGTAATTAAGATAGAAGTGTCAGAATGGAATTTTAGGGCAAGAAAATCTTCAAATCTATGAGAAATCATGTCTGAATAATGATAGATAGAGTATAAGAATTTACATTAACAAGTGAAATAGGCACAAGGATAAAAATTACAAAGTTAAGAAAGGCCAAAACTTAGCCTATCCTCACATAAAATTCAACATTTCTATGTCTTACCCTCATGCCTTACCTGAGCCTACAGAATTCATAGGAAACTAAGACCTAAAGCAATTAGGTACAACCATCTGTAAATTACCCAGAAAATGATTGAAAGTGTAGTATCAAAAGACTGACAAGAAGGAAACTCTTGTGAAGAGAATTTACAGCATTTAAGGGAAGAAAAGCAGTGAAGCCAGATGTCAAAATATGTATTCAGTGACTCATAAAATTTCATTGCCCCAAATTGAAAGAAAAAAAAAGAATACCACATTTAGGCAACATTTTCAGCTGATACCCCAATATACTTCTAACTTTAAAACATCCTTTCAACCTTCTTAAAGTGCTTTTCATTCATTGATATTTCTCCTATTTTCTAACCATCAGAAAATTTTCTAACCGTTGTCTTATAGGATTAGCAGTGAATCCAGGAGCAGAAAATCGAGATAAACTAAAAGTCAAGTTCTCCAAACTCTGCTTACCCACATTTAGCTCAAACACATACCAAACACACAGTCTGGTCAGATGGGATAAGCTGGGGGATAAAACAAGAGAAGAGAATAGACCCATTTAAATCATATTCCTCTCTTCCAACTTCGTAAATGGCAATCTACAATATATACCTCTTATATTTAATGTTTTAACATTGTTTTAAAAACTTCAAAAAGAAAGTAGTACTGAGTATTTCACACTGGAGAAACTGAAAAAAACTCCAGGCATGGGAAGAATCTCCCCAAATCCCTCAACCCCCACAAGACTGTGTACTCAGGTAAAATTGCAGACCAAGGGCCAAATCTGTCCACAAATGTATTTTGTTACCAGAGTGCCTTTGAATAGAACTTCACTCCCCAATTTGCCACAGTCCCCACCGCTACCTACTGTCTTTCACAGAGACCCTTCACACATCCACCTTACCTATTAGTCCCTGTGTACACTTCCGATTTTGACCCCTGCAAATGAAGGTTTATCTTCATACACTCATATATATAAACTCAACATTGACAAGGCCTTAAAGTCCATCTCCTAAGACAATCTTTTATTAGATAATTAGATCCTTCAATACAATTCTGCCTAGCTTTTTGCACATCAGAAACACCAGTAAAAGCTCTTATAAATATAGATTCCTGAGCCCTGCCTCTGACCTACTGAATTAAAATACCCAAGGGTGAAAGTGGAGCTGAGGTGAAAGTGGAGCTGGGGCAGGGGCGGAGGGTGGGGAGGGGCTTCCTAAGCATCCATGCAGGCAAATCTGAGGAGCGGCTAGGGTTACAAGCTATTTCTTTACTGCATCCAGTGAGAAGAATTCACTGCTTCCCAACAGTTTTTTGTTTTGGGTTTTTTTTTTTTGAATAAGAATGTAAGAAAGTTCTTTCCTCAGGCAAGTCTTAGTGTTCAGACTAGAGACAGGGAAGAGTTACCTGCCTCTCAGCCCTGGGGCGGTTTGACAGTATATCAGAGAGCCTTGTCAAAACTCACAGAGGTTTGTTACAGAAACCAGTCTCTGCTTCTTCCACTTCCTGCCATATGTTTCATTCCCTGCTGGCTCCATCCTGAGAAATTTTTCCATCTCTACATCCATGTGGAAGCTAAAGATACCTATTCAGGTGTTATAGCTGTCACCAACAACATCCCGGTGATGGATGAAATAGATTTTGCTTCAGGAACTATGAAAAAAGTCAGTGCACAGAAATGACACATTATGAAATGATGAAGTGCAACATCTGGCTCAAAAGTGAGTCATACAGGTGTCATTTACAAGACAAACAGGAAGCTTCTTTGTTAAATAGCAATGCTAAATTTCCAGGCTATTTTAGACTTTCTCTATACAGGCCTATTAATCAATTCAGTCAAAATAACATTTCAATGTATTTGACCAGATGTTTGGCTGAATTAGGTAAAATGACTGGTTATTATAATATAACAAAGAACCATCACATAAGTGCCAACAGAAATTTGATAGTTATAGGTCAAAAAATACATCATTATAACACCAAGGCAAAAACTATACAGCACTTTATACCCTTCAAAGTACTTGCTCACAAATAATCTCTTTGAAAGTTAAAGAAATCCTTTTGTCAGGAGATAATAAACCCATGTTTATTAGATGAAGAAACAGAGACTTGTCAAAGGACTTACCCAGATTTCCTCAGTTAGGATCCGAACCTGCACAGATCCCAGATTCCCCAAATCTAAGATCATGTTCAATTTCTGAGGACCTTCAGCTTTTTACATTTCAAGAGGAAGCTTAAAAATAAATTAGATAGATAGATAAATAGATAACAAACATAAACCTAACCATAATTCCAGGAAGCACATAACTGGAGAGAAAGAAATGCAGTAAAAAGAAAAATGAAAAACATCTATCTCTGGCTGCCAAGAGGACAAGTCAGTTTTCAAACTGAGCCCTAAGGTACTTCTGGGGACATAAACATCTGCAACTGATTCCCAGGCTCATCAGGAACCAGCTGTCAAAGGCACATGTACAGAGCAGAGAACAGAAGATGTCATCACATTATGGTTGTGCAAAACTTTATACAGTAATGCAGAAGAGATGAGACCCATTTCCCTGCCAGGCAAATACTGACTGTGGAATATTGGGGCACAGGAATTTGGGGAGGAAGAACATGTGAAGCGCCGCTGAACTTGTTGAACTTCAGCCATGACAATGCTTTCTGGTGGTCAGCCTTGATAAGGGGTAGAACTGACATCCAAGAGAGCAAATAAAACCCTTTGAAAATATAGGACATAACGTGTTATTTGATTTTTCATATTTGGTTCAGTGTGCAAAGTTAAGTCATGGCAAAAGGAGGAAGAATGCCTCTTAAATATCAAGATCTCAAAGCCCTAAATAAGGGGTGTCCAACCTGTGGCCTCTGGGCCACATGCAGCCCAGGATAGCTGTGAATGAATGAAGCCCAGCACAAAATCATAAATTTGCTTGAAACATTATGAGATTTTTTGTGATTACTTGCTCAGTGTTTTTAATGTGTGGCCCAAGACAACTCTTCTTCTTCCAGTGTGGCACAGAGCTGCCAAAAGTTTGGACACCGCTTCAGGCTAAATGATTAAACCTCTGGACCATTAGTCTGAGACAAGAAGTTGACAGTGAAAATAGCAGGGCCCTCTCTATTCAAGTAGATGGGGATGAACTTAAATATGGATTAATTCCTTGCTATTTAGGATGATTTATTAGAACTCTGCTATGAAATTGTTAGCAGATTGAAATTCTCTTATGGGTATGGTTTAATTTCTTTTTGCCCTCCAAATCTTATGTTCAGTGTTGATTTTTAGGATTGAGGAACTAACTCAAAATGTTATCTATCCCTATACCATTTTTTTTAACAGGATGTATATTTGTTTTACAAAAAGCCAATATAATTGTGTATATATAATGTGTGTATATATATTCCAACTTGAGAAAAAGCCAATTTTCTCAATTTCTGAGAAAAATTCAAAATAATAAAATAGGAAGGATTATTTGTTTTCATTAATTCAATATACATTTATTAGGTACTTATCTTGTGTCAGACATTTTGTGAATATAAAGATGCAAAGATGAGTAATACAGAACCCTACTCTCAAGGAATTTACTATAGGAGAAGCAATTCAATGCTAAGAGGGGGAAAAACGGTATTCAGGGTATGGTAGAGACACAAACCAGTAATCAAAACTCCTACTGGTAAGCAGCCTTATATTCTGCACTAAGGAATACAGAAATTTTATTGTAGGCAAGGAGAGCCATTGAAAAGTTTTAAACAGTGAATAGTTTTCAGAATTATGTTTTGTAAATAGCAGTACTACAAAAACAGGATATGGGATAGCTTGAAAGAATCAAGCAAAAGATGAGATAACCAAATAGAAGACTGTGCAAGTGTTCACATAAAAAATGTTATGGGCTTGTACCAGAACCATAACAGGGAAGATGGAAGTTAAGTGGGGGTAGCTGGAGAGCAGGAAATGAATGGCATAAGGTACCCTACTGAATATTCTTTCCAAGAACCAGAGTGTAGGGGAGATAAGATCGTTAACAATGGGAATTTCCCAACTCAAGAAAGGGAAACTTCCATAGGGTGCAAGGAGATGCCAGCAAAAAGAAGAAAAGGAAAATGGGTGCAGGACTAACATAGATATTTCTCCAAAGAAGATATGCAAATGACCAACATGGATATGAAAAGATGCACATCACTAATCATCAGAGAAATGCAAATTAAGCCCCGAGTGAGATCATCTCACACCCATTAGGAATTCAGCTATAAAAAAAAAGAAAAAAAGAAACTAACAAGTGTTGGCAAGAATACGGAGAAATTAGAACTCTTGTGCACAATTGGTGGGATTGTAAAGTGGTACAAACTGCTATGGAAAACAGTATAGGGGTTCCTCAGAAAATTAAAAATAGGACTAGTATATGATCCAGCAACCCTACTGCTGGGTATAAATCCAAAAGAATTGAAAGCAGTTTCAAAGAGACATTTGTACGTCCCTGTTCACAGCAGTACTATCCACAATAGCTAAGATGTGGAATCAACCCAAAAGTCCAACACAGATGAATGGATAAACAAAATGTAGTCTATCACACAGTAGCAGGTTATTCAGCCTTAAAAAGGAAGGAAATTCTGTCATGTACTATAACATGGATGAACCTTGAGGACATATGCTAAGTAAAATAAGTGAGTCACAGAAAGATACTTCCATTCCTTTGAGGTAACTGGAGTAGTCAAATTCATAGAGACAGAGAGTACAATGGTGGTTGCTAGGCAGGTTGGGAGACAGGGAAGGGGAGTTGTGGTTTCTGTGTACAGAGTTTCAGATTTGCAAGATGAAAAAATTCTAGAGATCTGTTAACACTACTGAACTGTATACTTCAAAAACAGTTAAGATACTTAAAAAAAATAAGAAGGAGGAGGAGGAGGGTAGGAGGGGGAGAAGAAGAGAACAAGAGATCAGATCAAATGTGCTCACTTCCCCCTTGCCTCCTCAGGGCTAAGCTTTACGTGGGCTGTGTAGCAGAAATACTGAGGTTGGTTGAGGAGAGCAGTTTCCCAGAGCAGAAAATTTCTCCTAGACAGGCTATGAGCCTGTCAGAGAAGCCCCACAATCACACGGGGCTTTGCTCAACCAACATGACACCTGAGCAACAGAGCAGAAACAACTAGACAAGGTGCCTGACCAGATGGGCCTAGGGGAATACCTTGTTCCCCAGGAGCCATGTGTCTGGGGTGGTCACAGAGACTGTTCAGGCTGTCAAGCTCATGAGAATTTCACCAAGATCATGGGCGAGGAGACTGTAGCACAGCTAAGCCAGGGAGTACAGCCAGACCCCAGAAGGTTTTTCTCACTATAACTCAGGTGGGGGCCAATCAGCCAAGAAAGGCATTGCACCATAGTTACTGGGGCCGAGGGCACTGCAGCAGCTCCTTAAGCAAGAATCCAGAGTGCAGCACAAGAGCAGACATTTCTGCCCCATTGACAAGAGAATAATGAGCATTGCCTCTCACCAGATACCATCTTGAGAAGGAAGGAAGGAAAGGGAAGACACTTGAGAAGGCAAAGAGAGGAGCAAATCCAGATTTTGTAGTGCCTGAAGCTTATACAATTTAAGGACTAATCTGCAGGAAAAAGAACACAAAATTATAAATAGACAATTGCTAGGGCTCCTTCCAGGATCTTGTAAGGGACCCAGGCAAGTGAGGGGGCCTGAAGCACAAGCTTCCCTCAGTTCAACTCTGGGATGAGACCCTGAAAATCTGAGTGATTGCCAAAAGCAGACTGTTTTGAAACAGCAGAAATGAAGGTATGTGCCACTGGCATGGCCAGTGTGCTTTGCCATCAGCTGGGAATGGGGTCTGCAGAATACAGTGAAAATATAAGTCTTGATGTGCAAATTTCTACCACCTGCCACATTTTCTATGTTCAGAAGTTCAAAAGTCACTTTGTAAAATATTCAAAGAAGGATAAGCTGCTGGAAATCAGATTTGAGATTTATTGCTATTGGAATTTAACCCCATGCACACTGATAACAAGAAGGGATATAATCCCCTTGAAATTAATATATGTGAGTATGATAAGATTGTAACAGAACCCCTGGGTTCTATTGCTCTGTGTTCTACTGCCCGCTGCCCATAAGAACTGTGACTCCCAATGCCAGAGTCTTATGAAAAGGAAAGGAACTATTTATTCAAACGTTATACAGGTTTTGAACAATGGCAGAATTCTGCCATTAAATCTTACTCCCTTTAGAAACAAAAAACACCCACAAACACACAGTCCTGCGACTACCCACCTCCCCCACCCCCGCTGCCAACCACTTGCCAAACCAGGCCAGTGAGAGGTACCATCTCTCAGGAAAAGAAATATAGAAGTCTGTAGTTTAGCTGGGCAGATTCCTGTCTGTATTCCAGCTTCTTCTAGTTGCCCATGCTCCACTAGCTAGGCTCCTGCTTTTAATCCAAAACTACATCCTCATGGTGGGCCAGGGGATCCTTCTGCATCCTTTCAAACAGCATGGCCAAGACCCTGCACTGCTGCTACAGGGCTAAGAGGTTTCTCCTTCCCCAGCTGCATGGTCAAAGAGAGCAAGAGAGAGAGAGCCTCTCATGACTCTCCTACTCTCCTTCACCCATGGTCCAGAGCTCAAGCATGGCTGAGAGAGAGTGTGTGACTGAGAGCAAGAGAGAGCTCCCTCTGCTCCCAAACCACATAGTTAAGCCTTCACATAGTTGCCACACCTGTGTTTAAATCCCAGCATGGATCTTCCTCCATTACCCCATTTCCAAGTCCTCCCATACTGGGTTACATCTCCTAGTGGTCTGGTTTCTTCTGCCTTTTACGGCTGCCATTGTTTGTCCAGGCAAGTGTGGCCTCCTGATGTAGAGCTAAGAGCCTTCCTGCTCTCGCACAGGTGCAGGAAGTCCCTCCAGCTACATTGCATCACGGGATTGCATCACAGGTTAGAGTCATGCCCATCTCCCTGGCTCCAAGCAGGCACAGCCACTTAACATTAATAAAATATTGACCAAGTTCTCCAGATATGCAAAGTAACTCTCAGTGGCCCTGCTCCACTTCCCTCACCCCCAAGCAATAGCTACAGGGGTTTTCTCCATTTTGGGGCACCTCTAGCTAATACCCCATTACAAGATTACCAGATATCTACTTACCATGAATATCTTTCACTTTTCCCAGCATTGTAGTATAGACATACTGAGATTGCAGCTACTCTACGACAGAGGGTTCTCAGAGAGTGTATGAGGTCCTCCCTTTTCCAACTACAAAGCTGTGTATGGCTGGATTTTTAAAAATACACACTTCAACCAAAACAACATTTCACAACAGATTGAATGCAGGAGCAAACATGCGAATCCAGCTGTCTTCTATTCGGCCCAGAAAAGATGGAGATTTGCAAAAATGTGAAACAATGCCACTCTGTTCTAATATTTTTTTTGTTTTAAAAATTAAATTTATGTATGAATGTATAATATGTAATATAAATTACATTACTTACATTAATAAGATGTTGTTAATGTTGTTTTAAATAAATTATAAATTTATTTTTAAAATAAATATGTTCAAATTTTTCTCATTACTAATATAGCAAATATTAATATAATGTACATAAACCAAAGCTCTTTGGGATCCTCAACAATTGTTATGAGTGTAAAGGGACCCTGAAATCTACTGGTCTGTGAGAACTAAGGTGTGTGTTGTGTAGTAAGCTTTACTCCAAAGAAATCAAGAATGAAATATTGTTCTACTTTTATAGCATAGGGGAACCCATAGAGATTAAGGAACACATAAGTAAAATAGATATTATATTAACAGTGTCTTTAGGCCTCACTTTCAATGTCACTCTCTTAGAGAAGGGGTCTCTCCTAGTAGGATAGCCTCTCCTATCTCTCTCGCTTTCTCTTTTTCTGTGTGTGTGAGCCCATCCTTGTCCTATTTCCTTCAGAACACTTTATAAAAATCTCTAATGACCTCATTTCTTTGTTTGCTCTTCTATGTGTTTATTTCCTATACTTCCCACTCTTTTCTTGTTTGTGACCTGGAATATCATTTTCTTGGCAGACCTTGGATGTCTTATTCAATGCTCTGTCCCCTGCAGCTACATAAAGTCTGACACATAGTAGGAATTTAATTAATATTTGTTTATTGACTGAACAAACTGACTACATCAATTAAATACTTGCTTCCAGAGCTATAAAATGAAAAGAACTGAGAAATCTAGAGAACATTTTTAAAAATGTGATTCCAGCCTTCCTTTTCTGAAATAGTAAATGTTTCTTAAATATTAAAGGAGCTGCTGTTCTTACAGTTTTTCTTGTGAAGGAAGATCTTGTCAACAAAGTCTACGTGGCCCTCCAACTAGAAATGTTTTCCGTTGGTGGAAGATGACACCCACATGCATACCCCAGGGAAACCTGCGAGAACGCATCTAACTTTGGCAAAACGTTGTTACATATTTATCTCTGACCAGATTTACTGCTGCTTTTTGTCTAATTTTATTCTAATAACAGTAGCTCAGATTGGACCAGCATATCAAAAAGTTCCACACCTAAACACACATGCCCACATACACAGACAACTGAACTCAGGCTGTAATAAACATATATTTCTAACAAAATTTGTGCCAGAGAAAGGCCTTTAAGTGTTTTTGCCCAGGCAGAGGACATTTGTGATATTACAAACACACATATCACTATGTATGCAACCAGCATTCCCTTGATCAGAGGCCCTAAACTTGCCTGCAGTTAGCTTATATATAGACAGTGATGTTCAGGTCATTACACTACATTTAGGCCTAGGTCTGCGTGGACCAGAACAGGGCAGCTGCGGCAAAGGTGTGCCATAATGACAGCCCGTGGAACAGGCCTGCATCTGCCCCGCTACCGGCGTGACCTTGTTTAAATCACTAAACCCTGTGCCCTGGGTTTAGTGTTTGTAAGGTGTGCCCTGAGTGTTTGTATTTGTAAAACATACTTAACAATACCTATCCCAGAAACTCACCCTATAAGGATGTTGTAAAGATAGAGGAGATTGGTGAAGGCAAAAACTCTTTATTTGAAAGGTACTGTTTAAATCACAAGTACTATTATTAGGGCTCTCCGCAGTTTCTCGGCTAATGGACTGTGCAGCAGATGGGGCTTAGAATATGTTTGATGTTATTGATATTTCCCTTGAAGTATTTTTCCTCTTTCCATTTCTATTTATTATTTATTAAAATTCTAGCTCTGATCTACATAACACGGAAGAAAAAACACAGAAGGCTCTGCATTTGGGCTGAGTTTGTGAAGATCACCTGACCCAGACAGTTTAAAATGCATCACTCCCGTGCGTTTGTAAGTGCAGGGCGGTCTTAGCTGCAGGGGCAAGTGACACAGTTGGATTAAGCAGTTACAAATGTGCTACGATTCAATGTAGGTGAGTGGATGCATTGTGAATTCTTTTTCTTTCTTTTAAAACACTCTTTTTTGGTGTTTGACATTTGGGAAATAAAAACTTATGGAAAAAATGTTAAGCCCCTACCTATACTAAAAATGCTCATCTAGGAGATCTAACACAAACACTTTAGAAGAGTATAAACTAACAGAGTAGCATTCAATACTGACCAGAGATACACCAGTCATTTACAATTCTGCAAAGGAGGGCAATCAGGAAGACTCAATAATAGGGGTACTGGCTACCCAGAGACAGGAGAAGAGGGAGGGGTGGAGGGTCAGATTTAGAAGGTGGAGATGTGACGATAGGAATAAAAAAGGTTTCAAAAACAACCTGATTCATAGACTTAACATCATCACTGTCTCATGCCCAGCAGCCTCTACTGCCAACTTGCTTTCTATTGAAAATCACCACTGGCCAAACCAACCTATTTTTAGTGTTTGTTTTAGTCTTCCTTTAAATACAAGTTACTTCAACAATTAACTCACTGTGGTGATGCAACTTCAGATTGAAAAACACATCTAAGATTTGGGGTGGAGATGCCTGGTAAGACACTTTATTTGAGCCCCATGTAGTTTAACACAGTTGCCTAAAGGATGCTGCCGCTGCGGCTGCTGAAGCAACTCTCCAATGAGCAGGCTGGTGCTGGGCAGAATAAGACAGACAAAAAGGAACAGGTTGTGCCTGTTTATTGCTGCTCAGTGTTGTTCCCAAATAAATGGATGCTAATTGAGAGGGAGTGTGCCTTCAGATTTTATGACACCTTGGGTATATGTTAGGAAGTCTCAGGAGGGCTGCTTTAAATTAAAGCTAATGTTAAACTCTGCTTAATTAGCATTGCCATAGTGAATTTCACTTTTCCCTATTAGGAGAAGAATGTGCTATGTTACAGTTCTCCTATTGCAAAATACTAAACTATGTGATGGAGATAAAGAACTGATTTGGGAACTGAATGACTTACTGGCAAGGAAGAACCAGACAGGATGGCATTTTACTAATTAAGATGAGTGGTGTACTATTCAGATGGGAGGAACACAGAGTGGGACAGTGGAAAGAAATCCTCAGAATGACAGCATTATTTTGGAAACTTTTATATATCAGATGGGGTTGGGGACCTATAAGCAATTCCCGATAAAAAATGAGTCAGTCCATCCTGAACAGTCTATGGTAAAAAGCGTTAAAGATGCTGAGAGCTAAAACTCCTGAATTCCATGTAAATCATGCATGCCTGATGGGAGTATAGTAGAAAAAACAGAGGTGGAAATAGCCTTTACTTTAGCTGAAAATCAGCTTTATCTTTGACTTTTCTTAGTCTCATCTCTGACACTTGCTTTTTTTAAAAGATTTTATTTATTTATCTTTAGAGGAAAAGGAAAGGAGAGAGGGAGAGAAATATCAATGTATGGTTGCTTCCTGGGCATTCTCTGCTGGGAACTGGCCTGCAACCCAGGCATGTGCCCTGACTGGGAATCGAACCACGATCTCTTGGTTTACAGGCCCTCGCTTAATCCACTAAGCTACACCAGCCAGGGCTCTAACACTTGCTTTTGCTTTATTCCCATTTACACATAAGCTGTGCAGCCTTTATGCATTAGTTTTAGCTCCTTCCCTGAGTGCCAAATAGGAGTGCCACACTGGCCTGCCAGTTCCCCAACCTGTCGGTGATTTCAACTGCAGCAGATATGGAAGTATAAGGTTGCTTGTTTCTGGACTGGCCACTAGACACTAAGCCCTAGTCATTGCATCAGGTACAACCAGGCCAGAGGGGTTTTCACAGATTGACAGAGCAAGAAGTTGCCCAGAAAAAGAAATCCAAGCTTGAAGTTACACATAAAAATGGTTTACTAAGTGATACGTTCTGCTCATGGTCTCAGGAGGAAACTTCTGAGGATGACCACCACTCAGTCTGCCAAAGAGGACTATTGTCGTCCGAGAATAAGAAGATTATTATTCAGCCTTCTGATGCAAGTCAAAACACATCTCCTGCTCACAAGGAGCCAGCATTAAACAGGGACTGAGCTGGGAAAACAGGTGTGTTTGCACTTGGAGGAAGTGGCTAGGGAGATGAAAATGACTTAGCAGCTGGTGAAAAAGAAGATTGAAGTTGTGCCAGGCAAAGGGTGTTTTTCCTCTAATTATGCAAAAGCCTTAATTTCATTGATCATGTTGTTCTCTTCTTTCTCCATCTAAATAATATGAAGTCTGCAACAACTCTTTTGGGAAGTCAAAAACATGGCCTGGGTGCTTATTGAGGGAACGAGGGTCAAGAAATGCTCTTTAGTGGATAACCTTGCTGTTTTCACAGGGTTTATGAACCATCATAAGCTTAATTAGAAAAAAGTAAAAGATGTAATAAAATAAGATGTAGGCAGTAGAGCCAACAAAAATGGCATGGGAAGAGTGACCTCAGGAAACAAAACCCAGAAAACCTCTTTTTTATTTGCATTGTTATTTAATTGTTGGCATTCATTCATTCCTTCACTCATTTACATGCATTTTGTGCCAGGCACTGAGCTACACTTTTAGAATACAAAGATGAAAAATGTGTTTTCTGCTTTCTACAATGGTGCACAATACAGGGCTTGAAAAAGCATTTCACTCTAATTCAACTGGGGTGGTTGCTGGGGCAGCTACATAGGTAGAACTTTATTCTAATTAAGAATGTTAGTCTGACCTTTCATGTCAGATGCAAATGCCATTTTTTTAGTTGAATTCTTCAGATGATTTGTGAAAAACTTAGCAAGTGATCTGAACTGAGGGCAAGGACCTCACTCAGCCGTATATGACCATGTGACTCAGAAGGACCACCTCTCCTCCTAGACTTGCTCTGTGATCCTACATGAGCATATAACCCAGATGTGATGATCTTTTCCAAACCGGAATAAAGTAAAAGACCAAAAACAATAAAATAAACAACAGCCTTATATCTCACTCAGAAAGTCACTGCTTGAAAATGCATTAGCCACACCACTGCCCTTTGCCTCTGCTCTCCCCACTCAAGGAACAACATGTGCCAAGCGACCGAGAAGGTGTGGCAACCTTCTGACTCTACAGCTCCTGGTTGTGAACCAACATTACACATCTCTCCACACAGTCAGAAACTGTATCCGCAGTCCTCCTAGCTGGAAACAGCAGTCACAGCATGAGGTTCTATGCCTCTGTTTGACTTACAAAGTGTCAATCATTGTGTGGTCTCAAATACATTGACTTGCTCACTGTTTGGTAACATTGCAATGACAATGTGTTTTAAATATATGCTGGAAGGACAATTTAAACACTTGACAGAAGTGAGAGTCGAGACAGACCATATTTTCCTTTCTGAATCTAGTATGCAAGAGAATCTGCACATACTGCCAGTGTTTTATTGTCATTTACATAGTCTTCAAATGTAAAAGTGCTGGCTAAGCAGGGTTTTGCTGGTTGTTTTCACCTTGAGAGCCTGACAGAGGGAGGAAAATTACTAGATGAAGAGAATGAAGGGGTCAGGAGCCTAAGGCACCAACCTCCAGATTTCTTATGTATTTTGTGGCTCTCTGGATATGGCACCTCTTTTCCTGTAAACCCACACTTACCCCCAGGCTACTGTCCTGGAACTTACACCCTTAAAATGATTCATGCAACACTCTAAAAATGGCCCTCCACTTTGAGTAGGGGAAAGAATCTAAGAGGAATACAAGAAAGAAAAGATATAAAACACAGTGTGGCAGGATAACTCATTAAGATACTAAATCATGCTTTGTTCTTAAATTACTTTTCCTTCTTCAGCCATTTTCAGAAAAACAGCCATGCCTTTCAGACTCCTTTGCTCTACGAGTCCAAATATATTCTTCCTGACTTAGTCTTCCAAATATCGTGAGCTCCTTGAAGGTATTATGTTATGAGGATGATGAGAAAGAAGTTGGCCTGACAGGGAGAAGATTTCACCTTCCCTGAGAAGAGAGTGAGGAGTGTGTGACCGGCAACTTCCTCCACCTGGTCAGGTCGCCACAGAAGGAACAGGGCCGGCTGCTTCAGGGGGCCCACACTTGCTCAGAGAGCCTATTAATGGCAACCATACTGGATCATAGTTGGCTCTTCTCCATGTTCTGGGTGAAATTTAACTCTCTGGGAGGAAGGAAAGGGAGCAGAATAGTGACAAAGTTTGCATTTCCTACCACTTTGGTAACTTACACAAAATAAAGTAGTATAACAATTCTTGATCACACAAACTTATGACCCCAAATTCAACAGTTCCAAATACAAATAAAGTAGAATAACCACATTTGTTAGCAGTTCATGCTACTAGGTGCCTTTTTCTCCCAAGGAACGCGTGGCTGCTGTTATTTCTTCTCTGGCTATACTTTGCAGAGGAGTGCTGACTTCTCCCAGAGCCATAAATTAGAGTCAGTTATTTGGGTCTTCATTTCATTCCAGTTTTAAATTGAATACCAGTTTGTGATTGTCGAGAACTTAGTTTTATCTTACTGATCAGATGACAAGTTAGCCGGCCACAGTTCCGCGGATGTTGGTTGGTGCCTCTTGGGTTACAGATGAAGGACTGTGTTACTCACGGCACAGCAAGCAGCATGTGCAGCATATTTCAGTCTGTTCATCCTTGCCTTCAAGCCCTACAGCGGCAACACAGATGGGCCCATATGGATGCCTACACATGCAGTGGCTTGCATTTCAGGAAAGGAAACTTGAACTCAGGGAACTTGAATCTTTAATACTGGACAGCAAGCATGCCTATCTTCTGCCCTGGAGGGAAACACTATCTCTATTTTCAAAAACTGCTCGCTATACTAACTTCCTTGAAAAGACGTTCCAGGGCAAAGGACAGTTTATGTCTCTGCTCCCAAGACATACAGAAATGTGAGGAGCACATGGAAAATTATCTCCCAGCAGTGTTAAGCCTTCTGTAGCACTTACAAAGACCAAAGAAACATGACCTCAGAGAATACAGTGAAAGATCAATCAGCAGGTGTGGAGGCTCTAAGCAGAGAAATCCACATTTCAGTGCTTCTCTTGCTGTGATTATAAAACAGGAATGAATCTTCCCACTCACAGCTTATTTTGAGTAATAGAGGAAAAAAAAGAACAGTCTGACAAATGCTTTGAGTTCCGTGATGGACGCTCTAAAATAGAAGATATTGTATAAAAAACATCCTGAGTTCTAATCACACCTTTATTCTCTGATATCTGTGGAGGAAGTGTGATAAACATACAGATATTTAGTCTGATAAAGTGGAGATGCTGATTTTTTTAATGGTAAATGTAAGTTTAAGGCATTAGTTTCATCAATTTATAAAGCTGACTAGATATGTTTAAATACTCTGTTCTTATTGAAATCACTGTTTAGACTTCTTAAGAAATCAAACAGGTCTGCTGTCTCTTGATCACATCACTTTCCAGCTGGAAAAGAGCACCTGCGTGTGATCCCTGAGTCCTCCTTACAGTGTGTCTTCCCCACACCCCTCATCATCTCACACACACTTGGCAGAACTGCCTCCCTATCTGTCTCCCAGCTAAGGGGCAACGGATCTCTTCATTCTCCCAGTCTTAACTCCCTCTCTGCTGCCTAGTGAGTTCTGACATAAAGTCAAAACTAGACTTTACTTACAGGTACAAAAATCATTAGGTGATGCAGGCTATATTTAAAAGTTCATCTAAATTCAAATATACAATCTCTAGCATTCTATGGTTAATTTACAGCAATTGAGTTAAAAGATGTCCTCAATTTTCCCCAAGACAATATGAATGTATCGCATGTGCTCTATAACCCTTACAAGAGAATGCCTAGACATACACACCACATCTGGCTAATCAGACCATCGGGGACAGAGTCCAGAAACACACATTTTAGCAAGTGCTACAGGTGACTATCATAGCCACTAAAGGTTGAGAACCTCTCTTTTAATGTAATTACCCATAGAACTTCAATAATTATGTTTATCTTCTAAGCGTTGGAATACAAGACAGAAGCAAAGGCCATTCCTTGAAAGGCAGAAAAGGCAAGAAACATAAAAATATTTTTTAATTCAGTAGAATGATTTCTATCAACCAATGAATGCATAAATAAGTGGAACAACAAATTGGTGTTTCTCTCTCTCTCTCCCTAAAAATCAATAACAAAATAGAATGATTTCTAAAGACCAGATGATTTCTAAAGAACATACTTAATTATATATAGAAATAGCCTGATTTCCTTTATTAAAAGGCAAGGAATCTGAAAGGATTAAATAGCCAACAATAAGAAAATAGTTAAGTAAAGTATAGTACATCTATCTACTCAATGGAATATTCTGCAGTTGTTATAAATGATCATTATGAAAATTATTAAGCAATATAAAAATCTATAAGAAACTGAACAATAATATAGAGAAAAGGTCAGATTATGGGTGAGTCCACTCACTCCATTTTTTTTTCAAAAATACATTTCATGTTGTATTTCCCTAAAATTTAAATTAAAATTCAGATTGCAATAGAGCTGGGACTCTAAATACAGCTTCTGACAAATCTACCAAGTAGGTTCATACTAATTTGGGAAGTATTATGAAACAAGAAAATAGGTGAAATTTTTTCACTCTAACACAAAAAGATCTTTTTATTTCCCATCATCTTCCCACTAGTATCCAACCACTTATCATTAAGACTTCTTAAATCAGACTAAAATTGCAAATACTCTTCTCCTCCCTCTCAAAAATGGACTCAACTGCCTGCATTTTTTACTATCTTAAAGAGTAATACAAGGATCCACCCTCCAGAAAGTACCTGCATTTCCCCTCTCTAGAAATCCGCTGGTCATCTGGCCTAACTTAGAATTCATAATAAATTTTGCACTGCAGTACAAAAGGCACTGATTGGCCTGTCAAAATTAGACATATTTGGGAGGGGATTTTTTTGTTGTTGTTGGAGTTGCTTTTCTTAGAAAGAATTCTTTCCCTCAACTTACAAGTTGAAAATGATATTGAGAATCTCAAGAGGAATGATATTAAGAATCTCTTCTTAAACCATCTCCTTATTTTATAAGCAGCAAAATAATATAAATAAAATCTGTGTCAGGGATGCCATGCAAGGTCTTTCGGGAGGTACACTGCACAAGGGTTCAGGCAAGCAGCTGAGTGGCAGCCGACATCCAGCCAGAATTCTGCTCACTGGATCTGTGCTTTGTTGATGTGACACCTGGAGGGGAGGGTACATTTCTCTGTTGCAAGAAGAAATCTGCTGTATGTTTGTTTATTTTTAAAGCTCCTTGATTCCATGATGTTTACCCCATCAAAAATGCCTGCCCAGGAAAAACTTCAATGTAACAGAAAACCTGTGAATACAGAATACAGAATAGTTCCCTTTGTTAGTGTTCGTATTTTTCTTGTTCTTCTAACTGTATTGGGACACTAAGGAGCTGAATCAGATGCTGCCAAGACTACTCCTAGAGTTCAGTTTCTTCAGAGCACACAGATCCCTGAACATAGTCTGACTTGTACATATTTCCCTGACATAAGGAAATCTAGCATCTGTCCCATCCAAGCACAATTTCAGGGAAGTTCAATAATAATGATGCTGGTGGCCCTGAAAATGGCATAACTCCTTCATGATGTGGAGTAGATATAAAGTGGCACTTTGTACCTACCGTAAATCCTCTTTATTTATGAACTATTAACTTCATAGCTAATGTATACAAGTGCCTAACACAATACCTAGTACAGTTGTTTACCTAATGAATCATCATATTATTATTACTATTATTGTTTCTCATCTAAACTCTGAGTGAAGAGGAAATCAGTCAAGCGTTAAATTGGAGGTGGGGAGATCCCAAAGTAATACACTGAGTAAGTTTCAGAGTAATTATAAAACTGTATTTTCCACTTAGCTAACTCTTCCCCAAATTAATGAAAGTTCATATCATGTGTAGTTTTGAAACCATAACATGTGATAGTCATGTGCCCATACAGCTGTCCTAAACCACCACGAGAGACTGTTTCTATCATCAAACCCATCTTACAACTGTTACTCATTTTTAGTCCCTGGTATTTTTTACAGAATTGCTCATTTTCATTACTTTCTAATCCAACAATTTTTTCCAGTTTCTTTTTTTTGTGTGGAAATGCTTTTTTAAAAAAATTAAGTGTATTTTATTAATTATGCTATTTATGGTTGTCCCATTTTACCCCCTTTGACCCCCTCCACCTGGTACCCCCATTCCTTCCAGCAGTCTCCACCCCTTATTTCATGTCCATGGGTCGTACAAATAAGTTCTTTGGCTTCTCCATTTCCTATACTATTCTTAACCTCCCTGTCTGTTTTGTACCTACCATTTATGCCTCTTATTCCCTGTACCTTCCTTCCATTCTCCCTCCTCCTTCTCTCCGCTGATAATCCTCCATGTGAGCTCTATTTCTATGATTCTGTTCCTTTCTAGTTGTTTGATTAGTTTGTTTCATTGTTTGTTTGTTTGTTTTAGGTTTAGTCATTGATAGCTGTGAGTTTGTTGTCATTTTACTGTTCACAGTTTTGATCTTCTTTTTCTTAGTAAGTCCCTTTAACATTTCATAAAATAAGGGCATGGTGATGATGAACTCCTTTAGCTTTACCTTGTCAGGGAAACACTTTATCTACCCTTCCATTCTAAATAATAGGTTTGTTGGATAGAATAATCTTGGATGTAGGTCCTTGCTTTTCATCACTTTCAATACTTCTTGCCAGTCCATTCTTGCTTGCAGGATTTATATTGAGAAATCAGCTGATAGTCTTATGGCACAGGTGGCAAACACAAGGCCCACAGGCTGAATCTCACCCTCCACCTTGTTTTATCTGGCCTGGCACCTTGTTTCTACCCGGTGACAGTGCCAAGCTCCTTGCACCTAGTTAAGGAGTGGTTACATTTATACAGTTCTAAAATTACATTTGGCCCTTTGAAGGCAATGAGGCTGATGTGGCCTCCAGTGAAAATGAGTTTGACACCCCTGTATCATGGGCACTCCTTTGTAGGTAACTCTCTTCTTTTCTCTTGCTGCTTTTAACATTCTCTCTTTATGTTTAATCTTTGGCATTTTAACTATGATGTGTGTTGGTGTGGCCCTCTTTGGGTCCAACTTGTTTGAGACTCTGAGCTTCCTGGACTTCCTAGAAGTCTATTTCCTTTGCTAAATTGGGAAATTTTCTTTTTTCAAGTAAGTTTTCAATTTCTTGCTCTTCCTCTTCTCCTTTGGCACCCCTATGATTTGGATGTTGGTATATTTAATGTTGTCCCAGAGGTTTTTAAGCCTTTCCTCATTTTTTGAGTTCTTGTAATCGAACAATTTTAAATCCAATAAAAACTACAACTTTCATTTTATATTATTCAATATTTAGTGTCCATTTGTGGAGTTGTTATCAAAAAAATTTTCCCATGAGCTCAGCCTTGATGATTCAAGCAATCTTGAATACATCAAATTATAGAGAGGTGGCAGCCCTAGGATTAACCTTTGAAAACAGTCAGTTTTATTCAATCCCATCAATAATTCAGAAATTCACAGCATCTCAGAAACCCATAATGCTAACTATTGAGTGTTAAACCTGAAGGAAAGTCTGAATTAAAGTTTTTGAGGCTACCCGTCTTTCCCATTTATACCTGGCTCTAGCTCCAATCAAGACTCAAACACCATGCAGCTCATGGAATTCTCTCGGGTGTCTCCAGGCTTGGGCCAATCTGATCCTCTACCTAGACTTGTAGACTGCCAGGTCACAGTCAGAAACTACAGAATTTATAGAGATTCTGGGAGTTAGACTGGCATTAGGCTCTTTCACAGGGAAAGAACATATCATAGAATGGGAATTGTCAAAGATTCACCAGAAATAGAATGAAGGGAAATGATGAAAAGGTAAGGGAAGCCAGATCACAGCCCACTCACAGGATGTGACACACAGCTGTACACGTGTACCTAATGTGTTTCACTTGCAACACAGTTGTTGATTCTTAAAGAAATTATTGTCAGCCCATCTACCATGTGTAGAAAATATCTTTATGGATATAAAGAAACATGATCTAACAAGTCCCTTTGCCCTCTGGGCAGCACAGCATGTACGCCATACAAAGACCCTAGGCCCTGGAAACAAAGATATCTGAGTTCAAATCCTGATCTGCCATTTACCATTTATGTCCAAATTACTTAGTCTCTCTGGGACCGCTTTGTCCTCCAAAAAATATCTAATGTACAAGGTAGTTGTCAAAATGAAATGAGAAAGCCTAGCTCAGTACAGAATAGTCACCTAGTGAAAGATAGCTTCTTGCTCCTTATCTTCATAAGAATTGGCAAACTAGGTGTTAAGGTAATAAAAAGAATCTCCTTGTTTCCAAGATTAGCCTTTTGTAGATCTGCTCCACTTCAAGACAGTCTAATTAACACCCATTCTTCACCTTCACCCACATGTTCATCAGTTTCAAGAACAGTTAATAGGTAGCAGGAGGTCACAGAGCAGATCCAACCTCCCAATGCTTAATCCCAATTTATACTTCTGAGTATCTGTCTATGACAAACAATTCAAGTAAAATGAAAACATGATAACTTTATTTGTAGTTTAGACATATACATACAGATCTTCAAATCCATGTTCCCCATCATCCTTCTAGGTTCTGACGCAATAAAAAGATATTTCTAATGAAGTATTTACTCTCAATTTATATAACAGATATTATGCTATAGTACAGCTGCTTTTTGATGGAGTGTAAGTACTTGTTTTTTTCTTCTACATGTCTTTATAGGTCTTTAAAGAAATAACATATTACAGACTCTGCAATGCTGTTTGCATATAACAATAAACTAGGGAAATTTTTTGAATAGCAAGGCTTGGAACAAACCTCAGACCAATTAAATCAGAGTCTCTGCAGTGATACCCAGACACTGGAGAGTTCTAAGTCTCCCCAGATGATTTTAATGATCAGCCTGAGGGAAGTGGAGTGGAGGAGACATGACTGCTTCCCTCCTCCTTTGTTTATTGCACTTCAGAGCCCTGTTCCCCACTGATTAATCTCTGAGAGCTCACTCTAGCCAAGACACCGCTTGGGATTTTAGAAGAGCCACATCATCTCTTGCCAGGAAGGAGCCTTGTGAGTTTGCACTAACTTTCCAGCCCCAGCCTAGAAGCATTTCCTATGATGCAGCTGTTTGTTTCAACACTCTAGATGACTTGGCCTGGTCCCGAGTCCTACTGCACTGAGCTTCTCTCCTAGTCTTGTGATAAAAATGCCCCATCTCATGATTGTAATAGACTTTGTTCTGTCTGCCAGCCCTCCAGGTCTGGTTTTCTGGACAGAGTTAGAATCGCCTGGGGATTTTGTTAAAATGCAGATTTGCCAGATTCAGGTTCGGAAATGCAAAGGCAGGGCCCTGACATTCTGCATTTTTAATATTCTAATGTTGCTGATGCTACTGATCTGTCAACCACACTTAGGTAGCAAAGACATAGATGGTCTTTTTCATCTCTAAAGTCTAGGGCAGAATTCAATTCTGTGGTTTCAAGTCCTGTTTTCTTCGGTGACACTTTCTTTTTTTGAATACTGATTTTATTTATTTATTTTTAGAGAGGGCGAAAGGAGGGAGAAAGAGAGAGAGAGAAATATCAATGTGTGACTACCTCTCACATGCCCCCTCACCGCACCACTGGGGACCTGGCCGGCAATCCAGGCATGTGCCCCAACTGGGAATTGAACCTGAGATCCTTTGGTTCATAGGCTCAATCCACGGAGCCACACCAGCCAAGGCTGTGAGACATTCTTTGTCATTTCTAGTCTGTTGATGTTCAGTCTTTGGGTGGAAATGAATCCCACAGTTAAACCATTACTTCTCTGGAAAGGCACAATTCATTTTACAAAAACACACTTTTACATTCAGCTCACAGGAAACACCGTGGTGAAAAAGGCGACTTTCCTGTATAAATAAACTGATAACTACATCTGGAGCAGTATATGCTGAGTATCAAATGAAGGTATTGACCTGAAATGGCAAATACACAACAACCACAAATATGTCCCACTGTCTTCCCTCTGGAGCCTTTGACAGATATCAATGACCATTCATAACATTCTTTCTCTTTGAGTTCACAGTTAGCCTTAGAATCCGTCCCAACACAGAGACCTACCTGATGTCCAACATTGACATCTCTGATATGGACATAATGAGAGCTCAGAGGAGGAAACCATCAACTCCAAGTAGGAGCACTTCCCTGAGGGAATTGATTTTGATTCAGCCTGGACAGACAATTTAATAGCATCTCTTTCTTTGTGACACCAACCTGCCAGTAATAATAAGTGTTTAAGTGTTCATGTCATTAAATATTCATCTTATCTGTAACTATGTAATTATAATGTGTGTTTTATTAATACTTCTCATGAAACCCTTGATTCTCATCTTCCTGGTATACTATTAATAATAACAAAACAACAACAACAATTTCAAATGGCGCGCAGACATCGCATTGGTAGAAAATCCATTTGTGACATTTATGGCGGGCTCGGCTCCTGCTGCCGACTTGGAGAACAGGGTCTGGGATTTGCTGCCGCTCTTGCTCCAGTCTGTTTGCCACGATCTAAAGAACATGGCCCCTTCCTGACTAAGTCGTCTGTTTCTTTGTCAATTGGCATATCACTGTATAAGTGAGTGGCTTAAATCAGAACTTCGAAAACATTTGAATTTTATGAACTAGCAATATTTTCAATAAACATTTGGGAGACCAATGTAAGGTTGATAATCTTTAATTTGTTTAGCAAAGATATAAAATCAAATAACAACCATCCATTAACACTGTTGTTTTACTTTTAAAAACCACATATTAAAACAAAAAAAGTAGGAGTAAACTAATCTCTGAATTAAAAAACAGTTCTTTAAAGTGAATCAATTTAGTTTTAGAAGATAATATCAGTGCATTAGCCTTCTCATTTCACAAGGTCTGATTAAAACTCTGTCATAGACAACAGTCCATACACTTTCCTTTGGGTACCAAAGGCTTACAAAACTGAAACTTTTGACAGCAAGTTATGTTTTCCTCATCAACAACAAGGGCTAGGGGCTCTGCTCAGGAAATGAGTTGGCTTTTTTTGAATGAGGTTGAAAACCAGTATCTGTTAAATCATTCCTGCACATGGTCTGCTTTTTGTGCTCTGTGCAGTAGACACCCAGCTGTTCCTGGAAGGACAGCTTCTATTTCCATTTGTTCCACCTCAGGTTCCTTCTTCTACCTGCTGGTCCACATTGACCCATCAAGGCCAACCAGTGTTAATTCTCTCTTTTGTCTATTGAGGAAATGTCAGGCTATGGACAAAAATCAAATTTCTTTTTGCAGTTATTCCAGAAATAACTGGAATGTCTGATTTCCATCAAGGTGCCACATATTGCTTTCCACTGCATGGGCTGCATTTATGAACCCATTTATGAGCAGCCCACACAGTGTAGTTACCTAGAAAAAGAACAAATTTCTGAGTCTTGGTCAGGATCCATTCCTGCCACCATTTTCAAGAAGTTGTGATAGCTTTGAAAAGATAGCAAAACTTGCCCTGGCTGGTGTAGCTTAGTGGATTAAGCGCGGGCCTGTGAACCAAGAGATCACGGTTC
>CM052541.1:55351842-55382441 GCA_028533065.1 Trachops cirrhosus | reverse complement strand
ATTCAAGGCATCAGACACCAGAGTTCAGGCAAGAGTGAAGTAAATTCAAGATTGGAAATATGAGCATTGAAATCAAGAGTAAAAAGTCTCCAGGTTTCCCTTTACAACAAGCATGGGCCATGCTCTTACTCACTCTTTTGCTGCCCCCATCTTGGCCCTGTGTTCCTGCACAAAGCACCCAGGGAAACCAGATAAATCATCCCTGCTACAGAGCAGGAGTTGCCAGAACCCCAGGCTAAGACATGATCTTGAACAGAATCCGACAGTGATGTGTCAGTACCAGAGCTCGAGGAAAAAAACTCCACACAGGCAGCCACACAACCAGCCTGGCTGGCATGCAGAACTAGTCAGTAAAGCAAACAGAGCCAAAGTGAAAAGCAGGCAGGAGAGGCTATGACCAAACTAGGTCTTCAGTAGGTTGCAGGGGTTACTAGAGTCACTATCCAGAAATGTGAGAATATCGTCTTTATCTTCACAAAAGCAGATGTCTATAAGAGCACAGCTTCTGATGCCTACATAGTTTTGGAGGAAGCCAAGTTAAAGGATTTGTCTCAGCAAGCACAGCAAGCAACTGCTGAGAAATTCAAAGTTCAAGGTGAAGCTGTTGCAACCATTCAAGAAAACACACAGACTCCAACTGTACAAGAGGAGAGTGGAGAGGACAAGGTTGATGAAACAGGTGTGGAAGTTCAGGACATAGAATCGGTCATGTCACAAACGTGTCAAAAGCAAAGGCAGTCTGAGCCCTGAGGAACAATAATTGTAAATGTAACCATATAAAAACAAGGACTTTTTTTTTTTGGTGTTTCAAAAGAGTAACTGCAGCTTGGTCTGAAATTTGTACTGTTTCTATCGTTAATAAAGTTAACAGCTTCCTGTGGGATGAAAATAAATAAAAGAAATCAAGAGTAAAGCAGAAATGGCACAGAAACACAGGCTGTTGGAGTCTGGTGATCACACCCAAACTAGGAATACAGTAGATCAGATCTAGGTCACTATTTGAGGAGCAGGCGCACAAAAGACCAGAGATAAATGATTGCTAAGTGGAGCCATGATTCACACTTTCTGGGGAAGAAGACTGAAGAGACCTTAAATCTACCTCTTGGAAATCTTTTCCTCTGTCACCTCCAGTCTACAGAATAAATTCCATTTGCTCTGTCTATCCATTTGTCTGTCTGTAGGAACCACCCTGAAAGAATGATGAAAGTCTCTGAGACTAATTCCACACACTGAACTGGTCCAACCGTATTGACTGAAGCAATACCTTGAGAAAACGAGTTCGTATATTAAGTCATCTAGTTCTGTTTATAGATTGACCTTGAATCTAATTGTGCTTAATGTCTCAATAGTGAAATTATTGATGTGAGGAGCACTGTAAGTAGACTTGTTCCTATCACCTTTGATTTTTATCTGAAGCCCCAGAGCAAACAACAGTGTTAAAAAGTTCCCATTATTCATACGTTTGTTCAGGGATCACCGAAAAAAAAAGGTGATCCAGAAACTCAAACCAAAAAATAAAAAGGGGCAACGTGATGAATCTTAAAAAGATTATAGTAGTGGAGATGTTCCAAGAGAATAATCAGAGAGAAGGCATTTTCTCTAGCCATCTTGCTGTAGAATTTGGGAGAATAACACAAGCGCATGAGGCATCCAGCCAAGTGAGGGGGAGAGTTAGCCTGGTAGTGTTCACTAAAGTAGGTTGAGTATAGAGACTTCCTTGGAAGAGTTTAAAGTCAAGAGGCTGGCCTGGTTCTGACTTTGAAGACAGAGCCAGGAGAGAGGGTTGTCATGGAAGTAGCCCACACTTCCACAGTTAAGCAGAGCAATGTCACAGTTTTCTGGTGAACACCATAGGAGGGAACCAGGTCTAAGTCAAGATTCCAAAACAAAGACCCTGTGTAGGATATACTGTTGACACAGGGTCTCAGGGGCAATAGCAAGAAATCGGAGAGAGCATTGCCCATGCCAGGGACAAGTCCAGTGTCTCACGAACAATGGGGCATGTACCCTACACAGAGGCCTTCCAAGTCAGATTAACACTCCAGCAATACACCGTCTGTTCCATACCTCTGCTCCATTCTCACAACCCCATACACATGTCTGAAAGATGCAGAGTTTCTGTCTGCTAGTCCTGAAGGCCCTGGTTTCCTGGACAGAGCAAGATCACCTGGGGATCTCATTAAAATGCAAATTTATCAGATTCAGATTAAGAAATGCAGAAGCATGGCCTTACCATTCTGCATTTCTAATAATCTAATGGTGCTGTTGCTGCTGATCTGCCAACCACACTTAAGTAGCAAAGACATAGATGGTAACATAGTGAGATGAGGACTAGGGAGTAGAAAAGTAAGTCAGGAAAGAAGTGAAGAGGACTACCATGCCCCTGTGTGCCCCTTTCCTCACCGCAGCTTCTGAGCCTAAGCCAGGCCCAAGCTGGGAAAAAAATTAGTACTTCTTTAGATGGAACAAGACTTTTTAAAGTGGTGACGAAATGAATTAAGTTGATTTTTGTTTGTACCATGCCAAGTTAAGTTCATGTCACGTTATGGGCTCAGCTGAGTCCCACCAAAATCATATGTTAAAACTATAACCCTCAGTTTCTAAAAATATGACTATATTTGCAGATAGGGCCTTTAAAGAGGTGATTAAGTTAAGATGAGGTTATTAAGGTAAACCTTAGTCCAACATGACTGGTATTCTCATAAAAAGAAAAAATGTGGACACACAAAGAGACACCAGGTGGGGAAGGAGACATGTCTGCACAGAGAGACAACAAGAGGGCAGCCATCTGTGAGCAAAGGAGAAGGGTCTGGAACAGATTCCTCCCTCATGGTCCACAGAGGAAACCTTCTCTGCCAGAACTTGATCTTGGTCTTCCAGGGCCTCTGCAGAACTATGAGAAAATAAGTGTTTGTTGTTTAAGCCACCTAGCCTGTGATATTTTGTTATGGCAACCCTAGCAAACTAATGCATCAGTAAACCAGTGAATGGAGGGAAAATTTTTCTACTTGTTAACTTAAATACTATATATCTTATAGCTGCAGAAAGCTTTTGACCCATACCACTATCAGACTTAAAATTAACCTAAAAAGTAAAATTACAATTCAGTTCAGTATTTTTGTAGAAATTTTACCATCTTACAGAGGAAATTAACTTCTTTATCTTCAAATCTTCTAACACATGTCTGAAATATTATAGCCTCATTCTGTATTATCATGTCAGAAAAGTAAACAATTTCCCCTACATAAAATAAGTAAATTTTTCTCATTAACATAAATGTGTTTAAACAGTAGTACTACCTTCAAGGCTTAATCATGTTTCTATAGCTAGAAAAGAAGAGAATATTTTGAGAGTTCAGTTTCATGCCATTTATTTAAAAGTTTCCAAAGGGACTGGTGATTAAGATACAGTGCTTCAATGAAAGTCTTCTCCTCAGACCCTTGGTCAGATTTACTATCCTACCACTTTATGGGTGAACTGAAAACCTGGTAGCCCTCATGTCCAACTATTTGCTAAATATCTCCACATAAATGCTCTACCAGCTCCTGTAGAACTGAACATCTCCATTAACATGGTCCTGTTCTCTCTACATCCTTTTGTCTAGGTTTTAATGTGGTTGAAAAGAGTCGATGAAATAACATCCTTGTGCGCAGCAGCTAGAATGGTGCCTGGCACCACCGTTACTCTCACAGTCACTGGCATGAACAACTTTCCAGTCACACAGTTAGAAACCCAGTAGCACCTTCAACAACTTCCTTTCCTTGGTTCCCCCATTTTTATCAGTCCCTATATTCTCCCAACTTTATAGTCAAATAATTATTCCTAACTGATCTCCCTGCCTCTTATCTCTGTCCTCTTCATTAGGTTAGTTTATATTATTTTGTTCCTCTGTGTATCCCACATAGTAGTACAAAGTCATTTTTTCTGCTGAATTAGAGCTTTCAGCTCTTAAATAACCATTTCCTCTGAAACCTCAGAAAGGTGTGTATGTACAAAAGGTGTCTCCTTTAGTTGACAGAAATCAAAAATAAAAATGTAACAGGAAACCCCAAGTAATCAATATCTAAGGTACTTTTATCTTCAAATATGTACAAGGCTGTAAAGCTCTCCCAGCTATGGCACCTCCTATTTCCAGAACATGCAGCTGCCTTTGGCAAGGAGCACCCAACTGGAGAAAACCTTCACCAGCATTCTCCCTCCCTGCTGGGCCAGCAATTGGACTGACACTGTTTCTTGTCTAGGCAGCTTCTCTAACTAGCCTTGCTCCACTCCAGTTAATTTCCTTGAGAGCTACAAACTCAAGCCCTATGAAAAATTTCCCTACTTTTAGAGGAGACCAAGGTCATAGGCCTAAATGAACTGAGTTTTTTACTCATTCTGATTTTTATAAATTTTCTTCTTAAGAGAGACTGTGTCATGTGGTAGGAAGAGCATGGGCTCCAGCGTTAGGCAGGCTCCACCTCAAATCCTGGTGCTACATTAGTAACTACACAACCCTCCTCCTCTGTTCTCTCACCTATAATGAGAATTAAATCTACTTCTTGGCATGTTTGAGATGATTCAGTAAGATAACGTATTTGTATATAACAGCTAGTATGGTGCCTGGCACAATGAAGTTACTGCATAAATATAGGTCTCTTTATCTTTATAAATATTTATATTTCACTCTCTCACCTTATGCCATGCGTACCTTGAAAATCTTGGAAGAAAGCCTGGAGTCCTGCCAGTAACAACTTTAGTTTATATTGAGTATTTTCATAAAGTTTCTTTGTTTAATAACTTGGACTATAATTACTGTAAGTCAAGGATTCATTTGGATATTTTCCTCAAGTTTCTGGGTGGGCCTCAACTGAAGAGAAGTGTAAAGGCCCAAATTCTTTAGCCTCCTGTTTCTTTGAATAAGAGTCTTGTTACTATAGAAAGTTTTCTTTACATACAATGCCAAATAATAAATTCTTCTTTCAATAATATAAACTCATCCTGTGTGGCTATCTATTCAGTGGTGGTAGAGAACATCATGTCTCAAACTCAATCCTATATTTCTTTGTGTTCTAGATACGTCATTAACTATTAAGCACCTGGCACAGGCATAGCACTTCTAGGTGCTGTGAAGCTACGAGTTATGTGCCAGTCATGGCTTCTGATCTCAAAATACTGGAGTAATTCTATAGCGATTCTGTAACAACAGTGTGTATAAGATATAACTAAACTGCATTTCAGAGTCTCAGTGCTAGAAAAGTTCAAAAGAAATAGGAAAGTCTTCTGACTGATGGTAGGGGAAAGGTTCACCTTGGAACAAAAGAAAGGTATCTAGTGCAAGAACAGAATGTCAATGAATGTGCCATCAAATGCTAAATGCATTATACTTGTTCCTGGTTGGTTAACTTTACTGTTCTTCTCAAGAAAAACCTACCTCAACCTTCCACACTGGGCAAGAGCCCACCTCTGTGCAGACCACCTGCATGAGCCATCCCTGTATGCAACCTTTCTTCTGCCACCTTCACTGAACTCCACTTTCCTTTCTTTTCAGTTTTCTCCTATATCCTCTCCCATCATAACCAAGTTCTGTGTCAGAAATTCAGTCATGCCAAGGAAAAGAATCACAAACTATTGGGAAGTTAGAGCTGAACGGCATCTTAAACATCATAGAGTTACCCTCCCCTTCATTCAGTGTTTCCAGTCAAAGACTGTTACATTCAGTCATTCGTTATTTCACTTGAAAATATCTAAGCCACCCTATTATATGCAAAGTTCCCAGTAACTGTATTTCTGGTCAGTTTCTCTTATCCTTAAGAATCTTATCCCCTGCCTCTCCTCCATGTAATCAGTTCAGATGAAGTTGGGAAATGGAGGAAACTGACTTTTATACTCCTAGTCTCTTCATTCTTAGCCCATGTTCCTCTTCAGTGACCTCCCCCATTTTAGTTACTTTAAATTTTCTCATTTCCCTTGTTATCAGTTATCATTAGAATCTTCAGTCACCTTAAGGTTGAATGGCCCATACCAATACGATTGGTTGTTCTTCTTCATGAGGTCATTACACTTTAATTGGGGTTAAAATCTTATATTACAAATAAAGGCCTAACCTATTTCAGACATCAGTCAAGGAGGATTTGGGGAACCCTTGGGTTCCCCAAAGCCTTGGGGACCATACCTGAAAAGACATTTTATAATTAACAACTCCTTTATATAACTTCAAGTAATATTGATAATATACTTAAAAGCTACTGTTGAATATTGACATAACTGGGTACAATGAAAACTAATCCCTTACATTTAAAAGTTTGCCAGCTAAAAATGTATTGCCTCCCAATTCCAAAGTTCCCCTTGATTGTCTTCCCAGAAAAAAAAATGGAGCTTGAAATTTTCTCCTTTGCTGTAAGCATAATGTTAAGCTTTGTCAGTATAGGGAACTGGACAGATACTACAAGAGGAACCAGGTTCCTGGTTTCAGTGTTTTCCATTTGCTTCTTGTTCCTACCTCATGACTTCCAGCTTCATGTGTGGGGTTCATCCACTGGCACTCACCTGCTCAAGGTTCAGTGGGAATAGATGGACGGCTTCTTGTCAGGTTGCAGTGCCATCCCTATTGACAGCTTTCCAGTAAGTCACACACGTATCCTGGAAGTCAGTTTCCCAGCCTTGGCCCACCTACATTTTGTAAGGATGTTTCCTGCATGCCCAGTATCTGTGGTCCAGTTCTGAGGCCGGTACCCCAGCAAAATTCTCTGCAATCCAACTGTCTATAAGCACACCTTCTCCACTGTGGCCTGAGTCCCCAACCTTGGGGAGGAGGCCTCTTTTCCACATTTCTCCCTTCCTTGGGTATCCTCAATGAGCTCTATTGCATTCTTTTGAATTATGTTCACCCCTTTATAGATCATCATCTGTTATAATAAATAAGCCTTCATATTAAATTTTCCTTATTCAAATTATAATACTATATGGTGTCTGTCCTTTGACTGGTCCCTGACTTATATAAAAAAGGGAAGAAATGATCTTCATTCCTGAGGAATAAACCTTCGAAGCATTTGTTAAAAAAAACAAAGTATGCAAACAACCAGAGAGATAGTTTGAATTTCTGCCAGAGTAATCCTTTGCAAATTAGCCTAATATCTTGGTTACAATAAATAAGATAGGAAAAAAAGGCAGTGAGCACTCAAATCCTAAAAAAGAATAGATCCTCATATTGAACCTGCAACTAAAAATAAAATAAAGCAAAATAAACAGACTAAAAAATTCAAAGCTAAGTACACCAGCTCCTTAATCAACTGTCAAGTTTCAATATTGTCGTACCCAAATAAGTATCTTCTGTATTTAGTTTTAAAAATTACCTGGGGGATGAAGGATGAGGGATCCTGACTAATTAGGCTTTTGCATTTGCTTCCTGAAAAAATATTGGCACAAAATAGGACACAAACAAGCCAAGCTGGGAAAGTATAAGATGTGCAGTCATGACACTGAGTGTGGCATTCTGAGTCACACAGTCTGAGCAGTGGAGAGCGAGAACTTCAATGCCTGTCCATGGGGCTATTGCAAAGATCAGTACCTAAGACAGTGCTTGCCATGTAGCAACTTCTCCAAAAGGCTGTTTTTTGTGGTTATTGATATAATTCATGATTTATTATGATTTATTATGTTGAGATTTACATCAAGAAGATTTCAGTTGTTAGTAACAGAAAATCCAACTCAAATGAACTTAAACAATAACAAAGGATTTGGTTGATAACATTACAGGAAAGTCAGGAGGTTAAAGGGGGTTCTAAGTTGGTTCAGCAATATCAATAGAGACCCCTCTCTCTTTTGGGGTATCGGATGGTGGGGGCTTATCCTAAGGCTGGAGCCCTTTGTAGATTTAGGCTGGCTGCCAGCTGTAACGAGGGCTTCACTGTACACTGTCAGTGGAAGAGTGAACTCTGTATTCCAAACCAGAGTCCTGGGATTCACCCAGATTAGACCAGCTTGCATCACATGCTCACCACCCCTAAACCAACAGCAAAGTCCAGGTAAATGTATTGTGTTGACTGGTTTAAGCCAATCTTAACTTACCCATGAATTAGGGGTGTAGTTATCATTCCACACAGCACATGCTCCATAAGGGGGAAGACAAAAAGGCAATATGGATGTTGCACAGATAAACAAAAAGATCTTGCTTAAATACTTTAATTTTTCTCTCTAGTTTTCCTATAACACTTGTATTTATTCACATAATGGTTTTACAGAGACAGTGAATAAAAAATTTACCAAGGAATAAAGAACAATAATTAAAACTTATATAGCCTCACCATGTGCTGTACATGTTTTACATATACTAACTCATTCTATCCTCAAACTACCATAAGATTTAGGCAAGGAGCTACTGAAGAATGGAGTCAGTATTCAGAAGCTAGGCAGTATGGCTCCAGCACCTGTGTGCCTAACCCTCTGCCACACTGCCTCTCAACAAAGACGTAATTTTTAATTCCTCTGATATGCTACAAAAAGTGCCAGGGAGCTTGATTCTATGTGCCCTCTCCCCAGAGGTGATCAATATAGAGCAAATGATAATAAATGAATGACATAAGAAAGAGATTCCTAGAAGGGTTTTTTTTTTATTATTCAAACATTATTTTAAAATCTGAAACACAATGAAAAGGGAAGAGATGTGCCAACAGAGTAATCAGAGGAAGTTCTCCAATCACGCCCCACTCTGGTCCACACTTGAAGAGCATCCTCAAATTATAGTCAGAGATGATCAAGTATTTTAGCGCCAAGACCTCTAACGCCGGTGGAAATTTGTCAACACCATTACCAGCTATTTGATATTGAGAAAATCTCTCTCTTCAAGTCTCAGTTTCTCCCTCTCTGAAGTGAAAGGATTCAACCAGATTATCTAAAATGTAGCATGCATGCACACACACACAATTATTCCTACACTTCTAGCACTACCTCAATTTTTCTCCCTCAAACAATGGCTTGTTATTGAATCTTTCATCATGGCTCTGGCATCCTTCCAAATATGATCATATTAAAAGGAAATGTAACTAGTAAGCCAAAAAAATAAATGACAGAAAGAATCTTAAAATCTGCAAGGTTTAGCTGGTCAATCCTCCCAACCTGCCCCTGGAGTCAAGCTAAACAGTTTCAAAGGTCGGATCTCTTTGAAAGTCTGATTTATTTTATTAAAGTCACAGAGAAACTCAGTTTACAGACTATCCTTCCTGTATCTCCCTCTTTTTCCTTCTCCTCTTCAATTTCTCTCTTGCTGTCACTGCTATGGATAGGCTCGTATGTTTTTTATCTCTTCATTTATAGAGAATTACAGGTATGAGCTAGTAATCCTATTAACATCAGAAACTACTATACTGTGTGTGCTTGTATAGAAAATTATTGTGACCTTAAACATCTCACTGGAATTGCAATTTCATGAATTTATGAATCCAAAAGAAATATGTTTTATGTAATACAAATTTGTTTTCTACCATTTATAAATTCTGGGCCTCTGTGAGGGAGGCAAGTAATTTCCATTTTCTTTATTCAAATATCCAAACCACTTTTCCAGGTATCTCACTTTAGAAAGAAAATGTTATGAGGCTCATTCTTTTGGTTGATGGTTCTCATTAACCTTAACAGGAGAAATCTCGGTACATAGATCAAAATAAAAGGGCTATTTGGCAATAAACTAAATGTATTTTTACCTTGGCCACTAAAAGAGAAAGTAGACTGTGTAATACCTGAACAGACCTTTCTATGGTAAGGTGTTTCATTCCCTGATAAAGTTCTGTCATCTTATAGAAATTTTTTATGGAGGCTTAGATAGTTCACCTTGTACCCTGAAGAAAGCATCATGGCTTTTTTTTATGAGACGTACTAAGCTATACATAACAGATTGAAAAAGGAAAGAATTGAAGGATAAGTAATCAGAAGCAAACTGTGCACTGCTATCATCCTTAACTAATGGCATTGAGTCTGTTCCAAGGCTGCCTTGTTTTCCTAAACTGGCATTTGAGAAATAGCAGCAAGTCTAGTTCCCTCCTCCACTTCTCAACAAAAGCCCACTTCTGCACCATCCTCTTTGTTTTCCCATCCTCCTGCTGTCTCCAGTTATATCATTCTTACATGCCCATCCGCAAACCAAACTGGTAGTTATTGAACAGGGATTGGAGATGGCATACTCTCAGTTCATTAATTGCTTGTCAAGTTGGAAGCTTTCAAAATTGGGCATAAAAAAGGAATAAAATGTGATAGGGTAAACATCCGAATTTCTTTTTATCTCCTCTAAAATTCCATGCTAGCCCTGGCCAGGTCCCAGGTGACTCAGCTAGTTGGAGTGTCATCCTGTACACCAAAAGGTTTTGGGTTCAATCCCCGTTCAGGACACATATCTAGGTTGCAGTTTCCATTCCCAGTCAGGGTGTGTATGGGAAGCAATTGATCTATGTTTCTCTCTCACATTGATGTTTTTTCTCTCTCTCTCAAATCAATAAATTTGTCCTCAGGTGAGGATTAAAAAAATAATTAAAAAATAAAATAGCCCCAACCAGTGTGGCTCAGTTGGTTGGACATCACCCCACAAAGTAAAGTGCTGCCGGTTTGATTCCCAGTCCCGGCACATGCCCAGGTTGCAGGTTTGGTCCCTGGTCAGGGTGCATAGGGGCGGCAGCCGATCGATGTTTCTCTCTCTCTCTCCCTTCCTTCTCTCTAAAAATAAATAAATAAAACCTTAAAAGTAAAGTAAAATAATATTCTATGCTGTCAGTAAGGGAATCTATATTTGATAAAGCGCACTCTAATGAACATCCCAGCTGTACTGTAATAAAGTTGTTCAGAGTACAGACTTTGGAGACAGATGCCTGAGTTCCTACTTACTAACTGCATTTACTAGGTTAAGTTAGTTAACTTTTTCATGCCTCAGTTTTGTATCAGCAAAAGACTACCTTCCTTACTGCGTACTTATAAGGATTAAAGGAAGTACTAAGTACATGTGAAGTACTTAGAATTGTTCCAGGACCAGAGTAAATGTTATGTTAGTCATTATTATCTCGTGTGAGATATTAATACCCTTTCAACATTCGCAAGAAGTGACCATTTATCTTATGTTTGATTTTCCCTAGGAACAGAGACATTATCTCCCAGGGAGACTTACTATTATTTTTGCTATAGGAATGTTGATGTCTCTATAGTGAAACAAAATTTATTTTCCTTTTAGTTCTTACTTGCAGGTCTGAGGTCCACCTTGGAGTGATATAGAAGAATTTAACTGATATTTAATTGATATTTTTCTAATATATTCCTACAATAATGCACATATAGTATAGATGAGAACTTAGTAACTAGCTGGTCAGTGTTCTTCTTAAAGAGTGGTACCCAGAAAGAGGATCTGAAAGCAGTGTTTCCTTTGTTCTAGAGGGACTTCTAAGTTCCTATTCATTTTGGAATTTTTATCATCCCCATAACCTTACCTCAACTAAAATTAAGTCTTTTTCATATGACTGCTACTAAATTGCATTTCATTGTTGCTTCTCTGGATTTATGTAACTTTTTTCCTGTTTTATGCTTGTTTATAAGATGGTAGATGGTTGTGGCATAGTTGTAGGATGGTGCAGGATGTAGGATGAGAGTACTAACTAGACAACTTTATCACTATTCTTCTTAAATTTCACACTAGCATCAGTGTATAACTTGAATTTGTCAAGATAGTTGGGGATTTTAGGCTGGTCCGATGGTAGTGGGTTACCAGAACTCAACTAAAGTTAGTGTCAAGATAGTTGGGGATTTTAGTTCTATTAACCATCTTTTCATTACATATCATTAAGTGCTCTTTTTGTTTGATAGCCAAAATTATGTAGCTGTCATACAATGAGGTTTATAGAGTGTTGAGAAAACCAGAGTCATACTTTTATTCCTAGCCTCAAATGTAATAGGCCTAAGGTACTTCTTAACTGCTCAGGATATCTGCCTACCTCATGAATTTGTTTAAACCTCTACAGTGTTGAAAGCAAACTAAGATTTTTAGAAAAATTTTACTTGCAGTGTCATAGAAACAAGCAAAAAGCCCCAAGTTTAGCCTAAAGGAAATCAAGTGAATATACTGAGAACATGGGAAAGGTATCAGATAAATGTGTAACCCTTGACCCTTTTTGCTTGTTCATTTAGTGTCTCTTCATGAGTCACTCCGGCTGAGAACTGCCCCTCTCCCCGCACAGCACCTTACACACATCTCTGCTCTTGTCTTTGGCAATGGGCGGAAGAAGATATCATTTGCCTGTCTGTTTCTTCCTTAATATCATGAGATCCCCAATGGTAAGCAAAAGCATTTTAATAATCCCTACACCCATCACAGAACCTAATACATAATAGGTAATAAATGTTTGTTGAATAAATAAATGAGCAAGCTTTCTAACCACATGTCCCTACTGATATAAGGCCAGTTATTAACTTAGGTTACACTTTAAGTAGAAGAATTGTAAGAAATAAGGACAGTTCCCTTTCCCTACCTCCTCCCTGTGGCCAGAAGTTCCACTAAATAATTCTACAAGTCTCTAAGACATAAAATGCAAGTATCCCCGATGGAGAAGTAATACTTTGGCATAAATTTATGTTAGATTGCAAATTAGTGACACCAGCTCCTTCCTCCAGTGCAGTTTATAGAGATGGGGTGGCATTAGAAAAATAGTATACATCATCCCCACAGGTACCAACCCTGTTGTGTCCATGGGCCAATAAAATATTGGAGCATAAGCCCATCAGCAAATAGAGGTTAGAAAATCCTATTGCTCCCACAGATACCATGCCTAGAACAGGGATTCATTCTACAGGTGCCCATGTAATCATCTGAGCTGTTTCTCAATCAAACACCTACCCCGTGCAACCCAGCTGCCTAATTAGCTTCTTGGCCAGAGTTCTAGGTACCTGGGTTCCCTCCCGAAGGAGAAAACCCATCCCTGAATCCCAGTCAGCAATTAAGAGTCCTGGCTTTCTTGCCTTTCACTGTCCCCAGGAAAGATTCTGCTTTCCAGGAGTTTTTAGGGAGACCTCTCACCCAGACCTTCCTTGAGAACTCTGCTGTCCATGGTGGTGGTCTTCATTCTTTGACTGACAACCCCTCAGCCATTCACCTCTGCTTGAATGGGAATCCAACTTTTGCTTTCCATCCTCTAATTTTGGCTCAGAGCTCCCTCAAGGCCTCTCTAACCCTAGTCATTGTACCCTAGCCCTTGCCAGTCCTGGCTCAGTGCCAGTTTGCTCTTTTTTTCCTTACAGGAATCTATATATTTATCTGCCCTGGTCACATCTTTTATGACCCTGAGAGAGAAAAATGAGGGGGAGGGAATAGGAAAAGGAACCATTAGAAACAATAAAGATAAAAATTTCCATCTGCCTCACATGTTTTGCCAAGAGCCAGAACTGCTCAGTAGCATAGGTTTTAAATTCCATTCACTCAGACAGAATTTCCTCAAAAAGATCTCTAACTATAGCTTCTTTGTCTTAGCTTCTCAGGACCCTCTTGTAAGCATTGCCCCTCCAGGTTGAAGCCAAGAACCCAGGACTGGCCATTTTCCCTGGATCTTGGGCATCAGCCAAACTCATGTGCCAAAGCAAAGAGAAGAGGAAAGGGGCACAGACAGAGAGACCAAAGGGGCATTTCCCAGTTAAGACATCAGCACTCCTTTTTTTATTTTTTAAGATAAATATCTTAAGATAATATTTTAAGACCCTTCTCATTCAAAAATGTAAATTCTTGAGAAGCATGTTTTCCTTCCACCAGTGGTTATCTCAATTTTTCTATATTTACAGAGTTCTTAGGGTTTTTTTTCCATTGCACACAAAAAAGTTTAATGTTTGGTATCAGTAAGGTAGTTGCAAAACACAAGGTGCTGAAGAAAATTAATTCTTCATTACATGCCAGATGAGTAAATGGAACATTTTGAATCATAAGTGTATTCATCATTTTAGATACTTTCAAAATTATTTCCTTTGTACAGAATAATTTCATCATGCTTGGAAATATCTCAGACTTATTTAACATCTAGTATAAGAGAGAGCAGTGTTTTAGAATGGAAAGGACACTAGACAGGATTAGAAGCTTTAAATTCTAATCCTTTCACTAATTGTGGAACTTGGAGTGAAGTCTCAGACTCCTCATCTGCAAAATGTAGGAATTGAAGCAGGAGATTTTCAATCTTTTTTGGTTACAATCTTTTTCCTGTTTAATAACTTGATATACTGAGAGTATAGTACAGTAAAAAAAAAAAAGAAATACATTCAGATTCAAGAGATTCCGATTTTAATCTGACTTTTGCCTCTAACTTTCTTTGTGACTTTGAGCAATGCCCTCTCTCCTGTTTCTTCATCTGAATAAAAAGGAAATAGAACAGATGGTGTCTAAGGACATTTCCAGCTCTAAAATTTTATAACAAAGAAAAATGTCTGTGCTGCATATGCTACCTTCCATTTGCACATAAAACTTGATGTTTTCCTCCAAGCAGCCTGAGAAGAATACATGCATTTGTAAAGCATCTCCCCACTGTACTGGATGGAACACACACTCATCTACCTGAACAATAAACCTTTATTCCCGAAGAGAAAAGCTGTCTTAAGTGCCTTTTTGCTTCACCTCTCTTCTAAGTACCTGAGGTCCGGCTCTGGAATCCAGCACAAACATTATTATTAACAGGCTTTATCCAAGTGACCCCTGTAGACCATGAAGCAAAGACAACTATACCCAAATCTAATCTTTACCTTCTGTTTATAAATATATTACTTATGGGCAACGGTGACTTCTTAAATGCTAAAAAGATAAAAGACTATTTATCAAATACACTTACTTTTACATTTTTTACATGAAAATGTGCTTCATCCAAAAATATTTTTGTGTTTATAATTTCTGGATTTTTGTTAAAATGCTGTAACTATTCAAGTAAAGTGTCTGCTTCAAAAGGAAGTCAGAATTGTAGTCACGGTGGTTTACAGAACAATTTCTGGTAGTCTTTGCTTCAGTTCAGTATGTTGCCATGATTGGCTGTCAATAGTTACAAATAAGGAAGTTTTCGAGTCAGGGGATTTCTCAGTGGAAGTTCCCAGTTCAACACAAGGGAGAGCTCAGGGAGGTTTGGGCAGCATTCTAGACTCTGTAACTGCCTACACTTTAGAGAGCAGTGGTCTGTGAAAGAAGACTTGTAACCTGAAGAAGAGGTAACCAAAACTTGAGTAGTTCCTACTGATTCACAGTCTAGAAAGGTGCTTGGATGGCTTAAACTGAAGTGTTGCCGATTTGTTCTTCTCTTGCTTCTGCTAAGTGAGTAGTTTATTACATGATTCAATAATGCCATTGTATTCATTATTATAGTTAGGAATTGACCTTTAAAAAATGCGGTCCTTAGCTAAGAAAAATTTTAAATACTGTGATTTTTGTTACATTCTTCTAAACTTTTAAAATAGAATATATGTCTCTATTGGAAATGATTTTCTTAAATGTAAGCTTTCTCTAATGAGTGGTTTTTATAACATAATGTAAGACAAACTGTATGTATTTGGCATAAGTTATATATAGCTTACTAGGTTGAAAAGTACACTAATACTATATATATTCATACTTCTTTTTGGTTAGAATTTTAAAGATCAATTCCAGCATAATTCCAGTGTGTTCATTCAAACATTAACTCGTTTATATTTTTCCATTTCCTAAGAGATACATGTTAAAGAATATAGCTTTACTGTAAAGTATCAACCTCATAGAAAATTTTCCATTTCTTATCCTGAAATAGTTAAACTTAAATAATTAGAGTAATCTAGTTTTATTCTATTACCAGTTGGCTTTTATGTTCATAATCAAAAATGAATACTCAAGACTATACAGTATTTTCTTAATCTTAGGAAGTGATTAAACACTAGAAATCATCATCACTATTGTTATATTAATAGCTACCATTTACTGAGTGTCTGCTGGAGAAAAACAATCACAAGATCTTCCAGTTCAAGACAGAGCCCATGCTTAAACATGAATTCGTATCACTTCTTTTTCCATGGCTCTCTGTTACCACTGTCCTGCTTTCTTACAACATTGAAACAGAATTTTGGGATGTTTTATCCAAAGTGCAAAATGATAGGAAGGGGGACAAAAAATGACTTGGCCAAGGTCACAGAGCAGCCAAGTCATTCATAGAAACTTAGAAGTCATTTCTGGTTCTCCCTTCTCCTCACTCACCCACACCATCCCCTCACTATCCCCAGGGCGCACTTGTACCTCTGCAGAGGTGCACACCAGAGTCTGCCTCCATGCAAAGGGGCTATGGGCTGTATATGAGGTTCCTGCTAGCAACTGACTAGGGCCCTAAAGGAATGTCCAGTTATTTCTTTTAAACACTTGTGATAACGAAGAGATAGCCAACAGAAAGATTTAAGACAAATCTGTTGAATTCCTCCAAAAAAGTTCTGGTTGGAACTTCATAAAACTATGCATTAATTTGAGGAAAATGATCATCCTTACAGTAGAGAACCTTTCTGCCTGCAAACATTCTTTCTTTCCATATACTAAAGGACTCAGGAAATATATAGGTTTTCATTTGTTGTAAAATGTATTCCAATAAATTTTGCTTTATTATGTTTCTGTGGGGTGGGGATTTAAGAAAGTTCTTGATTCCATAATTTTATCTAGCATCCAGCCATGTATTGATCTTTTATTTATTTCTAATTATTTTAGGTACTTTACATGTGATGCCTAGATAGGAAAAATATAATTTTATATCCTCTTTTTTTCCTGTCCCCACATTGTTCAGAACTTCTAGAACAGAGTTTAATAACAGAGGAGATAGCAGCCGACCTTGTCTTGTTCTGATCTCAATGGGAATTTCCCTAGTGGTTAACATTAAGAATGACGTTGGCTGTTGGTTTGAGGTAAATAAACTTATTATAAAAACCAAATAACTACCAAATATACTTCTAACTCTAGTTTACTAAAGGTGTATCAAGACTTCATATAAAACTATATTCATTTTTTTGGTATCATTAGAGACAACTGTATAGTTTTTCTACTTTATATAGCATTTTGCTGTTATACAACATAGTAATTTCATTTTAAAAAAAATTCCACCTTATCAAAGATCATGCCCCAATAATAATGATAGGTTTATAGTTATACAGTATATTTTGTTTATCCTCTGATTAAAGTAATGAATTGGTTGATCAAAACCAACCAAACCAAACCTACACATTTCCTCATTTTCTCTTCAATCCACATGCTTAGACGCCTCTCCTCTATTATTTTGTCTTCAACTCAAATTAACAATTTAGTTCACAATTCAAATTAACAGAAAAGAATGAAAACAATATGACATAGCCAAGGAGCTCTATCCAGGCAGAGCAACCAGATACTCAAACAAAGCAGCTCTTCCTACACTTTGTGCAAAATCTTTCTCCCTGTTATGACGGTGCTAGTTGCAGACCACAATTCAGTTACAACTTACAGCGGTATGCAAAATGGATGACCCAATTGAATAATTTGCACCAGTTTATATTAAGAAAATGTATGCTGAAAAAGAAATGTCTGTAATTTACTGAGAATTTTTGCATTCATACTCACAAGTTAAATTAATCTTTTTTTATTTTCTGATAAAAATACCAAAATTTCCATGTTCTAAAAAACATTTAATGGGCACTTTTTGCTCCTTGAGATGTTTAAAGAGCAAACCTTAACACTGTTTTTCCTTGGAACCTGCTTTTGGTTGTTTTGTTCATAAATGATCCTTTTTATCAAATATTTTAAATGTATAAGCATATATGATATTCTCATACTTTTTTAATCATCTCTATAATTACATGGATAACTCTTTTTCATTTCTTATTTTATCCATTTATGTTCTCTCTCTCTCTCTTTTTCCTGGTTGGATATGTCAAAGAGTTCATCTCTTGGATGTATCACTTTAATGGTTAGATGGTTGGCTCTTTTTCAAATAGTTAGTTTTTGCTTTTAATGAATATTTTCTTAATGGCTTATTTCAGAATATTTTATTTTTCCCTTTTTGTTTTTGAGTTGAATGATAAGTTCATTTATTTTTATTCTTTCTTGTTTTGTAATGGAAGTAGTTAAGGCTAGGAGTGTCTCTGAGTACCATTTTAACTGCATCTCACAACTTTGATATGTCACTTCCACATGGTCATTATTTTATGGCTTTTTATTACAGATTTATTTCCTCTTTGATCCAATTGTTATTTAAAAGACTAAAGGATTTTTAGTTAATAGACTACTTTTTTTAGAATAGTTTTAGATTTAGAGAAATATTGAAAAAACATTGCAGAGTTCCCATACACCCAACCACACACAGTTTCCCCTACTATTAACAACTTATTTTATTAATTCAGTCAACAGTTTATTCAGACTTCCTTATTTTTTCCTTTTTAAAATTTTGAGGTAAAATTCACTTAACATAAAATTCTTTTGAATGCTATTGTAAATTGAATTGTTACCTTAATTTCATCTTTGGAATGTTCACTGATGATGCATAGAAACACAACTGGCCTTTGAGTGTCGATCCTGTATCCTGCAACTTTAATAAATTCATTTTTTAGCTCTAGTAGCATTCTTGTGTATTCTTTGGGATTTTCTATATACAAGATATTGTCTGTAAACAGAGATATTTTCACTTCTCCCTTTCTAATTTGGAAGCCTTTTATAATATTTCTTGTTTAATTGCTCTGACTAGAACTTCAGGACAATGTTGAACTGCAGTGCTGAAAGAATTTTCTTGTTCTTGGTCTTCAGGGGAAACCTTTTGGTCTTTCACCATTATGTAAGATGTTAGCTGTGGATTTCTCATAAATTCTCTCTATCATATTGAGGTAGTTCCCTTTTATTTCTAGTTGTCTGTATCTTTTTTTAATCACTAAAGGCTGTTGGATTTTGTCAAATGTCTCTTCTGCATCAAAGAAGATGATCAGATAGCTTTTTTCTTTATTTTATAATGTGGTATACTGCATTGAATGATTTTCTTATGTTTAACCACCCTTGCATTCCAGTAATAAATCATACTTGGTCAGGAAGTAAAATCCACTTAATATGCTGTTGAATTTAGTTTATTAGTATTTTGTAGAGAATTTTTTGCTTCTTTATTCATAAGGAATATTGTTTTCAGCAGTTCTTAAATAGTTATGTAACTATATTCCAGAAGTGAAGAGTATTTATAATTCACTTACAAGTACAGTCTGTTACAACAGTAAATGTGACTTGGCCTGTTGTATAAAGTAAATAATGTGTGAGAATTAGTCCTGAAATAGTGCACTGAATTTCTATTTCCAATCTAGTGGATTAAAAATACAACTATAAATGATATAAAGATGTAAAAATTTTATTATGATAAAATCAGTCACAAAAATAGAGAATTTAGATCCTACCCAATTAATTTAAGAACTCAGCAGTTTTCCTCAAATTACATAAGTTACACACAGAAAATATTAAAGTTGTCTTTCAATGTGATTCAACTATATAAAACTAGAGTATGCCTATTAGATGACCAATGTATCAAAATCAACAGAATTTAGAAAACATATCTAATTATAAAATAAGTAGAAACAAAAAGGCAGTTTACAAAGAATTATGAACTGCTCTCTAAACATCATCAGAGTGCAAATGATTTTTGTTTCCCCAGGTAATTTTCCTTTCCAGCTTTGTGAAGTTTGTTTCAAATTTCTTTTGGCTCTGAAATGGTGGCCCCATTAAATTTTCACTGTAATTAAGAATATCAGAAAAACCAAGCCTCCTTTCTAAAGTTTCTGTGGTGAAGTCATCTGTATTTCCTAGGTCAATAAATCCAATGACATAATCTTTGGTTTTTCCATCTTTTACCAGTGTTAGTATAGGAATGACTTTGTTCCTCAGTCTCTCCAAAAGAAAAAGTGTTTTTCCCACATTCACCCTCAAAAATTTGGTCTCCAGATATTTCTTGGACAATATCACCAAATGTCTGTCTGGTATTTTAAGCCTGAACGTGGAGTCTGTAGAAAGGGCAGACCACTTTTTTACTGTCTTTGACTTCTTGAGAAAGGCTTGCTAGAGATTTCTCTGTATGCTCCATGTCCTTTTGAAAGCCATTGTTGTTTCTGCTGTTGAGCTTTCCTTTGTGCCTCAGGTCTCATTTCTTCCAGGTGTTCCAAGTCATCCTCATCCATCTGATCCAGTTTCTGAATTTCAGCATCCAAATGTTCTTCCACTAGTTTAGTCTAAATCAGTCTGAAGCAACTGATTCTCTAGGACTTTTGAAAACATGTCAACAGATGCATTAACTTCCATTCTTAACAGTTTAGCCTTGATGAGTTCTCAGTAATACATGAGAGGTGACAGACAAGCAGCTTCAAAAGAATAGTCCACTCTGGCTTCAGCCTCACAGCAGCAGCTAGGAGCTACCAGCCAGCTGTTGGCTGAGGCCCCTTAAACCTTACCGCAATGGCTGAGGAAGTGTGGAGGAAGAGGAATACAGGTTTTTAGTTTTCTTTACTTGCGGTGTCTTCTCTGGCCTTAGTATCGCAATAATCCTGTATTCACAGAATTAGTTAGGGAGGAATTCACATAATGAAGCCAACTGATCTGGGACTTCTCTTTGTTGAGAGGTTTTTGATTACTGATTCAATCTCTTTGTTTGCCATTGGTCTGTTCATATCTTTTATTTCTTCTAGATTCAGTTTGGGTAATTTGTGTGTTTCTAGGAATTTGTACATTACATTTAGGTTTCTAATTTGTTGGTAATCATTTCTCCACCTTTTGGCTAAAATCAAGTGTAATCTGTAGGCATATAGTTATTCATAGTATACTGTTATAATCTGTTATTTCTGTTTGGTTGGTGGTAATGTTCACATTTTCATCACTGATTTTAGTTATTTGTTGTTCTCTCACATTTTCTTATAAATCTAGCTAAAGATTTGTCAGTTTTGTTAGTCTTTTGAAAAACTGATTTTTACTTCATTGATTCTATTGTTTTTCCATTCCTTATTTCATTTATCTCTGCTTTAATCTTTATTATTTCCTTTCTTCTGCTATATTTGTGTGTTTAGTTTGTTATTTTTCTAGTTCCTTGATATGTCAAGTTAGGTTATTGATTTCAAAATTTTTTTTTAATGTAGATGTTTGCTGCTATTAATTTCCCTTTCATTGCATCCCATAAGTCTGATATGGTGTGATTTATCTCTAAATAAATCTAATTTCCCTTGTGATTTCCTTTTGACTTATTGATTGTTTAAGAATGTATTGTTTAATTTGCACATATTTGTGAATTTTCCAGTTTCCTTCTTTTATTGATTTCTAACTTCATTTCATTTTGGTTAGAGAAGATACTTTGTATGATTTCAATATTTTTAAATATTAATATATTGAGACTTTTGTGGTCTAATATTTAATCTATCCTGGAGAAGTTTTCATATCCACTTAAGAAGAATGTGTATTCCACTGTTGTTGGGTAACATGTTCTATATATACAAGGAGGGAACCCCAGTAACAAAATTTACATATAAAGATTGTGTATTTATTCTTACATATTTAAATTTCAGTCACTTTCAAAGTACTCTCCATTTGACACAATACACTTATCAAAAGACTTTTTCCACTGCTCAGAACAGTTTTTGAACTCATTAGTTTTGATGCCTTTCTGTGCTTCTGCCATTTTTTATTTCACGTCTTCCATTGATATGTTCCCTTTGAGGACTTTTTTCATCCAGGGAAACAAAAAAAAAGTTGCTCGGGGCAAGATTGGGAGAGAAGCAGGGGTGAGGCACAGCGTTAATGTCTTTTTTTGATCAAAAACTGCTGAACACTCAGCATAGTGTGGGCAGGGAACTTGTAAATCATCCATCATGCAATGAGCAAATGCATTGAAAGAGTCTTCCAAAAGAATTCACTAAAGCCCAACACAGCCTCTCACAACAACACCAGCTGGTACAGTGATACAGATGGGTTCCTAAAACACTCACCCAGAGGGAGAAACCTGTAGTATAAAGGAACTACCCTCCAGAAGATAATTCCAGTTTTTTTGGCCCTTCCCCTTTTTGTGGTGAAACATCAAATTACCCAGGTGACTCTGCCCCCCTATAGCCCAGATTTGGTGGCCTGCAACTCTGGCTTCTCCCAAAACTAAACTCACCTTTGAAAGGGAAGAGATTTCAGAGTGTTGATGAGATTCAGGAAAGTCTGACAAGGCAGCTCATGGTGATTAGGACAACTGTGTGAGGTCCCAAGGTGCCTACTTTGAAAGGGACTGAGGCATCATTGTCCTATATACAATGTTTCTTATATCTTGTATCTTCTTCAATAAATGTCTCTATTTTTCATAATACATGGCTGGATACTTTCTGGATAGGTTATATAATGCTTTTCTTTGTTTTTATAACAGTTTTAGACTTAAAAGCTATTTTGTCTTCAACAGAGCACTGAAGAAATAAATTAAGGAACATACAAACAAATGGAAGCATATACTATGTTCATGGATTAGAATAATTAATATTATTAAACTGTCCATAATACCCAAAGGAATCTATAGGTCCAATGCAATCCCTATGAAAATACCAATGACAATGACATATTTCACAGATTTAGAACAAACATTTCAAAAATTTATATGGAACCATAAACAACCCTGAAAAGCTACAGCAATTCTGAGAAAGAAGAACAAAGTAGGAGGGATCACAATATCTGATATCAAACTATACTACAAGACCACTATATACAAAACAGTCTGGTACTGCCATAAGAAAAGACACATAGCTCAATGGAACAGAATAGAGATCCCAGAAATAAACCCATGTCTCTATATGTCAATTAACATTTGACAAAGGGGGCAGAAGCATAAAAAGGAGTAAAAATAAATAAAAAAAATATTTGTCTTCAACAAATAGTGATGGGAGGTCTCAAATGGCACATGCAAAAAAATAAAACTAGACTACCAACTTATACCATGCACCAGAATAAATTCAAAATGGATAAAAGACTTAAACATAAGCCATGACACCGTAAAAGTCCTAGAGCAAAACAGGCAGTAAAATTTCAAATACCCCACGCAGCAATATTTTCACTGATAAATCCTATAGGACAAGGAAATAAAGGTAAATAGTAAACAAATGGGAGTACATCAAATTAAAAAGTTTCTGCACAGCTAAAGAAAACATCAGCAAAATAAAAATGGAACCAACCATATTGGAAAACATATTTGCCAGCAATACCTCAGACAAGGATATGATCTCCAAAAGACATAAAGAACACATATGACTCAACATCAGAAGAAAAACAATCCAATTACAAAATGGGCAAAGGATCTGAATGGACTCTTCTCCAATGAAGACATATAGAGAGCCCATAGGCATATGAAAAGATGCACAACATCACTAGGCATCAGAGAGATGAAAATTAAAACCACAGTGAGATACCACCACACACCAGTCAGAATAACCATCATTCACAAATCAACGAACAAGTTCTGATGAGGATGTGGAGAAAAGGGAACCCAAGTGCACTAGGGAATGCAGACTGGTGCAGCCACTGTGGAAAACATTATGGAATTTGCTCAAAAAAAAAAAAAATGGGCCCTGACTGGTGTGGCTCAGTGGATTGAGTGCTGGCCTGCAAAGCAAAGGATCGCTGGTTCAATTCCCAGTTAGGGCATATGCCTGGGTTGTGGGCCAGGACCCCAGAGTAGGGTGCATGCTAGAAACAACCACACATTGATATTTCTCTCCCTCTGCTTCTCCTTCCCTTTCCCTCTGTCTAAAAACAAATAAATAAATAATCTTAAAAAAAACTAAAACTAAAACTGAAACTGCCTTTTGACCTAGCAATTCCACTGCTGGGATTATACCCTAAGAATCCCAAAACATCTATTTAAGAGAATATTTGCACCTCTATGTTCATAGCAGAGTTATTTACAATAGGCAAGTGCTGGAAACAGCTTATGTACCCATCAGTAAATGAGTGGATCAAAAAACTCTGATACATTACACAATGGAATACTACTCAGCAGAAAGAAAGGAGTTCCTACCCTTTGGGACAGCATGGATGGAACTGGAGAGCATTATGCTAAGTGAAATAAGCCAGGTGGTGAAAGACAAATACCATAGGATCTTACCTATAACAGGAACCTAATGAACAAAACAAGCAAATGAGCGAAGTAGGACCAGAGGCATGGAGACAAGGAACAAACTGACAGTGACCAAAGGGGAGGAGGAAGGGGGATAAGGGAGGAACGAAGGGAAAGTGTCTAGTTAAAGAACAAGTACAAATGACCCATGGGCATAGACATGGACAACAGGGTGGGGATTAACTATGGGAGTGGCGGGGGAGGCAGTGGGTAAGGCAGGGGAGAGCAAGGGGTGGGGGGAAATTGGGCAACTGTAATAGAAAAATTAAAAATTAAAAATTAAAAATAAATAAAAGTGATTTTGTCTGATATTAGTATAGCTACCCCTTCTCTCTTCTCATAACTCTTTGCATGAAGAATTTTTCCCTCCTTTTACTTTTAAATTATTTGCATTTTTTTAATCTAAAGTAATTCTCTTCTAAAGAACATATAGTTTGATTATGTTATATTATCCATGCTGCCAAGCTCTGCCTGTTGATTGGAGAGGTTAATCCATTTATATTTAAAGTAATTATTGATAAGGAAGACTTACTTCTGCCATTTTGCTATATGATTTCTGTATGTCTTAAGTCATTTTTCTGTCCTTCACTCACTTCCCCCATTATTGCCTTCATTTGAGTTTAACTAACTCTTTGTTTTATGGTATCTTATTCCATTCTCATTTGCTTTTATATTTTAAAGGTACTGTCTTAGTTGTTACTATGGGGATTAAATTAGCAACTTAAATTTGTAACAACCTAATCTGAATTAATACTAACTGAACTTCAATAATATACAAATATTCTCACCTGTATAGCTTGGTTTCCTCCCTTATGCTGTTATAATCACAGATTTCATATTTATACATTGTGTGCACATTAACATAAGTTTATAATTATTTTAATCATTTGTTCATTAAGTCATGTTGAAAATATAAATAGGAGTTCAAGCCACAAATACAGTCATGCTAGATTTTATATTTACCTTTTTAGCTATCTTTACCAGAGTTAATTTTTTAGTATAGCTTTGAATTATTGTCTAATGGCCTTTTATTTGAGCCTGAAGGACTCTCTTTATCATTTCCTATACAGTGAGTCTACTAACAACAAACTCCCTCACCTTTAGTTTATCTTAGAATATCTCAATTTCTCCTCATTTTTGAAGAATAATTTTGCCAGACATAGAATTCTTGGTTGAGACCTATTTTTTCCCAGCACTTTACATGTCATGCCATTGCCTTCTTTCTTCTATGATTTTAAAATAAAATTGGTTACATTCTTATTGAGGATCCCTAGTACATAGTGAGTAATTTTTCTCTTGCTGCTTTCAGGATACTTTAATCTTTGGTTCCCAACACTTTGATTATAATGTACCTGAGTATGAATCTCTTTGTGCTTATCCTACTGTAGTTATTGCGCTTCTTGAATGTACAGATTCAGTCTTTCATCAAATTGGGTAATTTGGGGCTATTATATTTTCAAACATTTTTTTCTGTTCCATTTCTCTCACTTCTCCTTCAGAACTTCCATAACACATATGTTGGTTCCCTGGATGTTGTCTCACAGGTCTTTTAGGATCTTTTTACTTTTCTTTATTCTTTTTTCTTTGTGTTCTTCCAACTAGAAAATCTCCATTGTCCCATCATCACATGCACTGACTCTTCTGCCTGCTCAAATCTGCTGTCAACCCCTCCAGTAAATGTTTTGGTTCACTTACAGTATTGTTTAGCTCCCAAATTTTCATTTTGTTACTTTCTAAAATTTCTCTCTCTTTTTTACCTTCATTTTCCCCCCCTTATCATCTTTCTGATTTCCTGTGGTTCTTTGGCCATGGTTCCTTTCAGGTCTTTGGGCATATTTAAGACAATTGATTTAAAGTATTTTCCTAGTAAATCCAATGTCTAGGTTTTCTCAGGGAGAGCTTTTAAAGTCATTTTAAATGGTAATTATGATTGCTTTTTAAATTAAAAATTAACTGAATGTAGAACCACTTACTTAACTTATAGAAATTATCTATATTAGTTAATATTATTGAGATCCTTATATAGGCCAGGCCATGCTTATATATCATCTCATTGTACATGCACAAACTTTGAGGCAAGGACTATTATAATCTGCATTTGACAGATGAACAAGTTGAGGCACAAGGCTAATAAAGTCATATGCTAGTGTCTATATGTTGATATGACTATGTCAACATACAAATGAGGCAATTGTAACTCACAATTCTCACTTATTACTAGCACGAATTACCCTCCCTCAGCTTAAAGGGGTTTTTTGTTGGTTTTTTGTGGGGGGGGTTGGGCAATGACCTAGACATTAAATTGTCATTTGCAATTTCCTTAATATCAGTTATAATAGCTCAAAAACATCCAAATATATCTCTTGGAATTTTAAGTATGGTGCATGTCATAAAGTGGAAAGACAGAGTAAAATAGGAATCCATAGCTGATCCCACAGTTCTCACCTAGAAGAGGAGTCAAGTGAGGTCCTGATTAGAATCAGTCCGTTAAGCTAAGGCCTCAACAGACCAAGTAAAACATGAGGGAAACATGTTCTAGAATAAGAAAACCATGTTAAAAAACACCTAAAAAAGAGAACAGGGAGCATTTGAAGTATTGAAAGAAGCCCAAAATCACCAAGAGGAAGAGGGAGGATATGAGTCTAGAGAAGTAACAAGCCTTACACCATGCTTAGAGTTTGGATTTTATCCTAATGGTAATAAGAAACCAATGAGCGGTTTTAGGTAATACAGGAACATAATAACATTTAGAATTTGACAAGAGTAAAAATGAAGAGAACATTGAGAAGGCTGTTACAGCAAATACAAATTGATGGCAGTTTGAACAAGGGTGGCAATAGTGACACAGTGGCAATGAGGTCAGAGTGTGACAATAGGGACAAAAAGAGTGTACACATGCAAGAAATGTTGCAGAGGAGTACTCACCTGAGTTACCTTACTGGGTGATTGATTTAATGTTGGGAGGTAAGAGTTTTATGTCTTCCTTACATGAACAATGTTTTCTTTCTTCTTCTATTTACATGAAAACAATGAACAAATAATATTTTATTCTACTTGTACTTATTTACATTTACATATTAAAAACCTAAAATGGTGTATGTTAAATTATCATAGTGAGATCTTATTTATCATTTTTTTATTTCCACATACAAAAGAAAAGAAATGAGTAAATTAGAAATTTTTACTTCCTGCCATCTCTCTTTCACCACTTGAGTTTTGTTGCTATAATCAGGAAGTTCAGTACATATTATTATTAAATTATTTATTTACATTTATATCTTATGTCTTAAAATTCCTTTTAATACTCATTATATTTGCAACAAGTTTTAACTTAATCCAATATTTAAATTATTTCAAATATTTAAAAATATTTCTTTTATGTCACCATTTCACCTTTGGTTTTTAATTTTGATTTGTTTTTTGACCAATGGAAGTGTAGGTTCAATTATTTCAGGAAATGAGTGGTATATTTCTGAACCTTGAGGCATCTAAGAGTGTCTTTGCATTCCTTTCCTAAATGAATGATAACTTGGGTGCGTATAGACTTTGTAATGAAACCTTTCCCAAGCAACTGTAAATGTTATTCTATTAAGCTTCTGAAGTTTAATGATGAAGATAAGATGACTTTTCTGTACTTTTCTTCCTTTACAAGTAACTTCTTTCTTTTCTGCTTAAATTTTTGTTGAATATTTTTCCATACTTTAGATGCAGTCTTTCCTCTTTAATCCTGGAATAAGGCCTTTCCAAAGTGTTTTCAGAGTATCTTACACTTACCCCTATTGTAATATTATAATACCCCATTGTGAAGTAATTGCCTGCTTCTTATATGTCAGTCAACCACAGGAGACATCAAGTTATTTAAGATAAGAATGTGTCCTGATCTTCTTTGTATCCCTAACTTTTAGCACATATCAAGTACTCACAAAAATTTGCTGAGTACATGAATAAATTGATAAATCATTAATATCAAATTTTTTAGCAGGATAGGTTATAAGTGTTTAGTCTCTTTTCTGTAATATATTTCAAATATCATTGAATCCTCTTCATATCTGCTTTGGATCAAAATATTACTTCAGATACCCTTTGATATATCTTTGGTCACTATTTCTGTTCCATTTACTCTGATCTCTCCTGAAAAAATTGGAGCACTCTCTTTTTACTATTTCATGTAATGGTTTTCATCCATTTGTCCTTTCCTTTTACATTTTAAGAGAGTTTTTCAAGTTTTTACTCTAATCATTAATTCAATAATCTGCAGTATTGATTCCATCCTTGATAGTATCTAAATGATATTTTAATTTTACATTTGTGTATTTTATGTCCTTACAGCCTAACTTTGACTAGGTCTCTCTTTATCTTGGTTTAATATCTTATATTAGTCTAATATATTATATTTCATCTCCTGTTTCATAGAAAATGCAAAGTAGATTCTTTCTATTTACTTATGATTCTGATACACCATTTTTCCAAAGTGTTCACTTTCTCTGCATTTTAAAGGTTCTGTCATTCTTCATTTATGAGCATAGTCTTTTAAAAAGGAATATTTCATCTTGAATTTACTCATTCTAAACCTCAGGTATCCTTTACTAACCCAATGTATGGATTTTCTTGATTCTTCTCCTATCTACCTGATTTCTATCAGTTCCTCAGCACCGATCTTGAGCTCAAAGACAAGTATACATGCACAGTGCACAGCTAAATTTTTGGCCAGAAACTGACATTCATCAATTTGTCACCATGGATATTAGCTTGCAGTAGATCCCTCACCTTTATTGCTTAGTTATTTTACTATGAAGAGATAAATTCCTGGTTAATCACAAACAATCATTGGTCTTTTCCTTAGTAGGAACCATAGATGAAAAATTAAACTCCCAATGAGAGTCAAACACACAGCTTTATCTGCCCAGCCCCTTTCATTATTGGCTTCACATATTCTTAAAAACAGAGCATCATTTCTCTCTACTCCCTCTGGAATTGTGTCGTGTAATACAAACCATAGCTTTAAAATGGATAATAGAGAGAAGTACTAATGGGTATATTGGGGAAAGGAGGTATAAAATACTACTTGTAGGTAACACATAGTAGTGGGATTACTGTCAATTCATTCATAGGTGCCATGAGGCAGATAGGTTTCTTAATGTACCAGGCCAGCAGATTTGGTCACCTTTAAGCAACAAAGTTCATATGCATTTAAGCCTCACAATTCTTGCAAATGCTGAAAAACCCTGTAAAATTTTGTCACTAAGATGCTTGTCAGCAGGGTTACAGCTACTCTTTTGATGCCTGTTGTGACTTAGGAAAAGGCACCCCTCTAGAGATGGTTCAAGCCCAAGAGGGCAAGTGAGCACACCTGTCAGCCAGGTACCCTGAATAGGGCACAGACTACTCAGCCATACACACTGGACCTGGTCATCAATCCTGCCTTTAGATGCTATTATGAGTTCTCATGTTTTTCTGATTTTTCATTCAGTTTAGAGAGTCTGAGACACAAATAGCTAGTCCAGATGTCATCTTAAATCAGAAGTCAACCAGATTCTATTAATAGTGATATTTCACATCAAAGATTTGAGTGAGATCATTGATGCTTACCTGGCATTCCAAGTTGTAATATTCATACTGGCCGTTTTCCTTGTCCCTAGATTTGTAATCAGAATCCTCAATAAAATATTAAGCAGTTTTGAAAATAGCTCCTAAAATATTTTTAATGAGGCTGCAGTTCTCATTTTCATCCCACCCTACCCCACAGTACCACTTGCTAACCTAAGGTCTGTAATAATATTATGAGTAAAGAAAAATTGGAGTAAAATTATGTCATTTGTTCAGAAGACTATTTCTCAAATAAATGTCTCAATTCAATTGCTAACTTTAATAAAATATACTTTGTTAATTCTAGAAAATTCATCATCATCATAGAAAAAGAAAGATATTTTACACTGTTTTAGGACAGAACTCATCCATCTACTCTAGCATTCATTTTCCACACGTTGGAGAAGTATGCAGCCATTTCTCTTCATAATTACATCATAGGGGTGTAAAGAGAAAAAATATGTATTTTAGAAATGTGTATGTTTAATTTTTCTTCCTTATTCAAAATTTTTAGCACTTTCATTATGGATAAACAAACTGTGGTCCATCCATACAGTGAAATAGTATTTAGTGCTAAAGAGAAATTAGTTACCTACCCACGAAAAAAACATAGAAGAAACTCAAATGCGTATTACTCAATGAAAGAAACCAATGTGAAAGGCTATATATAGTATGATCCAACTATGTGACATTCTGGAAAAGGCAAAACTATGAAGACAGTAGAAAAACAACAACAGTGATTGCCAAGGACTGAGGGGAGAAGGGATGAATAGGTGGAGCACAGAGGATTTTTAGGACAGTGAAACTATTCTAGTATAGTATTTTTAAAATATATTTTCTTGATTATGCTATTACAGTTGTCCCATTTTGCCCCCTTTATTCCTCTCTGCCCTGCACACCCCCCACACACGCATCCCCCCCCCC
>CM052541.1:55329027-55351342 GCA_028533065.1 Trachops cirrhosus | reverse complement strand
TATCTTCTTTTTCTTAGATAAGCCCCTTTAACATTTCATATAATGAGGGCTTGGAGATGATGAACTCCTTTAACTTGACCTTACCTGGGAAGCACTTGATCTGCTCTTCCATTCTAAATGATAGCTTTGCTGTGTAGAGTAATCTTGGATGTAGGTCCTTGCTTTTCATGACTTGGAGTACTTCCTTCTAGCCCTTTCTGGCCCATAAGGTTGCTTTTGAGAAATCAGCTGATAGCCTAATGGGAACTCCTTTGTAGGTAACTGCCTCCTTTTCTCTTGCTGCTTTTAAGATTCTCTCCTTATCTTTAATGTTGGGTCATGCAATTATGATAAACCTTGGTGTGTTCCTTCTTGAGTCCACCTTCTTTGGGACTCTCTTAGCTTCCTGGACTTCCTGAAAGTCTATTTCCTTTGCCAGATTGGGAAAGTTCTCCATTATTATTTTTTCAAATAAGTTTTCAATTTCTTGCTCTTCCTCTTCTCCTTCTGGCACCGCTATGATTCAGATGTTGGAACATTTAAAGTTGTCCTAGAGGTTCCTAAGCCTCTCCTCATTTTTTTGAATTCTTGTTTCTTCATTCTGTTCTGATTGAATGTTTCTTTCTTCCTTCTGCTCGAAACTGTTGATTTGAGTCCCGGTTTCCTTCCCATCCCTGTTGGTTCCCTGTTCATTTTCCTGTATTTCACTTTTCATAGCCTTCATTTTTTCCTCTAATTTGCAACGATACTCAACCAATTCTGTGAGCATCCTGATTACCAGTGTTTTGAACTGTGCATGTGATAGGTTGGCTCTCTCTTCATCTCCATCGCTTAGTTGTAGTTTTTCTGGAAATTTGATCTGTTCTTTCATTTAGGCCATTTTTTTTGTCTCGGTGGGCTCCTTAAGTAGTAAGGGGCAGAGCCTTGGGTGTTCACCAGGGCAGGACAACCCACATCGCAGCGTTGTGATGCTGTATGTGGGGGAGGGTTCCAAGCAGGAGCAATGCTGTTTGCTCTGCTCCCTGCCAGCTTTAATCACTTCCTACGCTACCCACAGTCAAATTGGGCCCTTCTGGTGCTGATTCCTGGGTGGGTGGGTTTGTTTATGGTCTAGGACCCTGTGGGTCTCTCCAAAAAACTCTCCTGTGAGGCTAGGAATTTGTCTTGCAGCCTCAACCCCCACAGGTGTTTTCAGTCAGAGACTTTGAGGCTTTATTTCCCCACACTGGGGCCCTGGGTTGCGCAGTCTGTCTTACTCCTCAGTTGTTCCTCCTGGTTCATCTGCACACAAATGTGGGACTGTCCAGTCCACTAGCCGCTGCCTTGCTGCAAGTCCTCTCCACCCGGCTGCCCATCTCTACTCCTCCTACTGGTCTGGATGAATATTTCGTCTTTAACTCCTTGGTTGTTGGACTTTTTACAGTTCAATTTTCTGTCAGTTCTGATTGTTTTTTGTTTGTTTGTTTGTTTTTAAATTTGTGGCTGTCCTTCTTTTGGTTGTGGGAGGAGGCACAGTGTGTCTACCTATGCCTCCATCTTAGCCGGACGTCCTCTAGTATAGTATTGTCTTTCACTATGATGGGTATATGTCACTATACATCTGTCTAAACCCATAGAATGTATGTATGTACAACACTGAGAGTGAACATCAATGTGAACTATGTGCTTTGAATGATAATGATGTCAAAGTAGGTTCATCACTTGTGACAAATGTATTAATAGCCTGGTGGGAGACATTGATAATGGGAGAGGTTATGTGCTTATGCACATATAGGTATAGGAAGTATATAGAAAAATCTCTGTACCTTGCCCTCAATTTTGCTCTAAACCTCAAAGTGCTCTAAAAAATTCTTTTTTAAAAGTTTTAAATTGTCATGTTTAACTCAATTACTTATTACAAGAAGGCTGTTTAGCTGGTCACAATACAAGAAGTTTCTGTGTGTTTAAAAAAGGTGTTTTTAAAACTATGTTTTGGCTTTGACTTTTAAAACCAAGCTCAGCATTTTAAAATGCACTGCAACTGGTAAGATTTTAATCCTTGGGCTTACCAGTTCAGAAAAGAAGTGCAAACATCCATGCTTCAGGAGTGTAGGGTGAAGTTGAGGCAGCCAGCTCCTGCTCTAACATAGAAAAGATCCTCCTGCTCTAACAAAGAAAAGAATCTATCACAGGAAGAACAAGATGCTGAACTCCCTGAGGAGATAGCAGCTTCTAAGTTATATGGACCGTATGACCAGAAAAAAAGGAGTGCTCTAGAACTCCAGAGATAAGCTTAACACTTTCAGGATGAAGAAAAAAATCATGGACTTAAGACCTGTTCAAGCAAGGCTTGGCCAAGATCACTAGGACTGGAGAATCTGCGGTTTGGAAAATTTTGTCAAGTCTATGGCTATAGATTTATGCTCTGGAGCAGGCTCTGCCTGACAAAAATACATAGTATTCATGGTCATTTCTTCTTGGCTATCAAATTGCTGCCTTTATAGTCCTTAATATGCTTGTATTTGGTGGTGAGGTCTTTTTCAAACACTGTCAACCCATGTCATACATGCAAAAGCAGTGAAAGTTTTAAAAGATATATTTTTTTGTTTTTTAGTTACACTTGTCTCCATTCCCCATCCCCGCCCCCCGCCCCGTTGCTCTCTTCTATCCGATCCAACCCCTACTCCCAAAGACATTCCCAACCCCATTGTACTTGTCCATGGATCCTTTGTACATGTTCCTTGACTTGACCCATCCCCTTATTTTCCCCGTTATACCCCTCTCTCCTCCCCTCTGGTATCTGTCAGTTTATTCTTTATTTCCATGCCTCTGGTTCTTCTTTGCTCATTTGTTTGTTTTGTTCTTTAGGTTCTTCTTATAGGTGAGATCATATGGTATTTTTTTTCACTGCCTGATTTATGTCACTTAGCATAATGTTCTCCAGTTCCATCCATGCTGTCCCAAAAGGTAGGAATTCCTTCTTTCTTTCTGCTGTGTAGTATTCCTTTGTGTAAATGCATCAGAGTTTTTTTATTCACTCATTTACTGATGGGCACTTAGGCTGTTTCCAGCACTTGGCTATTGTAAATAATGTTATTATGAACATAGGGGTGCATAAATTCTTTTGAATTGGTGTTTCAGAATTCTTAGGGTATAATCCCAGCAGTGGAATTGCTGGGTGAAAAGACAATTCCATTTTTAGTTTTTTGAGGAAATCCCATACTCTTTTCCACAGTGGCTGCACCAGTCTGCATTCCCACCAACAGTGCACTAGGGTTCCCATTTCTGCACAACCTCGCCAGCAGTTGTTGTTTGTTGATTTATTAATGATGGCCATTCTGACCAGTGTGAAGCGGTATCTTATTTTGATTTTAATTTGCATCTCTCTGATGACTAGCAATGTTGCGCATCCTTTCATATGCCTATGGGCCCTCTGTTTGTCCTCCTTAGAGAAGTATCTGTTCACGTTCTTTGCCCATTTTTTAACTGGACTCTTTATTTTCCTGAAGCCTCTTCACTGCTAAAGACAACATCAGCAAAATAAAAAGGGAAACAACTCTATAGGAAAACATATTTGGCAATGATACCTCAGATAGGAGTTTGATCTCCAAAATATATAAAAATTATTTTATATTACATAAATATGTCATCACTATGGCAGCTTCTGAGAGTGCTACCTGCATTCAGCCATATGCAGTCATGCTCCAGTCAACATGGAGAGTAGTGCTCTCAGGAAGCTGCCACATGTGCTGTCGATTTGACTGCTGTCTTTTCCTGAAAGGAATCCCAGGGAAAACTTTGGTAATGGGAAGGAGCCAGCATGATGTGAGTTACTCTGAACACCTTTCATTTGTAGAGCATTCTAAACTCTACCATGAACTTTTGCTTACGTTATTGAATTGATCCTCCCAACCATCCATCCAGTAAAATAGTTTAGTATTGTCTTTGTCAGATTAAAAACAAAAACAAAAACAAACAAAAAAAAACGAACCTAAGGTTCATTAGGTTAAACAACTTGCCTTAGCCAGTAGGTATCAGAGCTAAAACTAGAAGTACAAATGCTTTTGTTTGGTTATATGTCTAAAATTTTTGTCTTGGAAAATATTGAAGCATGGCTAGGAAATGGCAAAATCAGGACATCTAAATTAGTGGGAAATGTTCTAATAAGTCTACTTGCACTTACCAACCATTCAAATGATAGCAAGTACATTTAATGTAAGGTGTTGCTCATTGGGGAAAAACCAAATAAGTGCGGGCATTATTCACATTCACTTGAGGATCTGTCAGAAACACAGGTTCCTGTCTTCACCCAGTTGCTCTGAATTGTAGGATTTCTATGGGTTAGTTGTTAGAATCTATACCGTTAGTAAGCCTCTCAAGGTGATTCTGTGTACACTGACACACACGGTGACTTTAGCAAATTGTTATCGTTCAGCAAAAATTTAGACAAGACCCTCAAGTGACCTCTAAAGTTGACATTGGACGCCTTCCCGCCCCGCCCCCCACAGTTATTTACCCTGAAATGTGGAGCGGGTGTCCTGGGCGGGCCGCGCTGGGAGGGGCCGTGGGTGGGGCTTGTGTGGGTGGGGCGACCCGGAGGGACCTAGCCTGGCTGGGTTGGGTGGAGGAAGGGTGGTGAGTTGTGTGCTCTGTGAGGAGGCTCTGCCCTCTGAACTGGAACGGAAAACAACTTCCGGTTGCAGTCACACTGCTGGGCACCGTGCACCGGAGGCGAAACGTGAGAGACCGGCTCGGAATCCCTGAATTGTGAGTAAGAAACTTCGTGAGCGAGTAGTTGTATCCAAATCTGTCGAGCACGGTGACGGAGAACTCGCGTGTGTGCGTGTGTGTGATATGCTGGCAGTAGGTGCACAGCAGGGAGAGGAGTGGAGGAGACAACCAATTCTCAGAACGGGGAGGGACTTCGTGTGAGAGAAACTACCGAGGTCTCGGTGAACTGACCCGGAGGGGCTTTCCAGCCCGCGACGTCAGCGCAGTAACCACGTCCCCCGCCACTACGTCGCAGGGGAGGGCTTCTGTCAGACTTGGACTTCTTCATTTGGAAGCTGGAGAGGCCGGGCTTGGGGTGTCAGGGAGCAATGGACTCCGTCAGGCAGGTGGACTTCCTTCGGCACAGGAGCTGCCTTCACAAGCTAGTACTATCATGGTCACGCTTTCAAAAACTTCTTAAGTTCTTAGATTCTTTTCTGTTGTTTTTCCCAAGGTTGTTGCACAATTCTGCTATCTGCTTTCCTGTGGGTTGTCATCATAATCTCGTCAGTGAGAGGTTGGGTAACTTTCCCGAGGGTCACGGAGAGAATGGGTGGCAGAGGCGAAAAGAGCAAAAGCAAACCCTGTTGGCGCTGGGAACCCAGGTGTTAGGTAGCGTTCCCACCCCGGTGTAAACTGACTAGCAACGATTTACAGCTGTAAAAAGCTGTTCTTATGTCAAAAAGTGAAGAAAGAAGGGGGAAGATACTCAAGCTAAAGAGAGTTGTGTCTCTCTTGTTGCTGTGCCGTCACATACAAAAACAGAGTGGCCTTGCTATGTAAAGTGTCATTTATCTCAGATGATTTTGACAAAGTTATCATAAGGGAGAAATGGAAGTAAAGGAAGTGAAGTGACATGAAAGTGAAAGGAAATAAAATGATCTTTCTCCCTACCACGGTTGAAATGTACATCTCAAACAAGAGGTAGCGGACAAGCAAGCACTATGTTCTGTTGAAAAATTGTTCTGTCCTCATCTTTTAGGACGGGAGGAAAACCCTAAAATGATACAAGGTTGTATAAAGCAGAAAATGACACTCCTTCACATCCCTGTTTCCAACCATAGGGACTCCAAAGCCTTTCACATTTCTTTTATAGGTACATAAACATGTTATTTCATCTTCTTATGAAAATGAGATTATATATGCATACCATTCTGTTATCTGGTTTCTTAGATAAACAATACATGGTTGAAGTCAAGCCATGTAGCACTAATTTGTCTTAATGTCAGCATGGAATTACTTTGTCTGGGTGTACCGTACGTAACCTACTTAACCATCTCTTAAAATGGCCTGTCTATATATTTTGCCCTTTATTCTTCAAAATTATATTTTATTAGAATACAGATATATTAATCCTTTGTGAAATATGTGGAAAATATTTTCAAGGACTATCAGTCTTTTGGTTTAAAATATCCAGGTTTTGTATTGCTTAAGGCGGTCCCCACTTAAAATTATTAAAATATATTCCTATATTGTCTGTTAGTTCTTTTTATAGTTTTTACGCTTTACTCATTAAAACATCTGAAAGTTATTTTTATACATTGTTTAAGATAGATGTTTAGCCATTTTTCCTAAATCCATTTGTTGAAATCAATTTCTTCCCCCAACTGACTAGAAATAATACTACCTTAAAATAGTAAAAGTGTGTACATGGGCCTTTTCTTTTTTCTTATTCTTCTATTGCTTTGTTCTATTTGTCTCGTTCTATACAAATACTCATCTCTTTGATAATGGCCTTTTTTTTAGTAATTCATAAAGCAACTCCATCATTTGCCTTTTAAAGTTTTCTAGAATATTATTCCACCCTCTTTCAATAAAATTTAAAATAAACTGTTCATGTTTCATTAAAATAATCCTATTAGAGCTTTAGCTGTTATTTAATTTCCAATATTTTCTGTTTATCAAGGAAGTTTCTTTCCTGTTTCTAGTTTACTAGGATTTTTGCAGAGATTGTATTTTGGATTATGTCCAAAGTCTTTTATGCAGGGACGGAGGGGAGTATATTTACATTGGCTTGCAGTTTGAGAGCAATTTTAAATAATATATGTTGATTGTTCATTTGGTCTATACATTTCTTGTTCTTGAGATGATAGCTTTTCATTATTAGTTAACTAAGCATTTCTATCAGAACTGGAAGTTGAATTTTATCATATGGCTTTTTGGCATCTGTCAGAACTTTTCATGTGTTTTTCTTCTTAGACTTATTAGGATGGTGAGTTATTTTAATACGTTTCCAGTTTGTGAACCAAGCTTACACCTGGTCATGGTGTAATATTTAAGCATATAGGTTCCTTCTGGTAACATTTTTATTTAAAATCAATTATTGAGTTTTATCAGTAGTCTTTTTCTGTATTATCTTTGCCAACCTTTGATATGAAAGTTATGCTGCTTTCCTAAAAAGAACTGTGAAGAGTTCCTTCTTCTCTGCTCTGAAATAATGTAGATGCAATAAGAGCTCTCTGCCCTTTAAAGGTCTGAAAGAATTCACTCATGAAACTATCTTGGCCTCAAAATACATTGTTCTTAAAACAGCAACTGTATTTCACAAAAAGGTCCAGAACTTTAAAAATAAAACAAAAACTTAAAATAAATAAAAAGTTCTAAAACACCACTAATGTTGACAATAGATAACTGCTGTACTGATCCCGGTCGTTTTTATTCCTAGCCACCTCCCACCTCCTTTATTTATGGTCAGTGAAAATGCTGTTGGAGACTGAGGCTGATAATAAAATATATTATGGTACTTCCCTTTCTCTCCTCTATTGCAGCGATAGTAAAAAAAAAAAAAAAAAAAAAGAAAAAGAGAAAGAGTGTTGCTTCTACATGGGTAAGTCCTTCTATGCCCCGAAGGGTAAACCAAAACTAAAACTCAATTGAAAGAGCATCAGTTTCAATTTTTTCTCATTAGCTTCCCATTTTTGCTGGGAAATTTCTTCCTTTAGCAGTGATAACCAATCTGACATTCTACTATAGGCAAATCCCATAGGGTGGTTTCAAAATGAGTGGGTGAGAAAATACACAAGCTCAACATGCTTGTACTTATTTGAATATGAAGTGGAAATCATTCTCACAGTCTAGGGCTGGCTTCTAAGGCATACAAACCATCTAACCAACACCTACCATTTTACTTGACTAGTAGTTTACTGTTAATATGTGGATAATAGTGTATTATGTAATCTTTAGTAGAGTCATTAATTTTTATAAATAATTATTTCTAAACACTTTTTGATTACTTTCAAGGATATGACTTTAGGCAGGTAATGTAATTTAGCAATGTACGCCTATGATTTGTGAAGAATACTTAAAGACATTCATAGTGATAGTTACAGAGTGATGTAGGCATTATGTGAATGGTTGGATATGTGAGATTTTAAGTGATTATCTGTTAATCTAGAAAATAATTAGTGAGATGATTTGAGGGTGTGCTTTATAACAAAGACTGCATGTTTTTTTTTAATCATACGCACTATCCAAAAGTAAATGGTAGAAGAAAATAATAATCTATTGACATAAAATGTCACTATTCTAACTATTCTGATGTGATGCATTACTGATTTGCCATTACTCCTATTTATCCATTTTGTTTCTAACATTTTATAAGCATGAAGATTACTGTTTTATTTCTACTCCTTTGTGTTGAATTATATCAATCCAAGTTTTAGTTTCTATTTCCTGTAGGATTTATGCTGTGGCTGCCATTTTTCTCCTGCTATCTGCTATGCTTGTATTATGGTTTTCAATCATGAGGAAAGAGAAGGTAATTACCTAGAATAGGTAACAAAAATCTCTTTATAGTTCAGGACCAAGATTCTGAGTCATCCTCAAAAAAGGATGACAGCCCTGGCCAGGTGGCTCAGTTGGTTAGAGCTCCCCCGCCCCATGCATTAAAAAAGTTGGTTGGTTTGATGCCTGGTCAGGGCACATTACCGAGGTCATGGCTCCATCCCCAGTTGGGGGCATACCAGAGGAACCAACTGATCAATGTTTCTCTCTCATATCAGTGTTGCTCTCTCTCATCCTCTCTCTCTAAAATCGATAAACACATCCTCAGATGAGGATTAACAACAACAACAACAACAACAAAAGAGGATAACAGAACATATGAAATAAACTGCATTGTGGGTGGGTAGCTAATTAGTGTACAAAGTCTTTTAAACTAGGTGCAATATTTGACAACTGTTCAAAAGGTCAAGAGGTTTTGGAACAGGCAGTGGTACCAGGTTCTTTGCAAAACAGAAGATAAGCCTTTGGGACCTACATAATACATGTGTCATAGTTTTTCAGTATACAGTCTTTAAAAACATTTTTATTAATTATGATAAAATACACATAATGTGAAAGTTGCCATCTTTACCATTTTTAAGTATACAGCTCATAGTGTTGAATGTATTCCCATTGTTGTGCAACCAAGAAAAACATTTCTTAGAGAACTTATTTTTTTACAAATAGGAATTTGGGGACTAAGAAATAATGATAATTGTCTCACTGGGGAAATGTCCTATATAGTAACCTGAGTTTTCTCTCTTTTACCATCAGAAATAAACTCTCTATGATGGTAATTATCAGTCCTAAATTGTGAGAGTAAACAGTTTTAGCATTGATGATCTGCAGTACCTTTCACTTACCACCAATACTTTCCTTTGCAAAAAGGAAGGGTCTATTGAAAATAGGCTGTTAATAGTGAAAAGTCTGTCTTTCAAACATTGCAGTAAGGAAATACTGGAAATTGAATGAACTAAGAAAAAAATATGAATTCCATTTTGATGGTTACTTAGTAAGTTGAAGTTATTTATAAGAATCCTTGAAATATTTGTGTAGAATGAGATATGGAGACTCGTTCCCTTGGGCACCAGAACAATCAGGTAATTTTGCTATGGAGAGAGACTTGCTAAAAAGACAGAAATCAGAGACTCAAGTCCTTTCACAATAATATATCATTTAAAATTACTCGAAGAAAATCAACTGTAAAGGGATATTGAAATGGTTTTACTATTCAGAGCTGTGTATTATGTGGCATTGCATGACTTCATATTTTTTGCTATCCATAAACTAGAAATGTTTTTCCTTTGATACTGATGTTTCTCAACCTTTTTGAATCCATGTTTCCTTTTTTGATAGACATTGAAATCTCACAAATATTAGATTGTAATATGTGCCCCTGCTTCCCACAGTCCTCTCTTACTCCTCCTTATACACAGTATAAACTTTCTGTTATAGTTCCTCCATTCAAATATATTCTACAGAGCCCTACTTTATATGATTTATGAAAGCAGATTTTTAACATTCAATAGCCATTTTTTAACTGCATAACCCACAGTGTCTCCAGATTCTAACATGGCACCCGCTCGGAGGAGAGGATACTCGTTGCATAGCTGAGCAAGGTCTGTCTTTACCTCTGAGGAGTTGAACATCACATGCCCAGTTTCCTCTAAGATATTATATTGTATAGTTGTGTACGTCAACCCATAGAATTTGATAAATAATCTGAAAGAAAGTACAGCTAGAGAAAAAAGGAAGTGAGGCAAAGCTGAGACTTATGGGTGTGGTCTCTGACTGTAAAGTCTTTTAATTCTCAGAAGATAGCACAGAAAGTTTCACTAAATTCTAACATCCAGCAAAATGGGAACCTGGTCTGGGGAGCTTTCAGTTTGATCAATGATGTTGTGTTTCTTTGTATATTCTGATGCATTTAGCCAACCACCTTATGGAAAAAATACAAAATCCAAATTCTGATAAAGCTGGATCTATGATATTTATTTATTATTTCAGCTGTTTGATTGGGACACAGTACTAGTATAGTGCAGTGTGCTTTGGGTATATCCATAACTAAAGCACAAATTTACATAACTGAAGTTTACAACCTGGAAAGTGAGACTAGAAGTGCAAGCTCATGTCATTTTGGGGAATTGTCTGCTCTCTTAAAAGTGGGAAATGATCGTAAGTAAATATTACCAGTGACAATTTTCATCTATTTCCTTTCTTCAAATAAGGAAAATACAATACTTTCAAGTGTCTTCAAAAGATTACCTTAACTATCTGACACAGAGAATGTCCTTTTATTGATGTGTATATACTGCATTGTTGACTTATTTTCTGCTTTTTGCTTCTGACATTTTTGGTGAGTGAGGAGGCCAACATTGAATTAAGATACAGAAAAGGTAGGATGTGTCTGTTACTCACTTATTCACCTCTTTGTTTGCTAAGGTGACAGCTTTTCTTAAATAGAATATGAACTCTTTATGATTCACATCCCAAAGCGTTGGGAAAAACAGGTGACTTTCTTTTCTGGGGCAGAGTGGAAGAGGTAGCACTTACTTAAGATAATTTCTTTCCTCCATCCTGAAACTGCTTTAGATTTAAACTGGCCTCTCAACACAAGTGTGAACACTGTCAGAACACTTAGAAAAATCTTAGCAGTAGGGGAATCCCAGCAGAGGGCCCCTGTCTACCTCTCAGATCACTCACATTTGTCTACAACCCCACAAAGAGTAGACCTTCTTAGAATTATAAATCATTCTAGGTTAAAGGTGGTAAAAATCTACCTTTAAGCCTGTGATTCTTTTCAGTCTTGAAGTGTGTGTTTGTGTGTGTGTCGCTGTGTAACTAATCAAAGTTGAACTGCTCTGCTCCGGTTGAACTGGGCATTTGGTGGTGAAACATTGTTCGGCTCACACAGTCCCAGCTTCAGTGGAGCTCCACAAGCACCACTACTTCCCTTGATTATTACTTTCTTTATTCAGGATTAGTTACCTATTATTTGGCAGCATAATAGTGATTGCTAAAGACAACAGGCTTAAGATATTTTATCTGTCAAGTAGGAAAAGAAGTTCATTTAAAAAGGAGAAGGAGACTGGGAGGAATTAGAGTACCGCTTCAGAAGATTCAACATCCATGTAAGAGGAGTCCCAGAAAGGGACACAGAAAGAATGAAATTGCCAAAAAAATTTTCAAGAAAATTTCCAAGAACTGAAGGACAAACTTCCAGATGAGTCAACTACAAACTCAGGAATCAAAATGACTCAATTTCAACAAAAACAAATGGAAGCTGGAAGAGAGCATAGCAAAGCTTTCCAAATTCTGAGGAATAATTATTTCCAACCTAAAACTCTTAACCTGGCAAACTATCAATTAAGTCTGAGGGTGGAATAAAGATATTTTCAGTTATACAAGGTCTCAAAAAATTTATTTCATGAACACTTTCTCAGAAAGCTACTGGAAGGCTCACTCCACCAAATAGACAAGTAAACAAAAAAGATGAAGATTTGGGATACTGAAAATGAGGGATTCATCTAGAGAGAGAGAGATGAACAAAGAGAATCCTCAAATTCAAGGTAAAAGAAGGTTTCAAGATAAAGGCTCTCCGTTAGGCATAGAGATTGAGTCTAGACCGGAGCAAGTCAGAAAGCCCAAGGAGAGATTCTTCCAAGATGAAATTGATAGGATAACTGAAATATCTGAAAGGACTGAGGAGTTGTGTTAGTGGTAATAAATAAAACAAACGAAAAGTTTTTTCAGGAAAAATTTTTCAGAAAAGGGAAAAGAGCCATGGTATACAGGGTGGGCAAAAGTAAGTTTATAGTTGTAATAAAGATAAGTAATAGAATACTTTTGCCTACCTCTGTATAATAAGGCTCAGCAGCATAGCATTACATAGTCATAAGAAAGTAAAAGCTGAACATTTACTCTAACCAAAAATAGGAGAGCGGGAAGGATATAAAGTGGGGAATGGGGGCTGTTAAAGGGAGCTTAATCCTTATTTTGCATAGTGGGAAGGTCAGTAAAAATGAAAATTAATAGTGGTAATATTAACGTATTATTTAGAGTACAGAAAGAAATACCAGAAAGAATCAACCAAAAGAACTGAAAATTGTTGCCACAGTGAAGCAGGAAATGGGGAGAGGTGAGCAAGGGACTGTTTTTGTTAAGCCTTGTGAAGCTATTTGACTAATTATATATATAAATATATATGTATATATATCTTTGATTTTAAAAATAAAAACTAAATTAGGATGAAAAGAGTTACAAGTTTGGATTTTTAGTATCAGAGAGACCTGAATTTATCTGGGTCTTCCATTTTCTAATTCTGTAACCTTAGTCATTGTATTTAAATTTTAGAAGCTGTTTCCTTATCTAGAAAGGGAAGATAATATATACTCCTGCAGAGGGATATTAAAAAGGTAGTTTATGTAAAATATCTGGCAAGTAATGTTACCTCAATAGGTGTTGATCCCTACCTCTATTCCCTAATGCTTCCCGTGAGAAAATAGGGAGCCACCTCCTTCATTGTTAGGATGTTTGCCATTTAAACACAAGACTAAGATTGTCCTTCTGTTCCATGGCTGTGTGCCTCTTTGGGATTGAAGGCATGTCATTGGGATTTATGTCTTTTCTCAATTATCTGTAGGTAGTTTGAGAATTTAAATAGAATTGAGAGTATTGGTAGGGGAAGCATCATGTTAAAAGGAGCACTGCGGCCTGGTGGAAGAAGAGCTGTGGTCACACTCAGATTTCTCTCTCAATATGAACTGCAGTGCAAATGACATTAATGGAGTCTTTCATTCATAGATAAAACACTTATATGGACTGATGAGTTGTGGAAATTTTATGGAACAAAGATCATTGGAGTGCTGTTCTCTGGGTCATCTGCTAAGGTATCAAAGTATGTTTAAAAAAAAAAAAACAAAGAACTGGAAGCAAAAACAGGTCCAGCTGTCTGCTGCTATGAAAGCCAGTACTCAAGAGGCAGTTGCTGATGTAAAGAATAGTGGTTTGTTTGCAGATGCTGGTCATCTGGAAGATGGGGGACTCACATCTCAAAGCCCATCTCCACCTCTCAGTGGAGGCAGAGGTGTTTATAAGGAGGGAGAGGGGAACAGAACAAGAGATGAGGGGAGGGTGTTGCAAAGTTCTCTACGTGCAGACTAGTTCAGTCCATTCCATTCAGTCCATAAGGCAAGTGATGGTTTGGTGTTGCATTGTCCTGGTTTAGTCGTCATGGATTCACGTCATCCCAGCTTCATGTTATCCTGGCTCCATGGTTGAAGGTCAGCAGATCTCCCAGAGCCGGATGCCTGAAGGTCGGGGTCTGTATCTTTTGAAGTTAGTCCCTAGGTTTCTTATAGAAACATGTTGTTTAAACATATTGTGTAGTCAGCATCAGCTCTTACAGAAACAGTGTCAAAAGAATGGTGGGGTGGGTTACAATTTCCCACTGTTATAGAACATTTCCTACCTTAGCAACTTATTTTTGTTTTCAAATTCTATGTTTCTGGAACAATTCAAAAAGCAGATGATTGTGGAGCAAAAGGATACTATAAAAGCCTGTTTCCCTGCCTTGGTGCATAGCTGTGTAGTGTTTTACAGAGTACATTGCTTTCCCAGTTATAACTAGACCCCCTATAGCGGTGATTCTAAATCTGGTTTATATCTGCTCCTTCCTCTTCCCCAACCCCTGCTCCCATACGCACATACCAAATATTGTATGATTTAAGAAGTCTTGGACAGGGTTTGCTGATCTATTTTTTAAAACTACCCTTCATGATTCTAATGTGCTGACAGACTGGAAACCCATATCCTATAGCATACTCTACCCCTACATACTAAACCTGGGCAGATGAGGCAACTGAGGTTCACAGAAAGGTTGAATGACTTGCTCACTCACATCAACAAGCATGCTGGACTCAATGTGCATTCTATACGCTAACTCTGAGTTTATCTTTGGTTGACTAGGCTTTTTAATTTTGGTTCTAATCTACAAATTGTCTTAATAGAGAAATTAATACATTTCACACAACATGTGGTCTCATTTAAAAATTAAGTTTGGAATCTTTATTTTATAGTATCTTTTTTATTTTTTTTCCAGATATAAAAGGAAGTGATACAACAAATCAAAAATTTTAATAAACTTTTAGTTCTCTACAGCAAGTGTTAGGATTTACTAGGTCTGAACATGTATATTTGAGAAAAAAATGGTGTGGCCCTGAAAAGAGTGGAAATTTGGGTAATTTGGGCACAAATACAGGTCTGAAACATTGGTTTGTCAGGCCGACCAGGGGTGTTTGGGTCCTGTCTTGGGAGTATTCAACAGTTGGAGGGATATAGTGTGTTGCATGGTGTAAAAATAGTGTATCTGGTTTTAAACTTATCATAGTACATTTATAGTCACACCCTAAACATCTTGGGAATGACTGGAAATGGAGATCTGGAAATCTCTGAAACCTTATTTATTTTCTTATTGGAGTTCTCACAGTTACTTCTGATAAAGCAAGTTGTAACTTGTAGTCATTTGCCTAACAGCCTATAAGTGTCCTCAGGGAAATTAAAAGCAGGGGTATGAAGAACTGTAGAGTCCTGTGCCATTGGTTAAGAGCACAGGATACAGCTTTATAATTATGTAGGCTCTTGCCTGTTGCCATTTATCATTGGTAATATTCTCAAGGCTAACTGACTGCTCAGCAATTTAAACTGTGATTTAAGAGAAAAGAGACCTTTTTATAAAAAGGTCCTTTATCTGTATCCTGAAGTTTAACTCTTTTTATAGAAGAGTTCTCTCTTTTTTTAAAATCCTCACTCAATGGTATGTTTATTGCTTTTTAGAGAGGAAGGGAGGGGGAAAGACATCAACATGAGAGAAACATTGATTGATTGCCTCTCACACAAACACCAACTGGGGATTGATCCTGCAACCTAGGAATGTGCTGCGACCGGGGATTGAACTCACAACCTTTTGGTGTATAGGATGATGCTCCAACCAACTGAGCTACCTGGCCAGGGCAAGTTCTCTCCTTTTATAATGTTTTTTTTTCTTATACAGTAAATGACATGAGATTCTGGAGAGACCCCTAATCTGTCAACTCAAGAAATTTTAACTACTTTTTCAAGAACAACTTTTTCCCTTTATGAATCTGGGACAGCCTGTGACATTTCTTACATTATTGTCTTCTATTTGGGGAACTTTTTTCAGATTACTTGAAGGTTTTTTTCTCCAGACTTTCCTGGTTAAGGCCAGAAGATACATATAGCATCCTATTCTTGTGAGAGATCATTAGTGACACTTTTATTTTTATAAATTTGGTAGGGTGAAAAATAAAGACTTAAAAATAACATATTCAGACATGCTGTGAGTTTTCCTGTTCTTTAATAGTATGGAAGGGTTAACAGAACATTAGATAAGTCCTACAATATCCATTTGGCTAATAGTCTCTTTACATAAGACAACAGACGTCTACTAAAATGCTTTTCTGCTTTTATGCATTACATAGTTTTCCTTCTGACATCATACAGATAACAAGTGGTCCTATTCACTTTTTTGGTTTATATTTGGGAGGAAAAAGGTATACATCTTGGGACATAAAGTGGTACAATAATGAGTATTGTTTCTTTCTCTCTTTGCTATTTTCTTTTCAAAAATGTAGTTTTTTCTTGCAGAAAAAGGTTTCTCTGAAGAAAAAGATTTGGGTCTGGTTGACTGTCCAAGGATTTATCAGCATCAAAGAACACTGGACATTCAAAACAGGACTTCAAGAATATAATTAGACCCTGGCTGGTGTGGTTCAGTGGATTGAGCTCTGGCCTGCAGACCAAAGTATTGTCAATTCAATTCCCAGTCAGGGCACATGCCAGGGTTGCGGGCTGGGTGTCCAGTTGGAACATGCAAAAGGCAACCATCCATGTTTCTCTATCTCTCCCTTCCTCCCTTCTCCTCTCTCTAAAAGTAAATAAAATCTTAAAAAAAAAAAAAAGAGTATAATTAGGAGGGAAGGCATCCTTGGTCTTCATTTCTTCCTCCAGATTTTGTTATCACTTTTATCTACATTTTTCCTGCCTTCTATTAATTATGTCTCTTCAAGTATTTTTTTCCAAAATTGAGTACCTTTCCCTTAAAAATTTTCTTCCTGTTCTCCATGTCTGCCTATCATCACTGTCTGCCTAGTATTTTGAAAATTAGGGCTGGTGAACCATCTTCAACAGAATCACCTGGGTTACTTTGCTTATCAAAATGCAGATTCCAGGGGCCCACCTCAGGCCAACTGATTCGGAACTGTAGGGACCTGAATGCTGCCTTCTTGTCTATTGTGCAGATCCAGTTGGTCAACTAACCCTGTTGATTTTGCCTTTGAAATATCTCTTGAATGCATCCATCTTTCATTTCCCTTGCTCTAGTTCAAGCCCTCATCTTTCACCCAGAATAGAGCAGCAGTTTCCTATGGATATCCCCATTTTGTCTCCCTCAGTTTGTATTCCATGCTGGTGTTCAGTTTACCTTTCTAAAACATGTCTGCCTCCTGCTTGAAAATTCTTCATTACTCCTTAATGTCATCAGGGTAAAGTGTAAATTTCAAGGTCTACTATCAATGCAGTCTGGTCATAACTGAGTCTGCTGCATGTAGTTTATACAGTTAGTGCCCTCTGTATCTCTAGGGGATACGATTCCACTTTTAGTCTATGTGAATGGTGCTCCTAGGGTTTTTGCAGTGCAGCACAATCGTACCTAGATGGTGGCTCTGATGGTCCTGTCTGAGCATCTTCTTATCCTGCACATACACTAGACTTTCATAAATGGAATATCTCCAGTCCCTGAATGCACTACAGTAGTGATTGCTGAGTACCTCTGCTCTTTCAGGGTGAATGTTCCTTACTCTTCCATCCTCTACTTGTTGAAACCCTCATACTTTAGGCCCCAGTTTAATTGTTAGATCTTCTATGAAGCCCAGCAGTTCTCTCTCTCTCTTTTTTTCTCTTTTGTGGTAAAACTTACATACAATTAAGTGCACAAATCTTGAGTGAAATATCGAGTGAGTTCCTACAAATACTTCTACTTGTGCTTCCCAGACCCTGCCTATATATGCTCATACCTTTTTACACATTTATAAATGACTTGCTAGTATGGTTAATCATTTTCATGTGTGTCTACCTTATGAAATTATAAGCTCTAATTAGAAAAACAAAAGGCAAGGTTTACCTACTATGTGTTCAGCACTGAACTAGTCTTGAATATTGTACCAGTTAGGATTCAGCTCAGCTCCCCTCTTAAGAGACCTCCAAAGATAGTGGCTTACAACAGAAATTTTATTTCATTCACATACTACAATTCAAAGTATAAGATACCCAGAGCTGATCTGGCAGCTCCACGATGTCAAGGACATAAGCATGTTCATTTTTGTTGTTCCACCATTCCTTTTGTTCAGCCATCCCTGAAGTGTTGCCTTCACCATAGGTGACTATACCACAACATTTTATCCAGCAGGAGAAGCAGAAAATTGGGAATACTAGAAGAGCAGATATGAGGAACAGATAATGTACATTCTTCATATATGGTCTCATTTAATCTTCTTAATAACCCTACAAGCTATGCATGGTAAGAAAACTAATAATCAGAGAAGTTAAGTAAACAGCTATGTTAGTACATGCAAACTAGGGGAAAACCTGGAGACTGAAAATCTACCTCCATAAGTGGAGAGCAAGGAAAGACCAAAGAAAGGCTGGCAACTCCAGCTTGGTAATTAATCGAGTTTATTAAGGGAAATTTACATAGTCTTATTTTGGGAGGTTGCAAGATGAAATAGATCGCCATGCCACTTCGTAGGCACCAAAGAATTATACAGTAGGGAACAGGGTGGAGGGAAGATGGAGGAGGAATAATCAGGAGTATCAGTACATAAATGCTACCAGATCAGGATAACAACCTCTCACAGGAACCAGCACATAGCAGGAGGCAAGGGAAGGTGCTGATTTATGTCAGAATAAACATCAGTTAAGATTAGATAGTCTCTAAGTGTTGTGTTTTTTTTTTTTCAAGAAAGCAGCCTCTGTTCTGACACAAGTCCAGCCTGTGACACAAGTCCAGTCACATCATGGAACAGTCTGTCCTTTACGGACTAGACAGTTGCAGATCTGGGATCTGAATCCAAAGCCTGTACTTTTTATTATTCTGCCTAGTAAAATATTAAAGAGGAAATATATAAATAAGGTCATTAATTTTCACAGTGTTATATCACATATTGTCAGAGTATCATATTATCTCTTTATTTCCAGGATACCCTATATAACTTTATTTCATGCTTCTCACCATCTTGAAATGAAAGTCATATCAACTGGTGTGTAATCGAGGACTACTTTATAATACAATTTGAAACAAAATGGCTACTCCTTTTAAATCTTTGGTATCATTTACAAGGAAAAATAAATCACCGTATTTGCCAAGCTAAAGCTGCTATTCTGTTCTTCTTTGGAAATGCTATATAATAATAAAGTTGAGAGAGATTATATCATTTAACCCCATATTTTTAAAAGCAAGGAAAATTGAGGCCCAAAAAAATAGCATTTGCTCTTTATTTTATTTCCATCCCTACTTGTTTTCAAGGATCATTGGAAAAGCACTAACTTAATCAATCATTCTGTGAATAACCATTGTTATAATTAAGAATTGCCTAAGGGTTCTCACTGCATCAGTGTTACCCAGCACAGGCTTTGCTTGTAGTTGGCACTCAGTAAATATTGTAATGAATGAACATACTCACCATGGCACCCTGGGAGAATACTTTGCAGCAGACTTTAATGAACAATCTTTAAACTAAGAATTTGTAGCTAGTAGGCAAGTCTTTTAATTCCTCTGAGCATTATCTGTCAAATGAGAATGTTAATAATAGTAAATGATGACTTGGTGAAAAACTTTGTGAAAGGAACACAACCCTAAGGTAGTACCATCTCTAAAGTCCTTGCTGCACCCAATGCAGTGTTTTACATGTAGAAAGCAATCAAATATTTTAGGTTTTTTGTAATTGAATATAATAGTAATGAGATTATTGATTAAAATAAAAAATTGACCCTAGCAGTTGATAGACTTTTGTTGGAGTTGAGAAACTTTACCAAGGGAAGACAAAACTACGTCCCTTGTGCAGCCTGCCTCTCCCAGCCTACAGCAGTTTCATTATTGAACCAAGGGGTTGGTGAAGGAGCATGCAACCTGCTGCCCAGGGATTTTCTTGGTGCTTCCTTCTGGGTGGCACATGCTGGACCTGGGAAGCAGAACAAGAACACACTGCCCTCCATGTCCCTTCTATATCAGTAACCACCCAGGGGCAAAATGGAACTAACTGCTTGTGGAGGTGAGTGGGTGAGAACTACCCTGGCTTCTGGAGGATTGGGGTTGGGGGACCACTTTGCATTCTATCCACCCAGCTGCTTTCTGTGGCATCAGTGACTTAATCTCGTTTTCATATGTGATAGAAGGAAACTGGCAAACCAGACCCAGAAACAGGGAAATTAGTGTGGAAGGCTTTCCTTGAAATATATTTAAAAGAGTGAAACCATAACTGGAAGAGTGTTTTTAAGACAGGTTGTTCTAGCTTGGACATTCTGGGCTTGGGGAGTGACAATGGCCATAAGATTTGGGTTTGAGCATATTTACTATAAATAAAGTGAATTCCCTGGAGCCTGGCAAATATTACAGAAGACATACCAAAATGTAATTGAAATGTGACTGCCTCTTAAATTGTGATAGTAATCTTACACTTAACAAATGCTTTAAAAAACAGAGAAACAAGTGGCTTTAAAGTTCAGGGTGTTAATATTTGAAATCTGTTCAATTTAATTAGCTGGGTCCAGAGACTGTTTTCCTTTTTCTCTGGTCAGTGTCACTGATTAACACTCAATTCTCGTCTTGGCTGTGAGATAAGAATTCAACGTATCACTTATTTAGTTGTATTGACCTGAATCATATCTCCCCAGCGTACATTCTTATTTCAGGAAATAGGATGCATTCCTGTGGAATTTACTTAGTAATTCAGTGACATTTGTGTGATCTAATTCAAGGACCTAAAGTGAATATTCCACATAACTTACTTGCATGTGATGTAGCTATTTTTAATTCTGCATTTATATTTTTAAAAACAAGAATGTACCTCCTTGATGGAACAGACATGCATTTTTAGACTCATAGACTTGAGAACTGTAGAACAAAGAAGTTTCTTAGAAATCTATTCCAAATATAATTTTTATATTGTAGAGAAAAAAAACTTGGGTCCAAAAAGATTTAGTGTCCCAGATTGAAAAATATGGGTGAGATTTACATTGACAATTTGTAATGACATGGGTAGCTTTTTAAGACAGTGATATATGACTTAGCCATTTAGCTACTTAAAACCTTTAACTTCTACATTAGCATATTATAGTATATTATAGTCCCTGTAGCTACCTACCCTTATTTTTCTTTCCCTGCTTGTATACTTATTTTTAATCTCCTGTGTAAACTGCCTTAAATCCTTCACTGGTTGATTTAGTGTATACATAAATAAAGTATTCAAAGTGATGTTTTGTATTAATGCTAACATGCTCCCATAGTGTCTATGGCATGTCAGAAATCCTGGCAATGGCCCTGACTGGTGAGGTCAGTGGGTTGGGTGTCATCATGCACACCAAAAGGTCACTGTTTCAGGTCCTGGTCAGGGCACATGTCTGGGTTGCCAGCCAGGTTCCTGGTTGGGGGCGTACAAGAGGCAACCAATTGATGTTTCTCTCGCACATCAATGTTTCTCTCCCTCTCTTTCTCCCTCCCTTCCTCTCTCTATAAATAGGAAAGAAAGAAATCCTGGCAATGTTGATTTTCCTAACAATATTTCATCTTTTCTATTATAAGATGTTGCAGTAGGAACAAACTTCTTGAGTAGACTATTTAAAAAGATTACTATTCTTTTATTTCTTCAGATAATGACATTATGATCCCCATAATAAAAACCTTGAAATTGTTTTTATTAAGCCTGAAACATTGACTTAGGAGTGTATTTATTATCTTAAAATGAAAGCTTGGCTGATAGGATTGAAATGTTACCTAGGTATTTAAAAGTGCATTATGATTTATGCTCACCTGTTTTTGACATGAGTGACAAGGCCATTGAGTGGAAGAGAATAGCTTTTTAACAAATGGTACCAGGACAGCTGAATAGCCACATGCAAAAGAAGGAATCTGGACCCATACCTCACACCATTTACAGATCAACTCAATATGGATCAAAGATCTAAATGTAAAAGCTAAAATAATAAAATTCTTGAAAGGAAACATAGGTGATATGTTTGACCTAATCTGTGTGACCTTGGATTGGGCAGTATTTTCTTTTTTTTTAAATATATTTTATTGATTATGCTATTACAGATGTCCCATTTTCCCCTCTTTATTCCCCTTCGCCCTGCACCCCCCCACCAGCATTCTCCTCCACCCCCTTAGTTCATGTCCATGGGTCGTACATATAAGTTCTTTGGCTTCTACATTTCCTACACTATTCTTAACGCCCTGCCCCCGCCGTCTATTTTGTGCCTACCATTTATGTTTCTTATTCCCTGATTTTTCCCCCATTCTCCCCCTTCCCCTCCCTGCTGATAACCCTCCATGTGATCTCCATTTCTGTGATTCTGTTCCTGTTCTAGTTGTTTGATTAGTTTGTTTTTGTTTTTTTTGGTTACGTTGTTGATAGTTGTGAGTTTGTTGTCATTTTACTGTTCACATTTTTTATCTTCTTTTTCTTAGATAAGCCCCTTTAACATTTCATATAATGAGGGCTTGGAGATGATGAACTCCTTTAACTTGACCTTA
>CM052541.1:55259774-55328527 GCA_028533065.1 Trachops cirrhosus | reverse complement strand
CTGCAATCCCACCAACAGTGTACTAGGGTCCCTTTTTCTCCACAACCTCTCCAGCACTTGTTGTTTGTTGTTTTGTTTATGATGGCCATTCTGACCGGTGTGAAGTGATATCTCATTGTGGTTTTAATTTGCATCTCTCTGGGCCCTTATTTTAAAAATAAACATTCTTATTGACCTGAAGGTAGACTTGAGCAGGGGTTCAACATTTAGTTCAAGTAGAGAAAAGAAAACAAATTCTTACTTGCCTATATCTTTTTTTATTAAATATTTTTGTTATTCTATTAGGGTTGTCCCAATTTTCCCCCTTTGCCCTCGTTTGCCCAGCCCACCTCCCCACTCCCACAGTCATTCCCCACACTGTTTTCCATGTCCATGGGTCATTCATACATGTCCTTGACTTTCCTTCCCCTTCTCCACCTTTATCCCCTTCTCCACTTCCCTCTGGTCACTGTCTGTTCCTTGTTTCCATACCTCTGGTTCTATATTCCTCATTAGTTTATTTTGTTCATTAGGTTCCTTTTATAGGTGAGATCATATGGTATTTGTCTGTCACCAACTGGCTCATTTCACTTAGCATAATACTCTCCAGTTCCATCCATGCTGTTGTGAAAGGTAGGAGTTCTTTCTTTCTGCTGCGTAGTATTCTATTGTGTAAATGTACCATAGTTTTTTGATCCACTCATCTACTGATGGGTACTTAGACTGTTTCCATTATTTGGGTATTGTGAATAGCACTGCTATGAACATTGGGGTGCATAAATTCTATTAAATTGGTGTTTCAGGATTCTTAGGGTATAATTCCAACAGTGGAATGGGTGGGCCAAAAGATGGTTCCACTTTTTTTTTAGTTTTTTTAAGGAAATCCCATTCTGTTTTCCACAGTGACTGCATCCATCTGCATCCCACCAACAGTGCACTAGGGTTCCCTTTTCTCTACATCTTTGCCAGCACTTGTTATTTGTTGATTTATTAATGATGGCCATTCTAACTGAGGTGAACTGGTATCTCATTGTGGTTGTAATTTGCATCTGTCTGATGGCCAGTGATATTGAGCATCCTTTCACATGTCTATGGGCCCTCTGTATGTCCTCCTTGGTGAAGTGTCTATTCAGATCCTTTGTCCATTTTTTAATTGGATTGTTTGACTTTCTGGTGTTGAGTCATATAAGTTCTTAATATATTTTGGAGATCAAACCATTGTCTGATGTATCATTGGCAAATATGTTTTCCCATATGGTTGGTTCCCTTTTCATTTTGATGATGTTTTCTTTAGCTGTGCAGAAACTTTTTAATTTGATGTAGTCCCTATTATTTATTTTTGCTTTTATTTCCCTTGCCCTAGGAGATATGTCAGTAAAAATATTGCCACATGGTATATCTGAAATTTTTCTGCCTATATTTTCCTCCAGGACTTTTATGGTGTCACCACTTATAATAATAAGTCTTTTATCCATTTTCAGTTTATTCTGGTGTATGGTATAAGTTGGTCATCTGGTTTCTTTCTTTCTTTTTTTTTTTTTGCATGTACCAGTCCAGTTTTCCCAACACCATTTATTGAAGAGGATATTTTTACTCCATTGTATGCTCCTGCCCCCTTTGTCAAATATTAATTGACCATAGAAACATGGGATTATTTCTGGGTTCTCTATTGTTTTCCACTGATATATGTGTCTATTCTTATGCCACTACCAGACTGTTCTGATTACAGTGGCCTTGTGGCATAGTTTGATATCAGGTATTTTGATCCTCCTACTTTGTTCTTCTTTCTCAAGATTGCTGAGGCTATACAGGGTCTTTTTTGGTTCCATATAAATTTTTGGAATCTTTGCTCTAGATCTGCAAATATGCCATTGGTATTTTAGTAGGCATTGCATTGAAACTATAGATTGCTTTGGGTAGTATGGACATTTTAATGATGTTAATTCTTCTAATACATGAACATGCTTCCATTTATTTGTATCTTCCTTAATTTCTTTCTTTAGTGTTCTGTCGTTTTCCAAGTACAGTTCTTCCACCTCCTTGGTTAAATTTATTGCTAGGTACATTATTTTTCTTGTTGCTATAGTAAATGGGATTTTTTCCCTAGTTTCTGTTTCTGATATTTTATTGCTGGTATACAGAAATGCCCTCGATTTCTGAATATTGATTTTATATCCCACTGCTTCACCAAATTCACTTATTAGGTTGAGTAGTTTTTTGGTGGAGACTATAGGGTTTTCTATGTACACTATCATGTTGTCCCCAAATAATGGCAGTTTTCCTTCCCTTTTTCCAATTTGGATGCCTTTTATTTCTTCTTCTTGTCTGATTTTTGTGGCTAGAACTTCCAGTACTATATTGAATAAGAGTGGTGAAAGCAGATATCCTTGTCTTGTCCTGATCTTGAGGGGTATGCTTTTAGTTTTTTCCCATTGAGTATGATGTTTGCTATAGGTTTCTCAATATGACCTTTATTATGTTGAGGTGTGCTCCCTCTATTCCCACTTTGTTGAGTGTTTGTAACATAAATGGGTGCTGGATTTTATCAAATACTTTTTCAGCATCAATTGAGATAATCATGTGATTTTTGTCTTTCATTTGTTTATGTGATGTATTATGTGTATTGATTTGTGAATATTGTACCATCCTTGCATCCCTGGGATGAATCCCACTTGATCATGGTGTATGATCTTTTTAATGTATGGCCAATAATTTATTGAGGATTTTAGCATCTGTGGTCATCAGTGATATTGGCCTGTAGTTTTCTTTGTTTATTGTGTCTTTACCTAGTTTTGGAATTAGTATAATACTGGCCTCATAAAAAGATTTTAGGAGTCATCCCTCTTCTTGAATTTTTTGGAATAATTTGAGGATAGCAGTTCTTTAAATGTTTGGTAAAATTCACCTGTGAAGCCGTCCGGTCCAGCTTTTGTGTGCAGTTTTTTGATTACTGCTTCAACTAGTGAGTTATTTTGGTCTATTCAGGCTTGCTACTTCTTGATTCAGTTTTGGAAGATTGTATGTTTGTAGAAATTTGTCCATTTTGCCCAGATTGTCCAATTTCTTGGCATATAAATGTTCATAGTAATTTCTTATAGTCCTTTGTGTTTCTGTTGTATCAGTTGTAACTTCTCTTTCATTTCTGTTTTTATTAATTTGGGTACTCTTTTTTTCTTGATGAATCTGGTTAAAGGTTTGTCAGTTTTGTTTATCTTTTCAAAGAACCAGCTCCTGGATTCATTGATCTTTTGAATTATTTTTTAGTCTCTATGTCATTTAATTATGCTCTGATCTTTATTTTTTTCTTTCCTTCTACTCGCTCTGGGCTTTGTTGTTGTCCCTCAAGTTTTTGTAAATGTAGGGTTAGGTTGTTTATTTGAGATTTTTCTATCTTCTTTAGGTGGGCCTGCAATGCTATGAATTCCCTGTCAGGATTGCCTTCGTTTGCTGTGTCCCATAGGTTTTGGGTTGTTGTGTGTTCATTTTCATTTGTTTCCAGATACTTTTTGATTTCTTTCTTGATCTCATTGTTAACCCATTAATTATTTAATAGCATGTTATTCAGTCTCCATGTATTTGAATGTATTTGAGTTTTTTCCTTGAGGTTGGTTTCCAGTTCCAAGGCATTGTGATCCGAGAAGTTGCTTGATATGATTTCAATTTTCTTGAATTTGTTGAGGCTTGTTTTGTGTTCCACCATGTGATCTGTCTTTGAAAATATTCCATGTTGTGTTTGAAAAGAATGTATATTTTGGTTTTTTGAGGTAAAAGGTTCTATATGTATCAATTAAGTCCATTTGATCTAGAGTATCGTTCAGTGTCTCAATTTCCTTGCTGATTCTTTGTTTGAAAGATCTATCCATTGTTGACAGTGGTGTTAAAATCCCCTACTAAGGGTGTGTTCCTGTTGATATCTTTCTAGAAAACCTCCAAGATTCCCCTTATATACTTGGGTGCTCCTGTGTTGGGTGCCTCTATGTTTACAAGGGTTATATCTTCTTGATTGATTATTCCCTTAAGTATTATGAGTATATGCCCTTAAGAGATTTTATCTCTTTTTATTGCCATTGTTTTGAAATCTATTTTGCCTGATATAAGTATTGCTACCCCAGGTTTTTTTTCCATGTGCTTGCAATATTTTTTTCTAGCCCTTCACTTTCATTCTGTGTAGGTCTGTTGTTCTGAGGTGGGTCTCTTATATATGTGGGTCCTGTTATCTTTTCCATTCGACTATACTATATTGTTTGATTGGAGCATTTAATCCACTTATATTTAAGGTTATTATTGATAGGTTCTTATTCATTGCCATTTTACACCCTTTGTTCTTGTGTTCCTCTCTCTCTCTTTTTCTTCATCTTCTTAAAGCAGTCCCTTTAGCATCTCTTGCTATGCTGGTTTGGTGGAGGTGTATTCTTTTAGCCTTCTTTTGTCTGGGAAACTCTGTATTTCGCCTTCCATTTTAATCGAGAGCCTTGCTGGGTAGAGTAGTCTTGGTTGTAGGCCTTTGCTTTTCTTTTTTAGATTGTATTATTTTTTTTTTTCGAAAGAGGGGAAGGGAAGGAGAAAGAGGGAGAGAAACATCAATGGGTGGTTGCCTCTCATACGCCCCCCCACTGGGGACCTGGCCTGCATCCCAGACATGTGCCCTGACTGGGAATCGAACCAGCAACCCTTTGGTTTGCAGGGTGGCACTCAGTCCACTGAGCCACACCAGCCAGGGCAGGCCTTTGCTTTTTATTACTAGTTCCCTTGTATGTTACTAGCTGTTTCTCCCTAGTTGCCTATATCTTGGTTATGTGTGCATAGGTATGTAAACTTAAATTTTCTCCAAGATTTAAATGAAAAAATAATTCTAGCCCTGGCTAGTGTGGCTCAGTGGATTGAGCGCCTGCCTGTGAACCAAGGGGTTGCAGGTTCAAGCCACATAATCATAGCTCAGAGGAGAGTACTCCCTACCTTTTTATTATAGACAGCTGTTCAGTGAGAGGCTTTTACCTGTGCTATGTTACTGCAGCTGTTATGTATGACAGTTTCAGCAGGCAGTGTAGGAACTGCTCTGCTTTCTGGCCTCTGTAGCTTATCATATACTAGCCTCACAAGTCTAGGTCTTGGATGGATTCTCCATCCTTGAACTGTTCATATCATATACAGTGGATTTCAGGTACAGCTCCCATTTAGTGAGTTCCATCTGAACTTTAGTCCCCCATAACTTTTCTCAACATTCTAGATACTTTCTCTATTGCATGTCTCTTAGACTATGTTTATTAGTTTGTTAAGTTGCTGTATATTATCCAGGTACCTGGTTTTATATACATTGTGAAAGTTTTAAAGTAGAGTGCCATATACAGGTATATGATAAATAATGTTTTTTGTCATTTAAACAAAAGTTAGAAATTAGACCATTAGTCAAATATGTAATTACCAAGTGATTTCTGTGGAAAAGGCAAATCTAATTATGTCATCTGAACACGTGGTACATTTCTTAAGAGAGGAACTTAGAATAAATTTGACTACTTATGTTTATTACACAATTTTGTAAAACAAAATGCCTTATAGTCCTTTAATGTTTGATTCTTTTCATCATCTTTTACTCAGTAGAAATGGTGACTGTGCCCACTATACAGTGGCGCATGTTAACCCAGCCTAGGGCTTACAGAAAGCTGGAGAAAACACACACGTGCACACATGTGCAGTACTTCACCTTCTCTGTCAGAGCAGATGTCCCATTGTCCCTGTTTTGTTTCTAGAGACTGGGATGAATATACCTTCTTTTTTTATATACATATAACACTTCTATATTACTCCTCTTTGGAGAGTTGTCTTTGTTTATTGACTCTCTGATAGAATAACAATTAGAAAAATGATTATCTTTAATCAGTTCATTCATTAAAGTTCAAAGTTTTGTTCCAATTTGTCATAATATCACAAAAAGAAAAAATACCAAGGTATTTTAATATTCACAATGAAGTTTCTTTTGCAAAAATTGTTTCCAGAGATTGATTATTAATTCATCCTAACCTAACCCTTTCCTGTTTTTCAATTCAGTACATCACTTTAGGGTTTTTGAGGGGATAAGAAAATAAGAAGTGGTATATCCCTTTCTAAAATCTCTTTCCTGGTTTCTAAGCAAATTTGAGTGTCTCTAGTGTGTCTTTTCTTCTCTTATTTCCCCCAATTATCCCCTTTCTCACATTTCCCATTTTTATGTTTTCTCTGTGTTCCAGAGCTCACAAAACAGAGCTTGTATATTTTATTCAGCACTGATTTCTCTTGACAAAGGCATGAAAGTTTGTTCATTCAACCTTAGATTAGGAATAGCCCCCACCCAAAACAATCTAGTTTCTCTTATTAGCATGTCATAATCTGTTATCCTAAAAGTTCTCAAAATTTGTTTTGAAGATGTTTCTGTTTCATTGTTATGAAATGTTTCTGCATTAATCTGTTATAATATTTTGTGGATTTTTTGGTTTTGTTTTGTTTTTTGGTTGGATTACATGAAGAAAATCTAGCCTTACACAGATATGTAGTTGGGAAAGGGAAGACTATTTTAGTAACCTTTATAGAAATTATGGATGTTCTCTGATACTACTCCAAAACTCGATAAATAGTAGTTTCTTAAGTGTTAGTTGCAGTATAAAAGCTGAAACTAACGAACTTTTCTACTACATTAAAAGCCGTTGGCCTGTCTTGTATTTTGAAGGTATGTCCTCCCTAAGCATGATTGCGTAGCATCATGAATTTAGTCATTGGTTCACTAAACTATGTAGATCTTCCAAATTCTGACTTATTTTATGATATATTTAAAAATCACATGTAATATCATCACTGATCTTATCAGAAAAGTTTTTTCAGTATTAGACAGCTGTCAAGCTTACTGTAATGGGTACAAGTTTTCCAAAATTTTAATTTTCAGTTGAAAACTTAAATTTTTTTCATGGAAAACAAACCTTGTCATTTGGGTTTTTTTAAAGTCAGAAGTTAACTTCATTTGCTTTTGAGAAAATGCTTGCTCATCAGTCATTCTTTCAAGTAAAAATGGCATTCCATTTTTTAAAAGTGATTAGTTCATCTTATAACTCAAAATGTTACACTAGGTGCTTTTCCCCAAGACATCCCTTATACTTCTGTATGCAACAGAGACCCTTTATGTATATTTCCCATTTTTTCTCATAGAATATTAGATCTTAACTTGGGAATAAAATTCACTAAATCTTTATAGCCTCATCAAGAATGTTCTTGGGTAAAACTGGTTCTTTTCTTTTTAAACTGGCAATGTGGCATTGAAGAATATAGTGACTACAATTTTGTACCATGGTCTTAGTCATACTCAGGCACCAGCAATTTTACTCACCCATCACTTTTGCATCATCAGTGTAAATTCCAACACAGTAAAAAAAAAAAATAAAAGCAAATAACATCTAATAGTATTGTGACAGTAGTTGACCCCAGGGATTTCAGAGTCTGGATTAGATTTTACCCTACTTACAAGCTAATAAATTAGCCAGTTATTGCTTCATGATTAATGGAAGAAGACACAAGACTCTTTGATCAGAGGAAAACATCTTTATTATTCATAGCACAGTAACCTGCAAGAGCATTATATTTGCATTGGTACCACCTGGGGGTGATGTGGTTGATTCAGATGGATGCTGGGACATTAAAGGAGAGGGACATTGAGTTTGGCAATCACACCATTTTATAGCGAGCAGTAAAGCAAGTTTTCCCTCTACGAATGCAACTCTGAGAAATGTCCCAGACCTTATATTCTTGATATGCAAAGCAAAAATATGCAGGGACACTCAGGGCCCATGAAGATTCTCTCTTCCCAACACTGAATCTCTTGAAAGGATCTTAGGACCCCCCAGGATCCTCCCAAAGGATCCTAGACCATATTTTGAGAACCACTATTCTCAAAATGTGGTTTAATTTTATAAGATTATAATTTCCTGTTATAAAAATCATGTTGTCTTTTTTCTCACTAAGTTGTTTGCTTTTCATCCTACAGAAAACATTGTCATGCTCCAAGAATACTCTAGCATCTCTTCAGGAACTCCTTATGCATAGAGGTCATTTTGCTTGCTCATCCATTCTTTTCACATTCGTTGGATAAATAAGTACTTTATGTCTCTGTACTTTAAATCATGATACCTGTAATTAATCCTGTTTACTTAGCTATACCTACTACATTAAATTTAGAGCAACTCTGAATTTTGACTCTATTCTGTTAAAAGATATTGTAGGACCTGATGCATTTCCAGAGGTGTTCCACAAAACTGTACACTTGTAAAATGCTGCATACTATGTACTCTGTGGTCATTTTAATGGCATGAGAGTGTACTATAGGACCTAAAATCAACAGTAAGAAAACCACTTAGCTTCCTTTAACCAAAGAATCTCTAGCTAGCACTTTTCCCACTATTTATTTAACAATTTGTATTAGATTTGTAGTCCCCTCTAAGATATTGCTAGAATTTGGCAGGGGAGTGGAAGGGAAGTCTCACCTAAATTTTCATTTGCACCTGATATTAATGCTCTTTGTTGCTTGCTTAAGTAGTCTTGCTGTGTTATGAAAGCCGACTTTTTCCCTGAAAGGTTTTTTTTTGTTGTCAATATACATCTTTCTATACACTTGATATTTTGCTCTAAGATATAAATATGTCCTACAATTCTAATAAAATTAACTATTGTAAAGTATATCCCAGGCATTCTGTGTGTCATTAACCTGTGATTTTTTTTCTTCCTTGATAAGTCCCTTTTGGAAAACCAAATAATTTCAAGATGGATATCCTTTGTTTTCTTTTTCCCATTGTATTTATCAATAGTGGTATGATTTTTGTATTTCAGCTTAGTTTTTATCTAAATAATCCATATTGAATGGGTTTACACACTCTTACTTTTACTCCTAATTGCTCTCCACTATTAACATTAAGGACAACATGTTTCCCTGTACTAATGGGACAAGGGGTTCACTGACTTGTTCATATTCCCTTAAAGTATTATCTGGAACGTATTCCTGCTGGATGGCCAGATGGCCACAGTAAATCTTCCTTTCCTTCTTGCCACTGCTGATGGGACATTGTCTTGTCCTCTTTCCCATGCTGTAGCCTCAGAATCCCCATTCCTGTCCCTAGCTCTTGCCTCTCATCCTCTGATGAGAATTTTTATAAAGCTGAATATAAAACTTCCTCCTGTTTTCTGATAAATGTCTATTCTTTTTGACACGAAGAAGATAGATCTTGATAGTTTGTTGTTTTTACTAACTTCTTTCTTGGCAAAATTAAAAGTTAGTAGCCCTTTGTCACGCCCATAGCCTTGTTTTGGATTTTACTATTCTAGAAGGGCCTTATCTCAGTTTCTTTAAAGTTTTATCTTTCCTTAAGATTTTTGTATGCTAAAAAAAAGGAAAATGAAGATTTGAAGTGTGAACGGGATTTGAGGAAAAGGTGATTATGAGTATATCATGTTTTAATGCGTGGTGTTCTACAGTAGACAACAGAACAAATGAGCATGTATTGCATCAAAAGAGAATTGAGAGTGGCTGTCAAGAGAGAGGGTGAGTCTGAACACACAGACTTTAGGGATGAATACTCTATAGCCTTGACGTGAGAATGAATGATAAGAAGGGTGTATAATGAGGGGAGAACAGTGTACTCATGTCTGAACCTTAGAGAATACCCACATTTATGTTCTAGAAAGGACCAATAAAAATACTAAAACCTTAGAAGAAAACCTAAATAGTACACTGGTAACCAAAAAAACAAAATAAGTTTCGAGGAGGAGCTGCTTAGTAGTGTGAACTACTATCAAATGAGCATTAAACAAAGTAAGAGCTTTGGGAAAAGCTATTGGATTGGTGATTAAATCATCTCTGGAAAATTATGATGAAATTTCAGAAGAATGGAGGGATTTAAATAAACAAAAACTAAGTTTGGGAGTTCAACTTCTATTATGAAGAAGTGAGTACCAAACAAACCAATCCTCTACAAATCAAGAGTAATAACTCTGGACAACATACAAAAAATCAACTACCTGAAGACTTCAGAGACTGAACTCTGCACATTTTGATAGTCAAAATGTGGAGCAAGTAATGGCTCAGCGTCAATTCCCAGTTTTGTGTGGTTTTTATCCTAAGGGTAGCCAAAGTTTTAGTGGCTGAAATTCCAATAAAAAGCCCACCATTATTCTGGCTAGCAGAACCAGGAGGCAGAATGAGCCCAGAAAAAAACATGGTCACCAGAGAGTGAGGAAAAGACTCCCAGAGAGGAGAGAGCCAGCAGAGAACTCTAAGTTCAGTGTTTAAACTCGGCCAAAGTCTCTGGCTACTCCTTGAACCCATGGATTTGTGGGGCATCCTGAAACCAGTCTGTAGCTCAGACTTAAAGTACTGAACTGAGATAGGAGCTGCTGCTCTTCAAAGGAGTGGCAGTTTGGAGTCTGAGCCTAACCAACTTAATTGCCTGGAGAAACAAAAACATCAGTACCCTCTGGTATCGTAACACAATGTCTCCACAACATAATATTCACAATGTTCAGGGTACAGCCCAAAATTATTCAACATATGGAGAGTAAAGATAATGTGACTCATTTTCAAGGGAACAGATACCAACCATGAAATGATCCAGATCTTGAAATTATCAGACAAGGATTTTAAATCAGCTACTATAAATAAGCGCACTCTTCTATTAGGAGATAGGAAGACAAGGAAGGTTGTGTTAAGGATTTGAGAGGATAGATTTAACAGTAAGATACTCCACTGTCATGTTGTCAAACAGTTACCATTTTCAAAACCTTACTTTTTTAAATTGGTCATTTAAATTATTTATTGTCTATTTTGCATTAAAAGGCATTCCTATAATTGGATATTTCTTCCCATTGAGAAAAATAAGACATGCACAAGGAAAACCTAATACAAAGTGAAAGGCTCAAAAGATAGACAGTGGAAAAGTATTAATCTCACTGTGCTTCAAATGAACTTCATAGGATTGAAATTATACTAATTGTGGCAATACTGGTAAAGGATTTTGACTTTCTTTAAAAAAAGGATGTTTTATTATAGCATTGAATTGGTAGAGCTTTTTTGGGATTTATATTAAAACAGAACCTTATAAAGAACTTGGAAGTAATTGGGGTATTTAATTTTATTTTTATATTGTTTATTTTCTTGCCACTTCCTTCAGAACTCTGGGATGGATCCCATTTTGCCCCGGAATTGTTCCCAAACTGGCAGTGGGTTTGCCTAGCACACTGCATCATGCAGAACAGGCAAGGCTCCTAGGATTTGTGTCTTACTAGATTTTTAGTAATGTTAATGAGAGTAAGAGAAAGGAAGGTTTTACATAGCCATAAAACCTTATAAATACAGTTTCCTTGTATTTTATAAATTTGCCTTTTGTCAACCTTACCTTTTATTATGCTTCTATATTTATTCTTATCAAATCTCTTTTTTGTTTTTGTATTTTTTCTGTTCCTATTTTCTACTTTAATCCTTTCACTGTCTCATCCCTTTTCTCACTAGTTCAACAGTAGTTAGTGCTTGACTTTAACCACAGCATCCTTGTCTCAGTGTATCTAAAAACTGGTAAGTAGCCACAGGGTGTAAAAATAGGTTTACAGTTGTTAGTGCACCAGAGTATATTCTTGTATTATTATTTATTAATTATTGTATTATTTTCCATATGAACATTTGTAAACCTACTTTTGCCCCACCCTGTATTCTACCTCAGTTCCTTATCATTTCACTCTTAGTTTCAAAAATCTGAGTGATTAAGTGAATTCTTATTTTCCATTTCTTTTTCCACTGTTCATTTTTCCTTTCTCTGTAGAAAATTTTATCAAGCTCCTCTTTATTCCAGTTTATATTCCCTGTGCTAGTCCATCCCATCTCACCTCAGCTTATTTCTTAGTTTACATTGTTCCAAATATGAGCATAGTTTTAAAAGCATAATTTTATTGTTTTTTTAAAGCATAATTCTATTAAGCCTCCTCCAGAAAAGAAATCAAATACTGACTACACTTGGTGCCTGACCATGTAAAAATGAATATTCCTTTTGCATGCAGGAATCTCAGCTAAAGTTTAGAGGCAGTCTTTGATATGAACACTGGAATAAGAGTGATAATCATCACTATAGTTCAAATATGTATCATTGAAAACTTACCACCTATATTCAGTATTAGCTTTTAAAGTTTCAATTCCTTCCATATGAAAGAATAGACATGACATTATGAGTTTATGATTATCCTCAGAAATTTCAGAACTCAATTTAATTTTGCTAACTTTAGTTGCATAGAAAAAAACATGATTCTGAGTTTAACTTTTTCTTTGCATTTTTTTCCTCCAGCTTTATGGAGGTATAATTAATAAATAAAAATTGTATACTTTTACATTGTAGATAATGTTTTGATTTATATATATATACACATTGTGCAGGATCACAATCTTATTAATATATTCACCACTTCACATAATTATCTTTCTTTTTTATTGTAGTGAAAACATTTAAGATTTACTCTCAGTAAATTCAAGTATGCAGTATAGTAGTATTGATTAACTATAGTCACCATGTTATAGTTCGATCTTCAGAATTTTTTTATTCTGTATAACTGAAACTTTGTCCTCTTTGACCAACATATCCCCGTTTCTCCAGTCCACAACCCTGGCAACCACCATTCTATTATAGTCTACATCTATGAATTTGAGTTTTTTTAATTCCACATATAAGTGAGATCACGCAGTATTTGTCTTTCTGTTCCTGGCTTATTTCTCATAGCATAATATCCTTTAGGCTCATCCATGTTTTCTCAAATGACAGGATTTTTTCTTTTTTAAAGTTGATATATTTAGCCTTAAAGTATTCTTTATATATGTGTATAATATCCTACTATGTATGTGTATATATATATATATATATATATATATATATCAGATTTTCTTTATCTACTCATCTACCAATAGACACTTAGGTTGAATCCATATCTTGCCTTTTGCGAATCATTTCTGTGTTTTTCAAATTGGTTTATAAAAGGAATAAAATACTTTCACTTTTGCTACCAAATATTTTAAAAGGCAGGCATTAGGAAAAATACACATTTCTTTCTTTGAGATGTTGATATCTAACAAAACCTGGACTCCCAACAACAATATTTTTCATTACCTTTGCATAAACAATAAACCTGGCTTTGTCCTAACGAAATATTGGCCATTTGGGGTTTTTTTTTACCTTCTTAAATATTACTGCTTATTCAAATAGCCCTCCAACATATATATTTTTATATAATACCCATCTCTGAGATGGGTAAATTGATTTACATATACTAAGAAACTGATTTATATATACTAAAACAAAATTCTCCCAATTCACATAACAAGGAATTTAAGGAATCATTTCACAGTATCTTCCAACTGTTTCAAATGGGTTTGTCTTAATGATTTAGTTGAATGATTATCCAACGCCATACTGGAAGTGTAAGTGAAAAGTACGATGTGTAAAACTCTCATTTCAGTATTCATTCCACAAGTTCAGCATTTCCAAACTAGTACTTGGAACAGTTTATAATGTTAAGTATTTTAAGTTTTAGTACCTCAAGATAAATTCATTTGTTGAATGATTTAATGTTTAAAATCTCCTAAAACATAATGTTCAAAGTTCCCTTGCTTTCTTATTTGAAGTTGCAATAACTTAACTTCCTGCAATGCAGGGTCCATCTGGATAATATTTGAGATTAGAAAGAAAAATACAGATTATCTCTTCTAATATTTATGTGTGCTGTGGGATGCTCAACAAACTGAAAAATCTTATTAAGATAAATTAGCTTTGAAAAGGAAGTCTGAGTTTCTGCAGGTGTTGGAGTTGCCATTAACTGTACTAATCCCAAATCCTTTGAAAAAATAATGAGGATTTTCAGAAAGTTGTGTCAAATTGCTGCAGTGGAAAATAACGTGCCCTGGGTAGTGTGGCTCAGTGGATTGAGCAACAGCCTGCAAGGGATCCCTGCAAGGGATCCCTCCAAGGGATCACAGGTTCAATTCCCAGTGAGGGTACATGCATGTGTTGCAGCATGAGAGGCAACCACACATTGATGTTTCTCTCCCTCTTTTTCTCCCTCCCTTCCCCTCTAAAACTAAATAAATACTTTTTTTAAAAAAAGAAAATAACATTAACATGCTACATTCATTGTAGATAAATCCCATTTGTCCTTTTTTTTTTTTTCAAGTAACATGTTAAAAGGTTCCTTTGTGAAATTTTTTCTTGGGATACTGAGGATTTAAGATTTTTATTTGAAATATATCAACAATCAGTAATACTTTTCTTTAATAATAATAATAATAATAATAGTAAGCAGAGCTGTATTTCTTACCCCAAAGAAGATGAAGACCTTAAATACTTCATAGAAATACCTCAAAGAGTGAGTCTTCCCTTTACGTCCTGCCAGTAAACCCAAAGAATCTTCCACATAAATTTACCCACACCAGTAATCAAATCTAAACATCACAGAAGTTGACAGTTATTTCTAAAGCCAAAAATGTATCATTCTTTTCCTACCTTTTCCTCCATCTCCTCCCCAACCTTTACCACCTTAGCTTTTAAAGGTTCTTTAGCTTTAGAAGCAGTCATTCTGAGTATAGGGCAAAATCATCAGTACTTTGACGACTGGGATAGTCTTTATCACTTTCTGTAACTGTCTTCATTTTCAGGCTAAAATTACATAATACCTCTTTTTGGTTCTTTCTAGTTCCTAGTAAAATCATTTTTTTTATATTGAGAATTTCTAGTAGCAAATTTTAAGAAGAGATTAATCAATTCCATTTAATTTACTTATTTTGATTTGTTTAACGTAATGTCAGGTGTTTCTGTTCTCAAATATCACTTCTGATTTTGTTGATAAAGATTTAATATAATCTTTTAAAAGTTTATTTTCATATGTGTAGCATCCTGAACGGTTGGCTAGCTTTCAAATGTCACCGTTCTTCCTAGTCCACACTAAAAGTCATTGTGTGTTCTAATTGCACATAACACTAAAGAAAAACTTTGTCTACCACTTTTAAAAACAAACTGTGACTGTGAAAATGTCTGCTGATGTGACCACTTTATAAGCTTAGTAAAGCAGTTTTAATCCAGAGGAAAACATGGCCTAATTGTTGGTCAGACAAAAAATACGCAGCAGTAAATGATCTTTATTTTACCTCAGTTTGACTTCATAATTACAAAAGTAAAGTAGTACTCTATTTTAGAAATGTTAAGCAAACACTGATATTTAGGAAATAACTGTATTAGAATGTATGTTAGAAAAGCTGGGAAAGGTATATTATAAGAAGCTGGAACAGTAGAACAATAAACTGGAGAAGATGTTAAGGAAACCAAAGAGAAATCAAGTCTTTTTCTTAAAAAACAAATGAGACTCCTAAGAAATTGAAAGAAACTCCTAAGAAATTTTCAAAAAAAAAAGATTAAAGGGAGATGTACTCAGATGATAAGAAACAATGAGGTAAAACCACTCATTTTAATAAAAGATACGATGACCTTAATTGAATAAAATCTTAAAAGTCACTAAATATAAATGTCCACTGGTTTGAATTTGAACTTGTAAGACCAAAATTGTTTTGGCTGAAGTATAATTTATGATTGTATAAATTAGGACTTCAGATCTCTGAATTTTCCAATTTATAGCTTTATAAGGTACGCAAGGTTTTCTAGGTATGATTAAAATTTTTTTTAAAAATCCAAACTATACTGTAGATTATATCATGTTTTTCAGTGTTGACTTTTTAGATGTCAGAATAAATGTAATACCAGTGTAAGCCACAGGGTGGGAGTGAAAGGCAAGAACTTGTGTTAAAGTAGCTTAAATACATAATTGTACTATCTTTAAAATGCTTGTTAAATGCTAAGGAGCTGTTGCTTGGTTTTCTTCCTCCAATACAGCCACGTTCCTCAGCAAAGAACCTCTAACAAAATACAAAGACACTGATTTAAATGTATAGGCCAATACTAGAAAAGAAGTGCACAAACACACACATTTTTTCCCTAAACTTTTTGGTCATTTCAGGTGCTACTGGTGATCAGAGTAGCAATTTTGATCAGTTAGGTGGATCTGAGGAAATTCCTTGAATTATCAGTATTGGAAATAGTACCAGACAGAAATACTTTATATCTTCATCCTATTTTTCTCCCTTTGTTTTCCTTTTCCCCTTATTCTCATTTAAAGGAAAAAATCTATCATGTATCTATATATGTACATATACATATACATATATGTGTATGTGTATATATATATACCATATACAGATATATGCACATATGTGTATATGCATATATACACATATCTGTAGGCTACTTAAACTTACTTTTCAATGAAGAATATAAATTTTTCATTGTTTCCTGTTAACCTTTCTCATTTGAATTTAGAAGCAATTTATAGTGGTAATCATTTTGTATCTTTAAGGAAAGAAGACAAGAAGTTTCTTCTCCTAGAAAAGAAACTTCACCAAGGAGTCTTGGCATTCCTTTATTCCATGAAAGGTAGCTCTATATCCTTTTTCTGCTGACTCTAAAAATGATAAATGTTGAAATATATTCTTATTTACATATTTTTAAATTTTAGCAATTGAAGAAAATAGCAGCTTCTTAGAACTAGACAAGACCAATGCAAGGCTCCTCCATGTGAAAATGACCTAAATGAGTTACACAGTTAATACCAGAGGTTAATCTAAACACTGAATTCTCTAAAGCGCTCGTATTTCAATAGACCAAGTATTGGGCTGGCCAAAAAGTTCATTTGCTTTTTATCCATAAGATGACTCTAGTAGTGCTCAGTTGTCTAACTTTATTTGAAACAGTTTGTTAGATTGTATTATGACAGCTGTCATATCAGCAGCCATTTTTTTAAAAAAATCAAAATTGATGAATTTTTGTGTAGACATTTTAATATTGAAAATGGAAGAAAATATATAATGCTTTCAGCATATTATGCTTTATTATTGCAAGAATGGGAAAAATGCAACTGAAACACAAAAAAAGATTTGTGCAGTGTATGGAGAAGGTGCTGTGACTGATTGAATGTGTCAGAAGTGGTTTGCGAAGTTTTGTGCTGGAGATTTCACACTGGACAATGCTCCATGGTTGGGTAGACCAGTTGAAGCTGATAGCAGTCAAATCAAGACATTGAGAACAATCAACATTATACCACATGGGAGATAGCCACATACTCAGAATTTCCAAGTCAATAAAGTTATTGGTAAAAATGAAACGTGTGTCTTTTATTTTATGGATAATACCAAATGGACTCTCTGTCCAACCCAGTATTATGGCCACATTGTTTTATACAGATGACTCTTGATATGAACCTTATCAAAGTGAGGAATATTTAATTTTCCTTTGCTTAACAGGCTTACAGAGAACAAAAGTCAAAGCGTTGAAATTTCTAATGTGAGAATGTGACAGCCAGCATAACTGTGATATATGAATAAGCAGATATGCTAGTCTGCCCTATGTTTATGTTTTAGAAGTGTTAATTTTTTGTTACTTTGTACCTGGCTCTCCAAACATTAGAATTGTTTTAGGGGACATTTTCTAGGGGTTGAAAACATTTTTTTAACTTTAATCTTTCAATAATTATTTTGTGGTACATACAAATATGCTATATAAGTTTAATTATGATTCAAGAATATTTGAAGAAATAGCCTTACATTTTTAAATATTGATTTATTTTTAGGAGTTATATAGAGAAGACTTTCTGGGATCTAAAAGAAGAATTTCATAGAATATGCATGCTAGCAAAAGCTCAAAAAGACCACTTAAGCAAACTTAATGTCCCAGCCACTACAACTGGTAAGGTTCAATTTAATGTAATTTTAATATTATTGATAATATTAATTTTATTGGTTGGAATTTCTTGTTGATTATGGACATAGTTCTATGTCCATAGTTTAAGTGCCAAATATCTTCAACTTAGGCCTCACACCACTTGTAATGGGTAAGTGCTGTTAAAGTTTTGTAATGTATTACATTATATAATTTATTGTTTTTTTTCCCCTCTCTATTGTGTTTGGTAAATATAGATTAAATGGAATGACACTATTACTAATCATCATAATGAAAAGTTTCACCATGGAAAAAATATAAAATAAAATATATCTCGAAGTTTTCAGTTGTTCTTTGAGGATCTTATAAAACGTTAATTCATATGTCAGTAAGCAGCCTTAAAACTGCATTACCATATATGAGCTGAGTTAAACTATAACATCAGGCTGAGTTAAACTATAACATCAGGCTTGTTTTAAATACTGTCTGAAAGTTAACACTATAGATACATTCTTGTAATTTGGTTGAGAAATAAACATTGTACATTTTGTGAGACCAGTACTTTTGGAGGCACAAAATACAAATTTAGTATTAAAAATAACTTAAAAAGAGCATCTGTCTTGCACATATATTTCAGTGTGTTTTTAAAAGCTCCACCCTTTCTTAGAACCTCAGATTGGCTTCCTGGTGTTTGCATCAGTAGTTCATATGAATAGCAGCATACTGGGGATTGAACCTGGTACCAAGCACTTCTGTAAACAAAAGGAAAGTAAGAAAGTAAAATGATCACTTATGATAAATTCTCCTTTACCCTTGTGATTTGAAATATTCATCAATTCCCAAGAGATGTGATTTAGAGTTTTCACTCTGAAAGATGTTGCACCAGTGTTAACACCCCTTTAATTAAAGATCACTTTCCATTTTTTATAGCTTTTATATCTGGGCTATTTAGAAGTCATTCTATAGTGTAAATTCACTTTTTGCTTTTTCTGCCATTTTATTTTCAGAAAAGGCACACCATGTTGTACTGGAAAAACAAAACAATCTTCATGGATAGGTAGAATTTATTGTTTCCCCACCCTTCTTCCTACCTCTCCAAAAAAGAACTTTAATTTTTCCATCTTAATTTTTGTCATTTTCATTAGAGATTGATAATCTGTGCCAACTATAAACACTAAGTACTTCTGAAGTGATAGAATTATTTTACTTAAAAGATACTAACTATAGAGATGTAGTACCTAGAATTCATAAACATGCTTTTTTGAACATCAACATCTTATCAAAGCATTGCAATGGTGATATATTCATTGGCTTTACCCATTATCAATGGCTTAATACCTTGACCATTTTTAAATTGCACAGATCTAAATCTAGTATGTATCTGTCAACTAGAACATTGAGTGCTTAACTTCAATTTCTTCCCCACTAACCCTGCTTCCTAACATTATTATTATGCTTTATATTAACTGTCACAAATAATAAATATAACATTATTCTTGAAATGTTTTAGAACTGCTGTGCTACAGATTCCATTGAAGTTTTGCTGGGTCCGAACAGAAACCAAAATATCAAATACTAGGCTGCTGACAGCAGTAAAGGGGATTGAAAAAAAAGATATTTTGGAAAAAGATACCTTTTTAGGTTTCTTTATGGATAAAACACTACATTGAAAAAAGTATAAAGGAGCCCTAGCTGGGTAGCTCAGCTGGTAGAGCATTGTCCCCAAGCCAAGATTGCAGGTTCCTTCCCTAGTGAGGGCACCTGCAAGAAACAACCAATGAATTCATAAATAAGTGGAACAACAGATCCATGTTTCTCTCCCTCTCTCCCTTTTTCCCTCCCTCCCTCCCTCTCTCTCTCTCTCATAAATAAATAAGATATAAAGAAAAAAGTATAAAGGAACTACTTCAAATGTGATTTTCATAATACATCTGGAAAAAGTATATTTAATATTATCCCTATGTTTCTTTTGTTAAAATTTTATTTTTACTTTTAAATAAATTGATATAATTTCTGAAAATTGCTGTTAGTAGAATTGTACATTTCTGTATTACTTTCTTTTTCTTTTCATTGACACTCATTGAGTGTTCAGTCCACAGAGCACCCAAGAGACATGCCTAAACCAGTTTTGGGAAGCCAGAAGAACCATCCAGATATATCAATGTTTAAGTCAAGGAATGACGAACAAACAAGGGTTAGGCAAACAGTAGTGGGAGGGGACACTAGGCAGTCTGCATAGCATATGCAAAGACCCAAAACTGAGAGAGCATGTCTATTTTGAAGAACTCTCCCTAAGTCTCTTATAGCTGGAGTAAGGAGTAAGGCAGGTATTGTTGAAAGATGAGAAAATGGGGAGGTGACTTGCAGCTGAGGATGTTGGAGAACCATGAAAAAGTTTTATCAGGAAGATAACAAGACTAAATTTGTACTTTACCAAAACAACTAGGGGGTGATGCAATGTAGAAAATGAAGAATATGAGACAAACTTAGAGGCAGGAAGTGGTTCAAAGTCTGTTGTAATAATCCAATAGAGAAGATGTATGTACTAAAGAAAGGGAGAAGGTGTAGAATAGAGGGAACCAAAGAAGTTGGTTGCAGTGTACTACAGTCATGTCCAAACAGAAAACACTCTTTTGGAATGTGATGCGGCGTGAGACTGCCAAGACCCAGAGGAAGGGAAATGAATTGACGTTTGTTAAGTGGCGACTAAGCTGGACAGACACTGTGCAAGGTTCTTAAACTGGCATCATTGGTCAGTTTTCAGTTTGTGATTATACAACTTCATTGATGATTACCTTGTTAAAGTGATAATTGTTGTTAGTTCTTACCATTTGCCCACTTAATGAAAATACACACATTACCAACTTCCAACCTCACAGCCTTCACGAAGTAACATGTAAGTGTAATTGAGCTTCTCCTAATGTCTCAGGATCATCAATGTGGAAAGTGCTTTGATCATTGTTCTTTGGTTTTGTTTTGATTTGGGTGGTTGTTATTTGTTTTTTTATTGAGAAATGCAGCCTTTGTTGGCTGTAAACAAGACTGGTGTTTTCTGAATTATTCTGCTTTTTTTGTTTTTCTTGTCTCTACTCCTGCCTTGAGCTCTTGTTGATATGTATATCTGCATTCAACAACTCATATCCATAACCTTTTAATTTGCTGCTTCTAACCAGCTATGAGCTAGGGAAACATCATCAAGCCTGTTAGAATAAATCTAAATGAGAATAAGAGCAAAATTCATATATCTGTGGAGCATGTGGCTCTCATTCTGACTGTTGAGAAGCTCAATTCACTTACTTATTAGCTTTGCCTATGCCCTAGGGAACTGAATTTGTTGGGTAAGTGACGTCTAGATAATGGAGCTACAGCAGTCCCTGGTTATCTTCCTGATTATCTACCCGTTATCTACAGAGGCCTTTTTTTTTAATCCATGAGAAAATTATATATTCATATGTAATTTGCTGAACATCCATTCCAAAATTTTATTCTTTTGCCTCCACTGTCTTCTTTCCCCCCATCCCCACCACTACCACCACATCACTCCCTCACATGGATTACTGAGAGTAGATGGTGGCTAAATTGATTGGTGATATACTTTGTCACACAGTGATATTAGGGGAAATAAATGACCTAATTCATATTGATTCTTAACCTGTAAAAAATACATATATATATGTATTATAAGGATTTTCCTTTTTAACAATTTATTTTTCTAATAAGCAAGTTCACAGTTGCAGCTTCTCTCCCTGACAAAATGTTTAAATGTATACACTATAAGCAAGGTTTTTTTTTAACTGTAAAGCAGTAGAACTGTGAACAAAATGCAAAGCTTATAGCAAAAGACCTGGGAAAAGACAAAGCAGTTAAACCGTGGCTAATAAACTACGTTCCAGTTCACCCACTGGAGAATGCTAATATTTTCTTGTAAGATGGTAACAAATGTAAAAAATCACAGTTGTTTTCTGTTGCTATAAATACCAATAGAAAAAAATAATACTCATCTGTCCAGAGCTAATTGTACATTCAGATTGTTAAGAATGATTGGAATATGACTTTTGCTTTCATGTTCTTTTCCCTGCAGAGACACAGTGCTCGGTGCCTGTACAGTGTACCGATAAAACAGATAAACAAGAAGCGCTGTTTAAGCATCAGACTAAAGACGATATAAATAGAGGTTCACCCTGCATCACATCTGTCACACCAAGAGGAGTGGGCCGAGATGAGGAAGACACCTCTTTTGAATCACTTTCTAAGTTCAATGTCAAGTTTCCACCTGTGGACAATGACTCTACTTTCTTACATAGTACTCCAGAAAGACCCAATGTCCTTAGTCCTGCCACGTCTGAGGCTGTGTGTGAGGATAAATTCAATATGGAAATCATAGACAACCCGGGAAACTTTGTCAAAACAGAAGAAACTTTATTTGAAATTCAGGGAATTGACCCCATAGCCTCAGCTATACAAAACCTTAAAACAACTGACAATACAAAATCTTCAAATCTTGTAAACACTTGTATCAGGACAACTCTGGATAGAGCTCCATGTTTACCGCCTGTAGACCATAATGCATTATATGTAAAAACATTCCTTCCTCAGGACCTGTCTGATGCTCCTTTTCCTTCACTTGATTCGCCAGGAAAACCTATCCGAGGACCACAGCAGGTAACTGTTTTGCATTAGCAAATATATTACGCATGAACACACACTTTGCCATACGGGCACAGATACGCATCTCTTTCAGGTTATGGGATATCCTTTTAAACTAATGACTAGCCAAATAAATGTAAGCTCTCAATAAAAGATCCAACCTCTATAATAAATTATGTGAAATTATATGGTAAAACTCTATTATAAAGCACCTTAAAATTTATGGCACATTTTAAAATACATGTAAGCCTTCTCCATATCTAGTGTGTATCACTTTTTTAGTCCTTTTTTCAAACCTCTTTTACTCAGCATCACTGTTGTAACAGGATTCTTTAAATTTCATACTGTGAAACAAACGGTATTTTTCTATTAAAAAGTTTGTACTTTTTAAAAAAAAGTTTGTACTTAAAAAGATGTACTCATCTTTATAAGGATTCATGATTTTTCATAATAATTATATTGCATATTCCTATTCATCAAAATAAGTAATCTTTCAACTAATATCAGTTATATAGTACGTACATCTGTAGAATTTAGTTTTGGTTTCTAATCTTCCACTGAACATGCAGCTTAATATATTTTTGAATAGTGTCTTCATTTGTATGATTTTAATCTAATACTTTAATGTTCCTAAAGCTTACAGACTACTTAAAGCCCCACAATCCACTCCTACCATCTTTTTCATCCCATACTCATGGGATGATTCTTCTAGTTTAGTTTTTTGGGGTTTTCTCCAATGCCTGAAGGCAAATGAAAATATATAATTGTTAAAATAAACAAAAACTCATGAAAATACAGATTGGTGTGAATGTCTGTATAACTTGCAAACATTCGTTTGATTTCTCCTTATCTTAAACAACTTGATGAATACCCCTTGGCTTTATAAATACTCTAACAGGCTATATAGACTTTTAAATTAGGATGCAAAGGACGCAATAGCCAAGCTGTGGTATATTTTAGCAACGAGGAAAACGAGGCATTTCTGACAATGAACTTTAATTATAAACTCACTTACATTCTACATTTTACCTTATTTCACATCATAGTCTTATAGTTACTACTAAATGAAGCAAATTAAACAATTTCATTTATTGCAAGTAGAATGCCTGTGGAGCTGTGAAGTGCATCAGTTCTAATGCCTGTTACTTTTTTCTCCATTATATATCTCTTGCTTGTTCTTTTACTAGTTAGTCTGTGCATTCATGTTTCAGTAGATGGCACCCTGCATTGTGCATTTGCTTTCTGTGCTAGAGCTAGGGAAACAGCTGGTATGTGATTACAACTTGATGGAAAAGTATTCAGCTTAAAAAATGCAGGAGAATTGGTGTTGAGCTGTCACAAGACATGGGGCATAAGGTTAGATAATTGATATTTTGGTAGAAAAGGCAAATTAGTTTGTTTTGAAGGCCGTGTTACAGTTTAAGATTGAAAGAATATTTCTTAAAATGGGTTTTTAAAAATATTTTGCTATTTTATTTGTATCAGTAAAGCTAGTATGATAAATATAAAATTCTTGAGTTGAAATAACAAAGAGCAGTGAAATTATGGTTAAATATATCATTTTTTACTTTTTATCAATCATTATTACTGAACACTGTTTTAATACGTTCAGTTATCATTATAAAATCTAAAATGTATCTGCTTATTTTTGCTATATGTGATTTTCTTTTCTTCCTGCTTTTGCTGAGTCAGTCATAGGGGCCCCAACTGAAGTATATGAACAAATCAAACCTGAATTAACAGTTTCTAACAGAGAAAGATAAATATGGACTTTGAAGTTAAACTGGCAGTAGAAGATTCACTCACAAAATTTAAAAGCTAAATTCCATCTAAGTCTACTTCTCTTTATTTTATAGAACTTAATAAGAATTACTTTAGCATAACTTTTTATTTATATCCTTATCAGTTTCCCATTAGAGTGGTACATATTAATCAATTGTACTTTTTGATTAAACTGCAAACAGTAAAATTTAAATCTAATTAACTAGATATTTGCTTACTCAAAATTATTACTGCTTTTATCATGGAAGAAAGATTTTCCCAAAAATTATTTTTTACCCCAAATTTCAAAGTGTATATTTTAAGTGTTACTATTTTATGTAATAAAATTGCCACTTCTCACAAAAGGAATGGTGTCAGTGTTACTATAAGCTCTCTATACTGATACTTGAATGTATCTCAGTGCTTAGACAGACTCTGTGTATTTACACCAACTGTACACAGCTGTCCAGTGAAATGTGTGTAAGAAGATAATGATGTCATGAAATCCAGATATTTCAATTAGTAATACGTGTGCTTTTTCAAATCATTGGTTAACTAGAATGAAAGAGACTGGTTTAGGAAATAAAAGCTAACACTGTATTAGGTATTGGACTAAGGTTTGTTACTTTAAAAACATTTTGGGAATAGGAGCACACAGGGGTCTCTTTAACTGGACTTTTTTGAGGTGATATTCCTCAAACTATCAGAATTTAGCTATGTCAAGGTAATTTATCTATGCAAGGTAAAAAGCAAATTTTAAAAATAATTGGGTTTGCAACACTTTAGGAAAATAAGATATTCCAATCAACAAGTATTTATTGAGCACCTACTGTGTAACTAAATGCTTTTCCTTGCCCTTCTAATTTTTTTAAGAATAAATTCAGTTATTTAAGGGTATTTATGTGCTGCTTATAAATGGAGATAGTTTTATTGAATTATGGTGTTCTATAATTCTTTAAGTAACTATTAATAGGTTTCACTTTATTCAGCCACAAAAACGAATAAAGAAAGCCAATGTATACACTAACAGGAGCAAAAAATGAAATCAAAGAATGAATCCAGTGTTAGATTTTGTTGAATGATTAATATAAATTAATATTAATATATTAATGTTAAATACTTAAATATTTGAGGTTTCAGAAAACTGATCAAAGGAATGAAAAACTTATTTTCAAAAATCAAAACAATATTCGTGTATTTGCTTCTAGTGAAATTTGAATTGCTATCCATCACAATGTATGTACATACATATCATGCCTAGTGTACTGTGTATTAATAAAGGCCCTACAACTTAAGGTTTCTTTTGCAAAATAGAAAAGACAGAATTTAATTTTTAAAGTCTCAATTATTGTTGTTCCAAAACTGCCTTTGTGATAAGGGTATTAAAATATGGTGGTGTTAAAAGTTGGAAGATTTTTTAAATATACAAAGATAAAATGCATGGATGTGTGTTTCAAGTGATCCTAAAGTTTTGTTGTAATACCCCTTAGGAAAACGAATAAAATCATGTCTCATACTAACTCTTTGGAAAGGTAATTTACTTTCATATTAGGGAATTTCATATATATACACGCACAAAATCCATTCAAAAAATTTGAATTTGAAATTCAATGCAAGTTGATTTTAAATATAAATAACAAGAGATGTTTTTGTTTGTTTGTTCCCTGCAGCCAGTTTGGAAGCCCTTCCCTAGTCAAGACGGTGACTTATCGGTACAAAGTGGCGCAGGCTCAGAACTGCATATACCTCGAGTATGTGAATTCTGTCAAGCAGTTTTCCCACCCTCCATTACATCCAGGGGGGATTTCCTCCGGCATCTTAATTCACACTTTAATGGGGAGACTTAAGGCACATTTGAAAAAGACATATCAAGTTCTATGTGATGATTTTGAGTTTGTAATACTATAAATACTTTGATTGCAAACTTACTTCAAGATCATTTGTTAAAAATCACAGCTATTTGAATTTTTTCTAAACTTATATTGTAACTTTTATTAAAGATCAAACTGTAATTCATTGCATTTATGTTTACAGTGCTTATTACCATAATTCAAAGTTATGTGTGTACTTACGGACTTGTGTGACCATAACGAAAGTTTGCTTCAACTGTCTAAGCTTATTACTTGGATTCCTAGTTAGATCTGGTTAGATCTGGTGAATTTGGTGATGTCAAATGTTTATAGGGTCTTTTTCATTAAAAAAGTTTAAATTAAACTCTAAGTGATTTTTTTTAATAAGCCTGTAGTAAAGAATAGCAGACAACATAAACATCTAAGTAAATACAAAACCTAAGACATTTGATGCTCAGTGACAGAATCACTGGGAGAACTATTTAAATACTTTATATTTTTTAAAAATAATATACATGGTTTTAATTTTTACTGTGTAGGTACAGGATGAAATGAACTATTAAGCGTTACTTATATTGTGATCATTAATGTGTGCTTTGTTCCTGAGTAAAAAAAAAATATAAAGGAAATAAATCACATTTTGGGGACGTTTACAAAATGCATGTTTTCTTTCCAGTAATTGATACAAGGGCAACACCAGGTCTGGTGATATTTCATTACAACTAGTAGATCACTTTGAATTTTTAAATTATTTTTCAAACTAAACTTACTAAAGAAACATTTGTATTTAATGGGAACAAATCTAAAAACCTGTAAGGACTATATCCATATGTATTAATTTATATTAGTAATATTCACATTCTTGTTGAGAAATTTGTTCTTCATTGTTAGGATTCTGATTGATGGCCACTGGAAGACATTTAAGAGAGAGGATACCAAATTCAGAAAGCTGCAGAATTTTGTTTAGAATGACACTTCCCTTTTACTTTCTTCCCTGTGATTCTTGTCTCTTAGGTTTCTCTTCCCTCCTACCCCTCCCCCAATTTTTAAAAATGTTTCAGGCATGACTTCTGTTTCATGAAGTAAACATTGATTTACAACTCTCAAAACAAATTTAAGCCTTCCTTGGAGCGTGTGTTTTGAAAAGCTGGAGGGTTTCCGGTGAGGGAATTGGAGCAGGCCCCTGTGCCACAGCGAAGAGCCTTAACTTGAGGAAGAATGAGAGTGGTGCCTCAACTTCTCAGGGTGCCAAGCACATCACATTGACATCTTCCTCACCAAGGTGACATGGTGATTATTAGGTATTCGCTGTGAAGGGTTCCAAGGCATGTACATCTTTCTTTCATTGCCACTGGGGCAGGCAAATGGAAATGCCTAGACAATTATCCAAGCCTCTTCCCTTCCCCCACTACCTTCCACCCACCCAACCTCCCTTCTCACTCCCTCCCACCCCCACCACACACAGGCACAAAATTAAAAATAAAAACTTCCCTGTGTGTAGCAGCCAGAATATACCACTGTACCTATCGTGCAAGGGGATTCTTTCTCTTTTTCTGGAAAAGTCCCTCTCACACACTTGACATCTAGTAGACCACTGACAACCAAAAGAAACCACAGCCCAGAAAGTGACTCAAAGTTTATCACTGACCCCTCTTCTCCAGTCAACTGTTTTCCCACCTCCAACACTGTAGTAAGAGGGTGGAACTCTTGTTTTCTTTTGGGTTCTAGTGCTACCAACATCCGAGGGACAAAGGCCCTCTTGGGCCGCAGGGGAGGCAGCTGGAGAACTGGCTCCCGTCCCGCACTGCAGAGGTGGCACCGGCTGCAGCTTGAAAGGTGGAGTGGGCACCCGCCAGGTCTCTCCCTCTGTCTCTTATTACTGAGTCGTGCAGAGGCTGCATCTTGGCATCTGCTAAGCGTGGCCGGGTAAGAACAGCTCCCAGGTAAAAAAGCTGCACGCGCGAAACGCTGAGTCTGAAAAAACCACCCCCGCCGAGGCGAGGCAGTTGTGAGCGGGATGCCTGAGAAGTGGGAGGTGAATGTCCTCGGGAGGGCCTCCCGGTGCAGCTTTCCCCGGAGGCTGAGGCTGCTGCCAGCGGGGACATCTGCTTTCTTACACTCCCGCCTGGCTCACCCCGCCCCCTCAGCCCGGGTTGCGTGGTTATTTTACCAACACGGGGGTAGGGAGAACTCGAGGAGGTAGAAAGGGGGTGGATGGAAGCTCAGATGTTCTTCCCACTCCTCCACGTCCCCTCCTTTTCCTTTCACATCTTTTAACCTTCAAGGTAAAGACTTTATAAATATGAACGATGAGCGTGTTCGCCGGCTCCTAGGTCGGCCTTCTGCTCGCGGGGCTCTCTGGTGCGGGGCCTTGCCTTTCTCTCCATCCTCCCCGGGGTCGGGCCGGGTTCTGGCGGGGCCGCGGGGCCGGCCGGGTACGCCCGGCCTGTGGCGGCTTCTCTCCCCGGCTGCTGCCTCGACAGCTGCTCGTAGCTACAGTAATTAGACTGTCAGTGCTTGTTAGAAGAGAGCGGGGAAAACACGCTTCTGACAGCAGATTCCGAGACTCCCCAGTTTGTTAATTTCTAAGAGATCTTTAAGGCATTAATTGAGGTCTCCCCAACTCTCCCCTCCCGTCCCTCTCCCCAACTCCTCCTTTCCCAAAAATATCTTCAGGATAAGAGAATTCTCTCCGCGTGGAAGCAGTGTTTCCCGCAAAACTGCAAGCCCCCCTACCCGGATTCACGCACGTACACCCTATTTTATATCTACATATAGACGCATACATGTATACGCGTAAGGTTAACTCCGCGGAGGCCTCGTCCAAAGAAGAACCAGGATTGCATTTAAAAATAATAATAATAATAATAATTAATAAATAAATACACTAAGAAGGAAAGGGGGGAGGGAAACAGAGTCGGGAAGAAAAGAGAAAAGCAGCAGGCTGATTACGAGGTGTCAAAACTGCCAGGAGCAAGAAGGTGATAGCAATCAGGGGTGAGAAGAGTGCGGCATTCGTGCGGGGCAACTAATTATCCGTCTCATTTGAGAAGAGCAGCATTTGAGGCAGCAGCGTTCGCCTGCTGAACGGTGACAGATTGGCGCGGAGGAGAGGGGAGGTGTTAAAACAATGGAGCCGGGCTTGCGAGCGCTGCTGCATGCTAATCAGCCCTCCCTCCGCCTGCCTGCCGCGCTCCCTCCTTCCTCCGAGCCTCCCTCCTCCGCGCTCCCTCCTCCCGCCTGCGGCGCTCCCTCCTTTTCAGCGGGCCCGCAGCCGCCGCCGCCGCCACCGCCACCCGCGTCCCGCTCCCTCGCTTTCCCGCGCGTCCTTCCCGCCGCTGGCAAGTGGAACCCAGCCGCTGACACCGAGTCCCTCACGGACCGGGGCCCCCTTGCACCCCCCGTGGGCGCCATTCGCGGGCCCTGGCCGCGCGCGCGCCGCTGCGGAGCGCCACCCGTGCTGGTGCGCCTGGAGCCCGGCCTGACCGAGCACTCGCGTTCTCGGTTCCAAGTCTTGGAGTACAGGCCGGGGAACCTGTATTCTCGCGCTTTCTGCTGGTGAATTGCACGCGTTGAGCTGGCAGCGGGAACCTAAGGAAACTCAGGAAGGGCGACGGGGAGCCAGGGGAAGAGAGTCAGGGCCAGAACCGCAAAGAGGGCCCTTGCGGGGCCGGCGGATCCCGGGATCTGGCCCTAGAGCGGTTGGCACTCCACAGGCCTTCCGCCACCTCCAGCGCGCCGGGGAGCTACCGCCAGCACTGTCTCCCTCGCTGTTTGATCCCTGAAGACCCCAACACCTTCCCCTACCCACACCCTCCAGGAGAGAACTATACTATGACACGATTTAGTAAGCGCAGGAGGAAGACAAATAAAGAGCCCTAGCATTAGCTGTGTTTTCAAGGCTTAGCTTCCTGACCCAAGACTAAACTAAGGAGCTTCTGGACCCCTCAGAGAAATACTATTGAACTGTCCCGGGTCAGCTAAATAAAGACTTGAAGAAACCTACCACCCACCCTCTACTTCGGAGACTTGGAGGCCTGAGGGGGTCAGGGTTGCTGGCTCAGAGCTCTGACCTGAGAGGTGTTGGTCAAAACTTCAGGGCCGTGGCTGCCTCTGGACAGAGAATCCACCAGAACCCGAGTCTCTGCTGAAAAATATCTATACCTGTTGATGCTGGCCCAGGACCTGAGGTTTTGAATAAAATTTCCTCTTACTTTTTGAGTTTAAAAGCTGATTGTTGAGCTTAAAGCTTTTACTTTTATTTCTACATTTTTACTATTACAGATTTACATAAACTACCCTTAGAGATGAAAAAACATTGACACATTAACGTTCTTGTGATTTAAGTTGGTCAAAGGGAAGAGCTACAAGAAATGGTAGGATATAGACTGAGAATGCAATTCCTAATGGGTTCCCTGCTATTTAGCTAACCAGGTGTCAAAATTAACATAAAACTTCCTTCCTCCAAGCCATAGATGGAAAAGGAAAGCAGATGAAAATTAATCCCTGCTGTGTAATTTTTTTCCTGCTGACCTTTACCATTGCATAACTTTACACATACAATTGTTCTTCCAAATCAATTTAAAATGTGAAGATCTGATAAAGCTGTCATACATACATAGGGGTGTCATTGATATTATTCTCTCTCCCCTTCAATTTGTAATGTTGCACAATAAAAGTACAACAAAAATAAAATAAAAATCACTGGAGTACATTTGGGTATTTTATATCATCATTATTGATCTAGTCATATGAAAAAAACAACACAAGCTCACAACAATCATTTTTCTTTTAGAACATTCCCCAGCACCCCGATACAATAGCTGAATGTAAAATATTAGGGTCAACTGAAATAATACAGAATGCTTAACAGTTTTTAAATTGAGAATTCTTAAAAGACTGAAACAAAGAATTGTGTGTAAGTAGATGTTAATTCCTTTTTGTTTCCACTCTTTGGAGAGCCACTAAGCAGGCCTCTCTGCCCTTAGTGCATCACAAGCTTTCAGGGCTGGAGTATTATCTGGCATTTGGAAAACTCCCTGGCATCTGAATCTGTTAAAATAGCAACCTATCTAACAAGAAAGAAATTAATTTTGCATATTTATTAATGTAAACTTGGAGGCTCAGATGCTTCATCAGCATCAAAATTAAGCAATTTATTAACTGTTCTAATCAGCTTTTTCTTCATTAACCAATGCTAAGAAGCAAAGTATCTCTCTGAAGCAAGAAGCTATAGAGTTCAAATAAATTTAGTTTAATTCCATGTTATGTATTTGTAACTGCTAATCAAGTTTGTTACCTTCAAACAACTTGATTATTATGGATTTAATGTAATTTCTTCTCAGTCTTTAGACTTCACAAATTTGCAAGATTGTTTTAATGGTATATTTACAGATAAGTTTTTATTTGCACATAAGGACAAAAAGGTGAAGTGAAATTTGGTCCCAATGGAAACCTGTTAGTTTCCCTGAACATATGGCTCATTGGGCTGTTACTTCCTTTTTGAGATCATTTTCCAAGATTTTTTAATATATACATCAATTTGACATCAGCTATAAAGAGAAGATATTGGCTTTGAAGATGCCTCCACCTGGGACATATCTCTCAATAACAAGCCATCTAGTCAGGTATACCTCTGAATGTACAGGTTTCCAATCTCCAAGAACAGGACATAATTTCAAACCAGTCAGAACTGACAGTTGATTTACAATCTTTGAAATTAGGTGATTCTGTGGATTCTTAGACTGCCACAATGATTTGACTAATACAGTTTGGGGATGATTGCTTATATCTCTTTTCAGAAAGCTGTGCATTTGGAATCCACAGTATTACAATGATTTTTCTAGGTAATACAAGTGATGTAAGTCTCATTTATTGGAAGTATGTGGTGCCAGCTTAAGACTTAAGGGGAAAATCACAGCACATTGAAAAAGATGTAAATGTTCAATTGGTTAAAAGAAGGGGGGGACCATGATAAAACATGTGCCTATTTCCGTTAAGCTTAATTTACTATTCAAAACAAGTTTTTCCTAATAAGCTCTATTGTTTCTTTCTGTTTTGTAAAATTTAATATGTGTGAGACAAAAACCAGATTCAGAATGTGAATGAAGTCTGTTTAATGAAAGCTTGTTGGAGCTTACAGTTCTAGGAGGGCCTCAAATCAAAAGACACATCACCTTACAACACTGATAGGCTACAGTTTTCTTAGGTCAGTTCTAGAACCATTTTCAACTAGATTGCTAACTTTCTCCAGCCTCAGAGCTCCTCATGGATGAATTCGAACATTTAACGTGCAAAAAACACTAGACTATTCAGAGTGATGATGCACACATATTTACTACATAACCCTAGCTTTTGCTTTATGGCAGTCCTCTTCCTTCTGAGGTCCCAGTCCCCAAATAGGACCGAAGTGTAAGTTCTCAAATATGTCATTCCCTTGTCCTGTCTGCACAGGGTTGTTTGCCTTTAGGCCACTCACACTTTTCCAGACTATTTGCACCTGATTGTTGGACCCCTTGACGGTGAACTGGTGTCCCTCATTTAAATATCCCCTTGGAATGCGGAATGCCTGGAGAACCGGAGTGAGGCAGTGCTTCCTTTGTTGTTTAGGGTTATGTCATGAATACATTTTTAAATCTCATGCTTATATCCTTTGGAAGCAGTGTAAAAAATATGAGTTATTGCTTATTAATTCAAGGAATAATTGCTCTAGAAATAACAAAATCTTAAAGACTACATAATACAACTTTTTGTGTATGTGGACAAAACAAAACTGTCTACAAGGGAGGAATGAGTCCTTAAATCCCATTCAAATAGCTAGAACCTGACTCATGCTCTCCAGCCATTCAGTCCACCATTTTTTTCATGATAATCTCAAAAAAAGTGTACCTCAAAAAAGATACACTTTTTCACTGGCTTTGTACTTGGCTTCATAGGAAGCTTAAATCGCTGTGTCAGAAGTCTTTTGTACACAAAGAAACTAACCATTACCCATTTTTCTTCACCACGGAGACATTAGGAAGCCTGACACTACCTGACAAGTGGGTGGGGTGTATTTTTAGGAATTATCAATTTATCCCCGCCCTACCACAGGCCCAGAATATTTCTGCTGGGAGTAAGAAGCACACTGAGTGTAGAGCATTTCTCATGCCTGCCTCATGGAGGGAACAGCAAGTGTTGGAATGTATTTTTCAAGCTTGATATACAGACTAAGGTAGGAGAGAAGGTAAAGATTTGTACATCTAAAGCGTGGAGTTAAGCCTCACCATAACGCCCAAACCACAATGTTAACTTCTTAATAGCCCAAATTCTAAACCAAAGGTTATATGGGAAAGAAAGAAAAAAGTAAACCAGTATGAACTAGGAGTGAGCCTCTGTATTTTCCAAGCTATTACACTGGAACTAAAACAATTTCTAAACCAAACAAATATTTCATTTCGGTCAAGAGTTGGTCTGGAGATAGTCCTGAGGCCCAGGAGGAGGTCTCAGCACTATATTATCTTTTCCACGGTTGGTGAAGCAACTGTGAAAACAGCTCTCATTAGATAGTTTCTCCTTTTTAAAGTTGTTAAATAGTACTAATCGCCAGTGAGAAAGGGGCATTATGTAGCTACAAGCAATTGTCTTAAAAGGAAGGCAAGCTCACTGGGAATCCAAAGGATCAGTAAGGGTGATAAAACTTCCTTGGAAAACCTTCTCTAACCCAGACTGAAGAAGAAATGCAAGCAGCAGGCTTCCTCTCTTAAGCAGCTTCCTCTCTCTCTCTCTCTCTCTCTCTCTCTCTCTCTCTCTCTCTCTCTCTCTCTCACACACACACACACACACACACACACACACACGTGGTGCTCCAGTATGCCACAGCGCATTATTTTGTTTGACCTTTCCAGAGGTTTTACCATTGGCATTGCGAAAGTCTTTTCTTTCAGCATCTGCAAGGCCTGGGTGAGATTTGTGGGTTAAAGCGCTTGATGAATTTCAAAGCCGATTTGCTCTACCTTTCTGCCTTTGAAGTTTTCAAGTCCCAGTTTTGTTTTTTTCACAATAACTAACAATGAGTAATGTGGGTCTGTAGTAGAAGTTTAGAAAAAATGTGTAGTCCTGACATGGGAGTACTGTAGTAACTGCCAGTCTGCTTCCAGGCATGTTGTGGTACCCTCTACTGGCCTGGAAAGGGGCCAGCCTCAGGAAGAAACTGGTCCATTTTCCAGCCCACAATGACACTGCCACTTCCTCCAAAAAATAAGGCCGTTTTCAAGCATTTCAGTCATTTCTCCCTCCTCCACCCTACACGGTGCTTGGAAAAGCATGCTCCCGGGGTGACTCATTTCCTTTCCAAGGCCAATTCCCAGTGAAAATGTCCTGAGTATCCTGATTGATATACATCAAGAGAATGAGCCTGTCTTCTTGTATGGTTTCTTCAATAAAGTATTTTGTTACAGTTATGATAGCCAAATTTAGCAAATACAAATACAGGATGCCCGGATAAATCTGAATTTCAAATAAACAACAAATAACTTTTTACCCTATGCAATATTTGACGAGCCTTTTTTTTTTCTTTTTGTGGGTTTGAGGAGGGGCAGAGAGTGTGATTAAGTGTGGAACTAATATCCTTTTTTCGTGCCTGGGATTTTCTTTTTTCCTTTCCCATTCTGCAGGGAGTCTCAGGTCCTCTTAAATATCTCTCAGCATTTGCTGTACAAACTACCCCCCTCGCTTTTGATTACACATTGTTTTGTGTTGTGTTTAAATGTGTGTTTATATAATCTCCAAAATAACGTGAGCTTTTCAAAGCGAGAATGCTTATCACATCTCTTCCTCTCTTCCACAGGGTTCCCTGCGCCTTCCTTGCTGCCCTTCCAGGCTGCCTCTGGAGGGTCAGGAGGTACACTGGGAATTCTTCACTGCGCCTGTGTCCTGGATGTAAAGGGAAACTGAGACTCAGGGATTGGGCCCCTGGAGCTGCACGGAAGGGGAAGGAAGAAAGAGAGGTGGCCTTTTAGGCCCTTTTCAGACCTGCCCTGCGGAGCGATGAGGGCTTGAGGCCTGGACTGGAGGCCTCTTCCCGGCGCCGGCGCCTTCCTGTCCGGCCTGAGGTCCTGCTCTCCTGCTGGGGCCCCCGAAGGCGGGAGAGCCTGGGCCCCTCTGCTCAGCAAGCGGCGCTGGGCACCGATTGCTTCTGGCGCCGGGGTGTGAGGACGAGAAACCTCCGGCCTCCGTGAGGCCCCGGCCCCGGCCAGGGCCGCGCTGCATCTCGCATCACCTCGCTTCAGCCGGGCAATTTTCCCCTCATTTGTTGCATTGTTTGCATTAATATGAATATCTTGTTCTGTTTGTTTTGTCTCCTGGGAGCCAATAAAGCTGTGAGGTTTTTTTCTTTACACCAAATGCAGCTCTTCAGGCGATCAATCAATGGGTAGTCTTCGGGTAATCTGTGAGAGTGAGAAATCTAATAAAGCTAGCGACTAAAAACGGAAAACAAAACCTATCTTTCCTCTTAGGTTAACTACGGCTGGATAAATATGTTCCACTTCTGCTTGAGGTGGGTTTAACTCTTGTTTTGTTTTGTTTTTTCCCCTTTTTTAACAAATGAATTTAAATGTCAAGAAGGGAGGGAAGAGTGAGAAGAAGGAAGAGGGCTGTTTAGGCGCCTCTTACATTTTCTAGTGACTGGTGAGTTCTTGCAAGAAGAAGAAAGAAGGGACTTTCTAATGTCCCAGAAAATGAGAGCGTGAGGGAGGATTCTAATAAAATGCACTTTGGCGAAGAGGTCCTTAGTTTCCCAAGCAGGCAGAAAATGTACAATACATTAATAAGAAAGTTGACTAAGTAATGATTACAAATCAAGTTTTTATTAGTGTCCCCTGCCCCAATCACTTCTCTGCTCTTGTTAGATGCTAAATTCCCGAAATGCATTTTTGGAAGTCCTCTATAAGCTCTCCTGAGCAATGCAAGGAAGATGAGAAACATCTTCTGCCTCTGTGGCTGCAGTTTTCACAGCACAATGCAACCAAAATTATTTTATAAACACATCAAAATAGCAATCTGAATTATCTAACATTCACAGCTGAACTGAAGAGCCCAAGATTATGTGATGAATTGTTAAATTGTGGTAGCATTGTTTTGGATTGCTAATTAAAAAAAATAAGCAAACCCCATGACTCTAGATATGACAACTGAAAATACCCACAAATTATTTAATAAATGAAGCGTCTAACAACTTTAACACTTCCTGGTCGCCTTGTAAATAAATGTAATTTGAGGTAGATTTTTAAAATCTTCAACCTAAACAGTGAATTCATTACCCGCCATTCAAATCTCTGGATGCCTATGGACTTCTTGGAATTAGGTGTTAAATAGACAAAAGTGAACCAAACCGCCTTTAAAAGCACAGCATGACCATGTAATTCTTTTTCCAGTTTGTGGTAAAAAATGATGAAACTTCTTTCCAAGTAGCTATCACCCAGATTTAGTGTGAAAAGTAGTGTAATTGTAATTCACGCCATCAGGGTCTATCGCTGATAGACGATCAGCTGTTCTGTGGTGGGGAGAGGCTTTCTTTTCAAATAGGAAAGCTGCCAAGTGCTCTGCGATACCTCCAGCAAGCTTATCGGATGGAGTTCAGAGCCAAAACAGCAGCTGCACACATATGCAAATTGGCAATTAATAGTATAACATTCTGGAAAAAAACATTTTAAAAATTTTTAAGAAAATAGAAAGAAGCTACCTGAACATTAACCTTACCTCTAACTGGGACTTCTAGGATGGATGACTAAGGATTAATTACCCTCTGCAGAGGACTTGCTCTTTATTACCTTCTCCCTGCAGATCAAGTCTTTGTTGTCTTGCTGAGTTTTGTTTGTTTCATGGAACACAACAATGGACACTACAGGAAGAAGTTTTAAAATAATTAAAAGCTTCTACATTTTGATTTCAAAAAACAGGGAAATTCAGTTCTTTCCATTGATCATCCTTTCCATACACAGAAATCACAAAGCAAGAGCTTTAGCATCCTCACGAAAAAGACATTTTGTTCTGGACGTCATCATCTCCTTCCACTGCAGCCTGCAGCAGGACGTAGCCTTCCGTCCTGGGGGAGCTTGCCTGTCTCTGTCTTGATGTGTCTGTCTGTCTGTCTCTTCCTCCCATGGCCAGGAATGCTGCTGGTGGCTTTACGCAGCAGTTTGCAAAAACCCAGCAAGATTTATGGGTTCTGTTGCCCAGCATGGATAAACACAACACTCCCAAAATCTTTAAAGGTAAAAATCATATGAATTTGTTAAATTTGTTAGCATTGTAGTCCGCCCATCCCATCCCAATCTCACACACAAGTACACTGTTTCCCTGATACAGTCATACAGAGGTTGTGGCTGGGGTTAGGTGGACAACCTTAAACCCCCAAAAGGGCCTGGCCTTTTCACAGCAGTCTCTCTTTAATGCTCTGAGTCTTCATCTCCCTCTAGCACAGGGATGGAGTGATTAACAAATGTTGCAGAGAACCTGTGAATTCTTAATAGTCATAGCTGCATGGTTGAAGATCTGCCTCTTTCTGGAATGGGGCAGGTTTCAGAAATGTTGGTGTTGGGGGTTTTACAGAGTTTGAGATGTGGGTCAGGGTTCTAATTCTCTCAATATGTAAGGGTGAATGAGGTTTATTTTCCTTTATTTTTGGATGTTTTGGGGTGAAATTGTATCAATTCTGGCTGTAGTGTACCATAAATGCTGAGTTGCAACCATTTTTTTTTTGCCTTTTACTCTTTTTATCATCTATACTTCTGGCATTATTACTTTCAGGTTTATTGCAATTCAAATGTGCCTTTAGTTTAAAAACATTCTTTTCTTATACCCTAGGGACAGTTATAATCCCAGACAAGTTTGGATTAATAACACTCTAGCTGAAAGGATACCATGCACTTTCATTGCCAATATAGGTTTTGGAGCTTGGATACCAAATCTTCAATAGGAATTTCAACCATGTGGAATTTAAATACATTTATTTGTTTATATTTCTTGGGAAAAAAGATTTTGAATAACTGTCAATTAAGCATCCAATCTTATTTGTAGTACAGAAAAATTTGAGTCCCTGCATGGGAGGACAAAAATCCCTTCCTCTAAATGACTAGCTCTGGGTCAGTAGATTGTACTTTTCTAAATATTCATTATTGACAGAACTTTTTTCTGTCTGATTAAATAGTAGTATCTTATGTTCTGAAGATTATAAAGTATGGGAGAAAAATTGTCAAGCCTAAATTTTATTCTTAAGTATTATTTTTCTTGACTTGTGAGTGAATTTGAATACATTGTTAGATTTTTCTTTTTTCTTGTGACTAAATAAAGAGTAGTTTAAAATGTTGTAGCAAGTCAATTGAAAAGTTGCTTTTGAATAAAACAGAACAATGGGAATGCCAACTTTCTTTCCTTCTCTATAACTTCATTAACATGGTTTATAGACATTTGCATGTAAAATGTAGTTAACGAAGATTACACAAAAGTATATTTAGTCCTTTAGTGCCTACCTCTATGGTAAAATCATGCCATTTGGCAGAGTTTGAAGTCTTCCAAGAAGCCTGGTTTCCACCTGGAAAACAAATAACTAAATCTGAATGTGTTACTTATACTATGGTGAGTTTCTATCTGTTACATTTTATTTTAGTGCATATACTAGAAATTGTATTTAGAGTTTTCTAAAATTGTCATCTGTCAAGGTAGAGAATTCTAGTAATATAATTATACCCAGAAAAAGTATTCTGACTTTAGATTATTTTGGTAGTTACAAATATGCATTTTAAAAATTTCAGAATGTTTGTCACAAACTCATGTTTCATTGTCCAATTCTGAGATTAATTTAGATTAGCTATAACTGTTATAACCAAAGTTTATTTTCTTTGCATTTATTGATGCATAGATAATATTACACACAAACTTAAGTGCAACACATAGACACCATTGCAATCTCTAGCTGGACCTAATTTTGCTCCATCTTCAATTGAAACTTCATCTCAAAATTTTCTAAGAGTGTGATAAATATAGGATATTTATCAGATCATTGTTGTAGTCCCAGTTCAATGTATCCTACTGTTTTAAATCATAGAGTTTGCTTTATAAGAACTATTTTTGATTAATCAAAGATCCTATGTCGTAGACACGAAGTGTCATAATGTGATGACTGGTGAGATGTCGCAGATAGTGAAGGTGACACTGAATTAACTTCTCCAGACACACACCCTGTTTTGTAATGCTGCAGGTGTGCACAGTGGCAGGAGATGAAGACGTCGGACCATCATGGCCCAGGAAAAATTTATTACCACAGCTAGTGAAAAGGGGAAACTCTATTCTCATTAAAATGTATTTGCAGCTTTTTCTTCATCTGTAAGGAGAGTGCATAATCTCGTAAAGGAAGCAATATGATATTTCTTGCTGAAGATACATTTTCTAAGAACAGGTGTGGTTGTGGAACTCTGTACCCTCAAGCCCAGAAGCTTTAAAATTCACTACAATATATGGAAATATGTCTAATACCTCTACCATTTTCATATTATAATTTTTATATTTGTCATTTTTTTATTCTAAAGTGCTTTGTGAATCCAGATGAATACATAATAGATACCACATTCTGTGGGAGTAAAAAGAAGAAAACATTAATTCATATTTTAAGGTGCTATATTTGAGCAATATGATGTTAAAATATTTTATCTTAGCACAGGGCATTTGTTATGAAGAATTTATTTGGAAAACTCAGGACCTTTTCTACATAGTAAACTGAATGGGGATCCTTTATTTAAGATGACAAAGGGTAATATTTTTAGAAAATCATGCTTCTAGGAAATTCATTTGTACATTAGATTAACAATCTAAGAAGTGATGGTGATAGAATAATAATATTTCTTGGTTAAGTTCTTTCTCTGTGCTAGACACCTCACACATATTCCTTCATTAAGTCATAATAAGCACCTTATGAGGCTGGCATTATTATCTTTATTTTACTAAAGAGGTGAATGTGGCTAAGTTTGGGTCACATGGCTAGTAATGGATGAGCCCCTATGGCTGTGGACATTAACATCCGCGCTCTTACCAAGTGAGGCATTTCCATTCTGGTGTTTGAAGGACGGAGGCATGAGGAGGTCAGAAAACCATCCCTCCCCTCTTAGAACTCCATTTTTCCTTTGCTAAGTCAAAAGGAGTCAATAAAGTAGCCCAAGACCTGAGCAGTGTAATTGAGGTCCCTCTGATTAGGACGTCTTTATATGACTGGAAACAGGATTGTTTTGGCCCATGCATAAAGACTCAGGCAAACTCCACATCCATCCTCAATTTTAGCAATTCGAAGCAGTTAGCTTACCCGGACAGTTTTGTATGCATTGCTAAATGAAGACACAAAAACTGCATTCGCAAAGAGAGGAAACCCAGTTAAACTAGGTTGCAAATTTGGCCCTAATTTAGCGTAGCATTTGTGATACATATAGGTTAGAGTGACATTTATATAATGGTGTGAAATATGAGAAAGTTCCAATGCTAGACACAAAGACTTTTTAAAATTGCTTTTGCCTACTTTGGTTAGTTTAAGAAACAGGAGGAAGAATTTGGTTTTTCAAGTGGTGGGAAGCCTTTAAGGATGTTGGAACACAGTTTGGTCCCCTGGGGTTCTGCCTGCTGTACAATTTTAAATGTCTTTTAGCTAAAAAATTGGCCAACAAGGGAAACATGGAGACGAAATTTCTTCTTCCTTATCCCTTATCTGGGAAGTGAGAAGCTATAGGTAACTAGCATAATCCAATTGTGATAGTCAAATAAATGGTCAGCTTTCGGGCTCAGAAAGCCATGAGCATTCCTCTTAGCTAATACTTCTCTTGAACTGGGGTAATTATCTATACATGAGAACCTACTTTGGAGGTTTTGTCCCTATGCTTGGTTGTAGATGTGGGTTTCAGTTTAAGAAATACAGCCAGAAATGAGACTAGACAGACACATGGTGTTTTATATAGATACTGAAATCATGGTACCTGAAACTGTTTCCATTTCTCCAAAGAAGACCACTGGAGGGCAGTGTTTTCTCCTTTGGGAACAGCACCTGGTGTTGGATGGAGAAGGCAATAGATGTGCTAAACAGGCATCTTACCAGTTAGGGAAAATGAGTCGCAAGCCTCATTCAGGCTGTGCTTGGAGCTTACCCCTCCTGTTTACATGTCATGCAGCTTGTTGCTTGTCATACTGCCAGTCAAATTAGTTACATACCTAAAATCAATCCTCAGAGAAGATCATGTACAATATTTGTTACTTGAGAGTCTTTTAAAGTTTTATATTAATTAACCATTTGAGGATTGTGCAGTTTGTTTTACTAATATAAATAGCAAATGAAAGAAAGGTACACAAGAAGGGTAGTTTTAACCAACTTCTTTGCCCTTCAAAATTTCAATATTTCATTAAGTTTACATTAACTTTCTTTTCTTTTTCTTTTTTTAAGATTTTATGTACTTTATTTTTTAGAGAGGGAAAGAGAGCAAGAGAAACATCTCTGTGTGGTTACCTCGCCCGCGCCCTGCACTGGGTACCCAGGCAGCCCAGGCATGTGTCCTGGCTGGGAATCCAACCAGCCACCCTTTGATTTGCATGCAGGCACTCAGCCACTGAGCCACACCAGCCAGGGCTAACTTTATTTTCAATAAAGTATCTGTACCTATGTTTGCCACCAAATCCACAAGTTAATATTTTCTAGAAAGAACAAATCAAGATTTTTTTCTAGACATTGTTTGCTATATTTTAAGGTATGTCTTGTTCCCTAGGGAGACTTTATGAAAAAATAATTAGAAAGTTTTTATTAAAAATAATCTATTACTGAGTATTAAATTATAAAATTATACTTTTTGGCTCTGACTGATGTAGCTCAGTGGGTTGGTTGTCATCCTGCAATCCTAAAGGTTGGCGGTTCAATTCCGGGTAAGCGCATGTGTGAGAGGCAACTGATCAATGTTTCTCTCACACATCGATGTTTCTCCCCCTCTTCCTCCCTCCCTTCACCTCTCTCTAAAAATAAATAAATACAATCTTTTTAAAAATTATACTTTTTGGTGTTCGCATTTATTAAAAAGTGAGGCTGTATTACATAATATAATTTGTGGGGGAGGGATTTAATTTTTACTTAAATGTATATAATATTAATTGAATTTTTAAATTATAGTAGTCATTTGTTTCATTTTAAAAAATAAAAATACATTTTAGCTCTGTAATTTTTTCTAGCAAAAGATTGCTATTTATAACAAAATCAATTTTGTTCTAATGATTTATTTGATTTTTTAAATGAAATGACTAGAAGTTGACCTGGAATTATGCCTAAACAACACAAAGGAACCCAAAGCAACCAGACACTTAAAGAAAAAAACATAAATATCAATGTCTGCATTATAAACATTTGTTTAAAATATTTCTTCTAAGATTATTTCTGATTATAAAACTAATGTGTTTGTTGTGGAAATTATGGAAATAATATAATAAAAATCACCCATAACCAATTAAACATAAACCACTATTAATATTTTAGAGTATATCCACATATTTTTCTATGCAACAATATATAGTAAAAATAGTTAGAATACATGACATCTCTCAGTGTGAGCTACACTTTTCATTTAAAATATATCATGAATATGTCCTATTTCATCAAATATTTGTCAACATAATTACTTTGAATGAGTATATGGTGCACCAGAGTTTACCTAACAAGTATTCTAACACTGTATTTGGTAGCTTCTAATTTTCCTATATTATAAACAATGTTATGATGAACACCTCTGTAGACAATATTTTCATACACCCATAATTATCTCCTCCCCATAAATTACTAAAAGGGAAATTTCAGGGTCAAAAAACTTTTTTTCTTTTTTGCAAATTTTGAACATAAGCCCAAAATGTCTTCCAAAATGGAAGTGCATGAAAATGTTTGTTTTTCCATATCTTCAGCAACACTGAATGTTTTTTTATTGTTGACACTATTACAGATGTCTCCCATTCCCCCCACCTTTGCACCCCTCCCCCCAGCCCCCACCCACCAGACTCCTGGCCCTCACCACATTTTTGTCTGTGTACAAGGGCTATACATATATGCCCTCCAGCTAATCTCTTCCAGTGCCTCCCCAAGACACCTCCCCTCTGAGATCCGTCAGTGTGTTCCATGCATCCATGGCTCTGGTTTTATTTTGTTCATCAGTTTATTTTGTTCATTACTTGAGTGAGATCATATGGTATTTGTCTTTCTCTGACTGGCTAATTTCACTTAGCATAATATTCTCCAGGTCCATCCATGCTGTTGCAAAGGGTAAGTTTGCCTTCCTTTTTACTGTCAAATAGTATTCTGTTGTGTAAATGTACCACATCTTTTTTAACGTACCACTCATCTGCGGATAGGCACTTGGGCTGTTACCAGATCTTGGCTATTGGAAATAACGCTACTATGAATATAGGGGTGCAAAAATTCTTTCTAATTGGTGTTTTGTGATCTTGGGATATATTCCCAGATGAAATGTTTTTAATCTTCTCTAATTTAATGTCTGAAAAAAATTTTGTCCCTCTAGTTTTTGTTACTTTTGTTACTTGAAAAACTTAATGTATTTCATATGTTTATTTGCTATTTAAATGTTTTCATTATGGCTTGCTTTTTTCTCTACATTATTCATTTTTTCCTTGAGATACTGGGTTTCTAATATTAATTTATAAGAATTCTTCACATAGTAAGAAAAGTAACACTGTATCATACATTCTATAAGTACCTTTCCAGGCTAATATCATATTTTGTTATTGACTTTTTCACTTTTAAATTATCACCTTCTGAAATGTTTCTTTTAAATATCTACCTTGTATATTTAGAAAATATTTGTCACAAATATTGTAGAAAATGTCATTCACAAAGATTAAATATTCACTTATATTTTCTCTGACATATTCTATGAACTTGTTTTTGTTTTTATTTCATGCATTTAATGATTTAGTTAATCTGCAATTTATTTTGATTTATCATGTCAGGTGAGTATTAGATCATTTTTTCCATTGTTAATCAATTGTCTCTGAATATTTATTGAATAACATACCTTTCCTGATGGATTTAAAAAAACTTTGAATCAAGCTGAAAGTTTTTACATTCCAGGGCCCACTCCTGAGATTAATTTCTGCTCCACTTTTTTCTCTCTTCTTCAACCTTTATCACAGTGTCTTAATTATACATCGTGACAGCTGGTATTGGAAGTCTCTTTCCAGTACTTCAGTAGTTTTTTTTTTCCCAAAGTATTATTTGTGATTTTTTTCTCTTTATTTTTATATACTTTAGAATTACTTTACTAAGTTAAAAATTCATTTGACCCTGGCTGATGTAGCTCAATGGATTGAGTGCCAGTCTGCAAACCAAAGGTTGCTGGTTCAAGTCCCAGTCAGGGCACGTGCCTGGGCTGCAGGCCAGTCCCCCAGTGTGGGCACACAAGAAGCAACCACACATTGATGTTTCTCTCCCTCTCTTTCTCCCTCCCTTCCCCTCTGTCTAAAAATAAATAAATAAAATCTTTAAAAAATTCACGTGAGAGCATATGTTTTGTTGTGGAAAAAGGCCAACGATATATTAAGCGAAGAAAGGCAGTGTAGAACAGTGTATATGACATTATCCCTTCTATAATTATAAAAAGTCAGAAAGAGCATAGCAGTGCATGTGCATGCTTGTGTGTATGGGCCTGCGTGCCCTAGAGATGCATACAATTTCCTGGAAGAAGAGACAAAAAAATTGTTAACCATGGCTACCTTTGGGGAGTGGGAATAGACATTGTGGGAAAGAAAAAATTTTGCTTTTTATTATTAGGTAGATTTTATAAGTAGTTTGAACTTTAAAGTTCACCTGAAACTCAAAACAGAATTACATTAAATTTATAAATGAATTGTGACATTCTTCTAACATTGTCATTTTGCCATATAGGAATACTTTTCAAAAATTTTTATGCCTTTCAGTAAAATTTTATGATTTTCTTCAAATTGACCTGACACCAGCTCTCTAGTTTATTAGCTTATCCCTGGATTTATATAGCTATAAATATAGGTAAATTATGTGTCTATACCAATAGACTTATGCACAGATATAGATATATAATGTTGTAAGTATATGGCTTAAGAAAATAACATTTATGAGGAATATTTTAAAATATATGTCACTTCCTGAAGAAATGCAAAGGAATAATGAACAAAAATAATTATTAGTATAACTAGGATTCCCATTAATAGTTTATTAAAACCTAGAGAAAGAAGAAGAAATAGATATGACCTATTTTGAGTCCTATAGACTTTTCCATATTTGTAGAAGGTAATTTTATTTTTCACATTTTTCCTTTTCAAAAAGAAAGTATTTTATTGCTATCATTCTTGACTATAAATATATAATATCCTCATTGTAAAAAACATTCAAACATTATAGAAAAAAGTACTTTCTTATATGGTCAACCATAGCCCTATCATCTAGAAAAATTTAGTTAATAGTATTTTGCATATTCTTCAAGAATTAGCTTTACATATTTATAAAGTGAGACCACACTATACATACTGGTTTTTAGCTTCCTTTTTTCTTGTAAAGTATAATAACTGCTGTCTCTTAATGTCTGTAAATGCAGATCTTCATAATTCCTAATGGCTACCATTAAAATGTATATTTTATTTCATGACATTCCATCATTTATTTGATTAATTTTCCATAGATTAACACTCTGGTAGTTTCCAATATTTTACAATTAATATGCTAAAACATCTTTTTGTGTTTGACACATTATTTTTTAAGAAATAAAATGCTAGACTGAGTCTTCATAATTTTAAGACTTTAGGTAATACTGCAAATTGTCCCCCCAAAAAACCATAGTGATTTTGTTTTCAAGCCTTTCCAATATTTAATGTTGCTATTATTTTTATTTGTTTTTTAAAATGTTTTAAAATATTTTATTTATTTACGTTCAGATACAGGGAAAGGGACGGAGGAAAAGGGAGAGAAATGTCAGTGTTCAAGAAAACAGTATCGGCTGTCTCCCACACATGCCCAGCTGGGAAGCAGGCAGGTTCCCTGCCCTGGAATCAAACAAGCAACACTTTGGTTCATAGGCAGGCACTCAATCCACTGAGCCTTACCAGGCAGGGTGCTACTATTATTTTTAAATCTTTATAATCTGATAGGTGGGAAATAGTATTTTATTGTTCTTTTAATTTCAAAAATGTGATTACTAATGAGGTTTACTGGGTTTTCTTATGTTTAAAGTCTATTGTTGTTTCTATATTTGTGAATTAACTATTCTCTTCCAGTCCTGCTTTTCTTTTGGAGTACCATATATTTCTTATTGTTCTTGACTCTTAAATGGCTCCTTAAAGATAAAAAATATTAATCCTTTGTTGTGATATGTATTTCTTTCAGTAAGTATTTAATCTTGTTACTTTGTTCATGTCATTTTGCCATACAAAGTTTTTATGTAATCAAATTTACAAGTTATCACTGAAATTCAATGTCTTTGGTGTCATCCTCAGAAAGACACTGTCTATGATAAGATAATAAAAAAAATTCTCTTATGGCTTATTATAACTATATCTATGTTTTCATATTTAACACTTATATCTTTAACCAATATAGACTTTTTCTTTTTTAAGACATAAGTAGAGATATAACCATATTTTTTTCCAAATGATTAGTTAATGTTCCCACACCATTTTTGAACAATCCATATTTTCTTCACTAAATTTTTGGATATACTATAACCTGGGTCTAGATTTTATCTGGATGAACTATATTAATGTGATTTGTATTAGTACAATTCTGAGAATATTATTCATGTTTTGTTGCAGTAGTGCTGTGTAACAAACATCCCCTAGATTTCAATAGCTTACAACAAACATTTAGTTCTCTGTCATGGTTACCTGAGTCACCTGTAACATTGCAGTGTTCTGCTGGACACAGTGGACTTTGCTTCTTGCTCCGGGTCATGTTTATGACTGTTCCACCCACCTCTTTTATCAGGCTGAAGTAGCAACACCCTAGAACATATTCTTCCCATGATGAATGGTAGGAGTTCAACAGGGGTGGTGAAAATTTGGCCACACTTCTAAAATCTCAACTTAGCACATTCTCTTTTCCATCCACACTCCCCCTGGTTTGAAAAAATCACATGGCCAGGCCCTAAATGAATGAGAAAGTATAGTGCCTTCAAAGGCCATGGAGAAAATGAAGGCTTCTAAACAAATAATACTTCTACTACACTGAGCTAGTTATATTTTTTAAGTCTCATTTTCCTCAGTGTTAAAATATGATTATTGTTAAGATTCAATGACATAGATAATAAATATCAACACATTAGCACCTGGCATCTAGTAATTCAGTAAATGTGTATGTGTTTTCTCACAGGATACTATAGCTTTGCAATGTACTTTACTGTGTGGAAGAGCAGATTAGCTCTTCACCATCACTCTTTCTGTTTTTGTTCTTTTTTTTCTTTCTCTCTCTCTTTTTTCCCAACACTCTTTCTTTTACAGGATTTTTTCTGACTATTCTCTATCATTTTTTTCAAGGTGATTAAACAGACTTTCGATTCCATCACACAGGTTTATCTCATTGTAACTGAGGAAAACATCTTCTCAATCACAGTACTTTTAGATGATGAGCAAGTTATTTCAAAGTCTTACCAAGAGGAAGTTGGAGCATTACTCTTGAGACCCATAATAATCAACATATTTTCTGTTTATTAAAACAAGTCAAAACTATACTGCACAAATTTGCCGATGATGTTAAATTAATTGGAGTGGTTAGTATCCAGAAAAAATAAACGAAAATTCAATTTAGGATAATGATCATATAAAAATAATGCTCAAAAAAAAGCATATACAAGGCATGCTCATAAAGATTCAGTGCAATATAGGATTGTACAAGAATGTCTAGGCAAAAGGACTAAAAAAAGACTTTGAGGTTTATTGCAAAGTAGTGTCAACCATGTGATAGAAAAACATATGAGTGGGGACCCAAAAAACAAAATTTATTTATAAAAAGTTGTGTATTTATTCTTACATATTTGAATTCCAGTCATCTTCAAAGTGCTTTCCCTTTGATGCAATACACCTATTGAGACATTTTTTCCACTGCTCAAAACAGATTTGGAATTCGTTGATTTCGATGCCTTTTAGGGCTTCTGCTGTTTTTTGTTTCACCTTTTCCACATCAGCAAAACGTTTCCCTCTGAGGACTTTTTTCATCCAGGGAAACAAAAAAAAAGTTGCTGGGGACCAGATTGGGTGAATAGGGAGGGTGGAGAATGGGGGCCACGCCATTTTTGGTCAAAAACTACTAAACACTCAGCACAGTGTGGGCAGGTGCACTTGTAAATCACCCACTGTGAAATGACCAGACATTGAAAGGGTCTTCAAAAAAATTCACTGAAGCCAAATGCAGCCTCTCACAACAATGCCAGATGGTACACTGATACAGGTGGGTTCCTAGAACACTCACCTAGTGAGGGATGCCTGTTAACATGGGGTCTGCTTTCCAGAAGATAATTCAGGGGTTTTTTGAGCTCCCTCGTAATTATTTTATTTTCCTTAAATAACATTAAGTATGCAAGGGACCGTTTCTCCTCTATATCGTGTATTAATTATACTTTTGTTTGAAAAGCACTTCCTATTGAATCACACTTTTAAAAGATTTGGACATATTGATGATAGTTTAATGAACAGAAAAATAACCAAAGAGATCTAATTTAGGTCCTTTAGGAAAGCTAAAGGAATTGACATTATTTAATCTTAAAGTCTAAAGTGTGACTTTATTCCTACTTAATTGTAAGATTTATTTTAAGAGAAAAGATGCTGAGCCGGGGCTTTCTATGTCTAAATAAGAAGAGAAAATTTATTAAAATAGATAATTTTATGTGATTTTATAAGGATACATTGATTGTTAGGTCAAGGAAACACGAGGTAAATATCAAGATTTTAAAATTTCTATTTCTGGAAAGAGAAATATTCTATTTTATAAGTTAGAGAATAGATAATTATTATCTGGTTAACACTGCCATTCGAGGGTTGCTGACAGACCAGATTAACCCTTCTGATACTATGAGCCATGAATTTACACCAAGATAAGTTGTGCAACACTTTAATCTGTATTATCCATTAATAAATTGATTCAAATATTTATGATGTAGTTTCATCATACAATCATGCTGACATATTTACCTAAATTTTGAACATGAGACAAAATAGTTACAGTGTTCTAATTACAATTATTTCTTCTTTATAATAATAGTAGGTATATGAGAAATACATTTGGTCAGTTATGCTCTATGGGCCATTTTGGATTATTTTTCACAAGCATCTGATAAAATGTTGCCCAAACTATACTCATTCATTCTTGATTGAAACATAGAAATTCTGGGTTTAAATGTAGTTTCAAACATTACTTTGAGCATAGTTTTAGGGCCATATAATTTAAGTTGTTCTCCAAAGATGCAAGTTTGGGAACTAAAATGCCCTTTTAAATGTTACTTGTTAGTTCTGAAAACCTGATTTTTAAAAGGTAGCATCTTCAATTCATTTAAAAAGGGGTCTTTAACACAAAAAACACCCAAGAAACTCTCAGTAAAAGGGCTATTGGGAGGAGGTGAGACATCCTTTGCTTTCAGTGTTATGAGGCACTGGCTGTTTCTTGTGTGTATGTATATACACGTATATGTGAGATAAGTTTTAAGAAAGAATAAATGTCAGTTTTCAAAAATATAACACAAACCTTTCATTAATTTAGATCCGATTGTAAGAAATATGTTTCTGTAGAAAGCAAGAATGAAATAACATGGTTTTGGTTCTATTTCATCATCTGCCAATGGTTCTGCGAAATGTGTGTATATACGTAGAAAGCACATTAGTTTATTCCCAATCTTGGCTCAGTGGTGTAACCTTTGTACAAGAAAGCGGCACATTTGCATATTGTAAATGGACCAATTAATCCTGCTTTATTTTTTAGAAATATTTCCCCAAAACTACTGATATTACTGGTACTGATTTCATTCTGGCTCAAGTCAAAGCATGTTCTCACTTTTCTCCACTTTACCCATCTTTACCTGATTAAATGCACTTCACTGCCTGAAAGCCTTCCAATTGGTTCCATATTTCCAATTTTATAATTGCATTATTTGAGCCATTGATAACTTCATATTTATATGATTAATAGGCTACCATAGTGTGCTGATGTCTGTGTTATTTTTGAATTAGTTAATTTGAATATCCCTTAAAGTTTTCCTTGCATTGGAGCTGGAGAAATTAATCTATTTTAGAAGAGAATGTGATCAAAAGTGATAGCCTTGATATTTTGGTCATAGAATTGCCAATGCATGCAGGTGTACAAGTTGAAAATAATGTAAGCTGTCTACTTTAATTTCAAAAATCAATTTAGTTTTATATTATTTTGTATTTTATTCAAACATTCATTCCATTTTTTTGTACAATGAAGGAGAAATTGCACCCTGAGATTCTGCTGTAAGAACTACAATCTTAAGAGTAAAAAGATTGTTTATTCTGCCTTGTAACTTCCTGTTCCACCACTACACAGCATGTGAAGCTTGGCAGCACTCAATACTTATTTGTTGGTTGGATGAACTGACAAAGTAATGTAACAGTATCAAAACTGGCCCTTTGGTTCTTTAAACTTTTATGTAGTTTTGCTGTTTTTAAGCTGCAGTTTAAAAGTCCTTAGCAGATATTTTCATTCATTGTGGTTAGCAATTTGGCAGTGTTCGTCAAAATTTCATACACGTTTGACCTAGCAATTCCGGTTCTTTGAACCTACCCTATAAAATACTCATACACACCCACAAAGATAGGTATGCAAGGCTACTTGTTGCCTCATTGTTTTTAACAGAAAATATTTGAAAGAAACTAAGTGTTCATCACTGGCAGATAGTTAAATAAAAACAAAGTATATCTATACTTGGACCACCATGCAGAAATCTTAAAAGAAGGAAGTAGATGTATATATATGTACATAGAAAGATCTCCAAGATATTGTTGAGAGTTAAAAGAGCAAATGAAACTCTCCAAATAATCTATGTGATGTTAACGCATAAGAATATGTTCTGAAATGATAGGCACCACACTTTTAATTGTGTTTGCCTCTGGGATAGAAATATATATTGATAATAAAATTAAGTGTTTTAAAATGCTGACAAGGGCTTTTGCTTTTTACCCTATTGTACTGGTGTACTGTTTTAATTTTTAACAATGAGCATGCATTTATATATTAAATAATTAAGTAAGCCTGTGATTTAACAAAAAACAATACTTCTTTACACAGAGAAAAATTTATCTTGTAAACAATTATTAAAATATAATGTGAAATACTTACAATTATTCTCTACATCTCTTTCTGCCATTCCTCTCTTATACATCCCACCAATTACAAAGCTACAAAGGGCAAACCAAGAAAACTCTCTTTAAAAAACAGAAAAAGGGAAATAAAGATATACCTAGAAAAATACCTTGTTCAGATCGTGTCCCTCTCATGACAAATAATAACAGTATTTAACCCAGAGGATACTATTCATATACCTGGTACTGAGACCACTGGAGGAGCTGGAATGTTGGTCTTAGTAAATTTCTAGGGAGATGCAGCTGGCCATTTCTACCAGAGGTTAAAGGTGGAAGAGTTCTTAAATGCTTTTGAAGGAGTAGATGCATTCCATTTTAGCATTTTATCTGATTGTGTTACATCGAATAATATCTGATTGGGTTAATATTTTTCTTTAAGTAGATCTTACATTGCTTTAATTCCACTAGGTATTAATATTTATTAGTGTATGTTCTGTTACATTATTTTGTATTTTTTTGCCTACTTCCCATGTGACACTATTGCTGAGACTAAGTCTTGTCCATGCCTGTGTATTTCAAATATAAGAACTAGGAAACCATTACTTATTTCTTATCATTTCTTACTCTCTACTTTTATATATACTTTTATACAACCTAATACTTAATTATAAAATTATTTCCTGTTACTATGTTTTCATATGGGAGCTATTTTAAATAAGAAAGAGAAATACTGATATATAATGAGCAAGTGCCATGCAAAGGAGGTGAATTTTTTAAATCTTACAAATGCTTAAACTTACTTGCTCTATGGAAACTCTTCCCTTAGATTTCAGCTACAGGTTTTGATCTCCACTTTTCAAAACCCTGCGTATATAAACCAAGCCTTTTATTATTTTCTCTGAAGCCTAATTTAATCTGAGCAGATTTCTTTCTTGAAAAGAGAAAAATTTATTAGTGAGGCCAAAGGCTGTCTATTCAATGCCATTTTGAGCTGACTTCTAACATAAGGCTAAGAAGAAAATTTAGGTATCACCTGTCACATTAGCCTCTGCAGAATCTGATCTGGTCAATAGAATCAGTTACAAATCAAATAATCATTTCATAAAAGTTACCACTATTCTAAGTGAAAAAGCATTATGTTAATAAAATGAAACAAAAATGTAAGATAGTTAACCCTTTCTGCTCAATTCAAAGTCAGAAATGGTCTCCCACTTTTTCCAAGGGAAATTTTTTACTAAATAAGTAGAAAATAAAATTTCTTTCATATATTTTTCTATTAAAGCATTCCTAGAAGAAAGAAGCAGTTAAAAACCTTAAAGCAGGAAAATACAGTAAAGAGAAAAAAGTGTCTTTGTTTATTTTTAATCATTCATATTATTTTCTTTATTCTTTAAATCTACTCCCCAATTTCTTTCTAAAAGAGTTGTACTTGTAAAGTCAGTGGAAAATGAAGACATTGTTGTAGATCAAGTAATACGAGATATGTTAATAATGTATAACAATGTGGAAAATCCCACTGAGGGTTAACAGTCACTCAGGACATTGGCCTCCCCTCACATCCTGTTATTTCCCCTCCCACCACCTCCTTTTTAATCAGTACTGCCATCGCTACTGAACACGAGCAGAGTAAGTGATCCTGAGAGAGCTGCAACTTTCACTTAAATACAGTTCAATATTTGAAATAGTTGATGGACTAAGGGAGAGACAAAATAAGCCTAAAATGACTTCACTTAAAATAAAGTAATAGGGATTATTTAATTATAGTTATTTACTTGTAGGTTTGTTTTTATAAGTATTTATATATATACCTATTACTTACGATTTCATATGAACATACTACATGAAAGGGAGAAAGTGGTCAGTTACTCTATATTAATCAGAGATGGCTTCTAAGAGTCGATTCCAAATATCTAAACATACAGATGGCTGATAATTCCATGCCTGTAGAAAGCTTCAAGGTTACAGTACACCAAAAGACCACCTAAATGTTTTACTTCTAGAAATTGCAGTGTTCTCACAGGAATGGTGGCTCTCTATGGGACAAATGTATACACACACACACAGTTATTGACCTATTTGCTTGAGATGCATAACTTTATTTCTTTGAACTTTGTTTCAAATTAAGTGTTGATGAGCGGGAAATAACTTCATATATATATGAAGAAGAAAATTTTCTGTTTTCCATTTCTGTGCACAGAACAAACAACAAATAAAAACAGTTTGATGACTGATTTCTACTTTAGGACTATTTGTCACATAAATCTACAGAACACACATGGGAAGAAATGTCTGTGTTGTCAGCAGGAATGAAAATTTTAAATTACTTTACTAGAACTTAAACCAGTCTCAGGTAACCTTCACTCAAAAGAGCCAAGAGCAAGGTAAAAGCATCCCATTTACTGAAACGACCATTTATCTTTCTAAAGTTGATGATTTTCGCATGATTGCACTTTTTAAAAGTTAACAGACTAGAAGGATTACACTTACCTGCATCTGTATGAAGGAATAAATGAAACTATTATTAGAATAATTTTATCTATTTATTAGCTAGCCTATGTTTCTATAGGAATCAAGCTCCAGCAAATCTACTTCTAATGATCTTTGTCTTGTCTTTGTTCGGTGAGTCGGGATACCATTTTTGATGTTTTTGTGCTGAGGATACTTTCAAAGCACTTGAAAATCAAAATAATCTTGAAGATCCCATCCAGCACAACTTTGGTTAAAGATACATTACCTACCTGTAATAAACCAGCAAAAATACACTTTGCTCAGCACTAAGTGGAAAAAGTATCCTGAGTTAATGTCTCAAACTTGGTGCACCTCTCTTTATGGTACATTGAACAAATTAAACATTTTCCTTTCCCGATTTTCTTGGTTAAATGGACTTTTAATGGTAGAGCAAGCCACCTAAGTGGTTTTCCTTTGAGAAGAGAAGTCCTCCTATAGAGACGTTGGGTTACTTTACCCAACATTTTTGCACTGACTAACATACGATTCTGCCGTGAACTGGACTGTTACCGTGCCTCGTGGTCTAATTCAGTAGGGTCTCGGGAACCAAGCTCCACTACATCGCTGGCAAGACAACTCTCCTTTGTCGTATGTCAAGGTAGGTCTTCATTTCTTTAACACAGCTGGGTTTTTCAACTTTGAAAAGCAGCTACTGCCTAAGCAGCCTTAGACTGACAAAAGCAAGGAAATCCTGGATCCATAAATCACCTTCCACCCCTTGACCTCGCCACCCGCCATGCTCGTGTGATCACACCCAAATACCAGCTTGTGTTTACACTTTCAGTCCCGACGGCGGACGGCCGCGAGCACGCGAGCGCTCGCTCTGTGAGCACTGAACGGGATCGCGACCCGGAGAGCTGGCAACGTAAACACAAGCTGGTATTATGGTGTGACTGGCGGTTTGTGGTCCTGTGTTTGGATACTTTAAAAATGGGCACCCTGGCAAGAACCGAAGAGGCAGAAAGCAGAACTGCTCTTCAGTGACTTCTCTTGTCTTCGTCTCGCCTCAGGTAGACCCAAAATAACTTATTCACTTGACCAGGTCCCTCTCAGCCATTTGTTTTTGCCTAGTTGGCTACACTTCAACGCAACAGTTTTGTTTTCAAATGCAGGCCGTAATACTCTTTGCCTTTGGTAATGTCAAATTATTTTCTGAGTATTTGCAAGCACTATACTTATCCAGTTAATATCTTTATCAAAATCTTACACGTGGCCAATTCATTGCAATGTGTGATGTGTTGAAGCAAGAACCTATATGCCTCACGTGATCTTGTTTTCATATTTGCCAATTCGCAATAGTTCTTTCACCCCAAATGAGGATTGGCATCAACACAACTCTGTTAGACTACATGTCTACCTAGTGTGCCTGCTTAAGCTATTTTAATCATTGAATTTGAAGTTCAGAAGTTGACCTCAGGAGAAACATAAAGGATGAAAAGCCTAAAACCACAAGTTTTATGTTAGCATAACATCTACTGGCACAGTCAGTCCTTCAGTTTTCTCTGCAGCCTTTGTCACTTCTCCATCCTCACAGGAAGTCTTGCCACTGGCTCTCCACTGTGAACTTTGAGTCTGAAATCGATTTGCTTGTAAGATGAAGAGATGATCATCTATCTCAGGGAGAAAATTAAGGCATATAAAGGAGAAAGGTTGAAAAAACTTATTTCTTAAAAAATGTCAACGTAGCTCATGATGCTTGGCTTCGTGATAAAGTATATCATCCTGCTTTTTAAAAATCAAAATTTTCTCTTTGGAATGAGGGATGCCATCACTACCAAGAATCAGTAACAAAAGAAACAGTGGGTAGCTTGGCATATCCCTCTTCTTAAATAGAAATTACAAATTGAGTTTACACCTGTTGAGGCAGCCATTCTCCACTATAAGCTTATTTCTGACAACTGTTTCTTTTGGAATCCAGTAAGTAATTGAAAAACAAAAGTGATGTTCTCAATACAGTCGAGAAAGCAGTAATATAAAGACATAAACACAAACAACTCATGGTTGCAGACAGTTTTGATGTGGACTGCAGTACTTAATAAAGAAATAAGAAGGGTTTAAGCTTGGGATCTTTAATGACATGCCACTCACATGGAAAGAAGTGAATTCAGAAGTGTTTCCAGTCACTTTAGACTGCAAAGAAATAACTTTTAAGATATCAAATAATTTGCACTAAAATGCTGTAGGGCAACAAGTTGCCCTGTTTATTTAAAACCTATTGTCTTTGATCACTTCACAAAACTGCACAATGTGACGGACCTTTGCCACCTTGTGTCTTGATTATCCATCTCTGTATGAGACATCTCCTCAAGACAGCCTGCAAGCATCTCTGAAGTTACAATAAAGGAACCACCTGCAAGTACATCAATAGTGACAGATCTGGATCATCTTATTTTCACCTGATATACATTCAGGCTCCGTTGATAACCAAACTATGGAATGAATAGATGTACTGGAAGAGTGACTATGGCCCTATCTTACACACTCATTTGCAGAACAACCGTCTGAAGATATTTTGAAGATTCAATTCCTATGGTAATATGTTCATATATACCAATAAGTATTGTACAAAGAATTGATATTTCCACAAATTTAATCCCCAGTACCATATACATTCATATCTCCTATGCTATAGTTCATATTCTGAAGGAAAAAAATTCCATGCTACAGGATTTCATAGCTTTAAACTTTAGTTTTCAGTTTGAGATTTTAAAAAATTCTTCACTTCAAATATATTATTGTAATTTTACAGAAAGTTTAACACCTTTAAGCCTCCAGACCTCCTTCCCACCCCTCATAATTTGTCAGGCCCATTCAGTTTCTCGCGTCATCACTTTTCCGAGCCACCTCATGCTTTTAGTATCTGTTGGGCAAACACATGAACAAACCTGGCCTTTTAGATTAGAAGGCGTTTGGCAAATTCCTCTTGTGGGAACCAGTGAGAAAGGGAAAGTGGGGCCAGAAAAGCTGCAGCAAAGGCCCAGTCGAACATCTCTAGTGGTGGGTTTTTTTTTTGTTTTTTTTTTAAAAACAGATCGTAGGAGATGGACAGTGGTGGTGATTGCACAACACTGTTAATGTGCTTAACGACACGGAACTTTGCACTTCCAAGTGGCTCGAATGGCAAATTTTATATTATGTATATTTTAAACAATTTTTTAAAAAGGAAGTTAAGATGAACTTGAATGAGAAATTGGGGACAGACTTTAAGAATCTAACTGTCCCAAAAAAGAAAAAAATATATACTACAACAATGTTGCAAAGATAACTGATAAGTTAAGCAGAAAAAATTAACTTTCTTCCCAGTGTGTTGGAGCAAACATTTAAGAATTCTTTGTTGTTGGAGTTCATTAGAACACAAATATCATGTAAAGTAGTCAGAAGATAATATAAAAGTAAGACAAAGTTTATTAAATACTTTTTAGTCCCTCCTCTATATTTTTTCTAACTGGCATTTTTTTCCAGTTTGTTATTTTTTTAAAGCTCATGCACATGAGCATATAACTTCTCTGTGTAACTATGAATATAAATGAAAAGGAATAAAGTAAAAAGTGAAAAGTAACACCACCTTAAATACTGATGAACTTTAAGTAGTTGAATTTTTTTTAAGTAAACTCTAAGTCATACTGCAGGGCCTACTTTCCCACTTTTTAATAGCTTTCTAAAAAAACTCAAACCTTGAAGTGCATGCAATTAGAAACATGCAACAGTGAGGCTAGGCTTAGTCACAGTCCTATTTCAATGCAAGCTGCTCCTATTTTCAGTGTCCTCCAGAGAAATAGAATTAGAATGTTCTAACCTCTGCTCATTCTGTAGGTGAAAGCAGAAAGCTGACTGTTTAAAAAATTGGGGTGGGGGTCATCCTTCACTGCCAGTTCTTTCTCATGTATTATATATTAGGCAATTTTATTACTATGATGTGGACAATTAAAAACAAATAATTAATTTTGTATGCACAATCAGCTCCAGACTCTTTTGGACAGATTGCCATGAATATGTCCTGCCTGTGAGTATCAGAACATGGTTTCTGCCTTATATTCACAGTATTCTAAGGGTTGTGTGCCCTGGCTGTATGTTTTTAAGACTTTTCCATGAACTAAAATAGTGTAGTGTTACATAAATTCATAGAATCTTAGGATTTGATGAATTTTAAATTCATCCAGTTCAAGCACCCATGTGAGGCTTGAATCTCTCAAGTACTTAATTGGCCTTAGCATTAATATTCCTTTTTAAAAAATATTTTATTTATTTATTTATTTATTTTAGGGACATGGAAAGGAAGGGAGAAAGAGAAGGAGAGAAACATCAACAGAAGAGAGAAACATTGATTGGTTGCCTTCTGCATGTGCCCCACCTGGGGATGGAACCCACAACCAGGCATGTGCCCTGGCAGAGAATCAAACTGGTGACCTTTTGCTTGGCAGTACAATGTGGGCATTGTACCAGCTGAGCCATTCCAACCATTAATGTTCTTTGAAGCAAAATGGTAGTACTGCTTAATTCTGCCGGAGTGTATACAGTTGACAACAGGAAAACTAATAAGCCAGGAGAAAACGATTGTTTCTTCATCTGCAAAAGATGTATAAGATGGAGAACTGAATGAAATAACCTACATAATCTTGCTTAGCGAGTGCTAGAGACATAATATATACTAAAAATAGTTATATTTAAATTCATTTATATCACACTTACTACTCCATATGTTTCAAGCTTCTAATGCTGGTTAATGTCACCTCGATTTTGGGGTGCCTGGTTGTCTGTGATTATGTTAAGGAACAGGGAAATATTTATATAAATATAGCATGGTACAGCCATAACCCTCACACCACAAGAATCTAATATATAAGAGAAGCATCTTTATTTTCATTTTAAAAAATTGCAAACTGTATCATAATAGTTGACTAATGACACCTGAGTAACCTTAACTTTAAATTCACCTTCCCATTCACTCACTAATGCTAACTTCTTAGTTACAAACTATAAAGGTCACCACATGTTTTAGAATCTTATGGTAGCTTCAATAGGTGCTTGTCTTCACAAAGGCAAGATTGCTCTTCTACTTCATTCATAACTCTTTATTGACTGGACGTTGAGAAGTACAAAAAAACTACTAACTTCTTCATCTAAAATATACCAGATATCCATTTCTTAATTTTATATTCACATATTAAAACCACCCCTAAACTTCCCACTGGTTCCCTGGCTCATGTGGCTCAGTGGATGGAGTGATGGCTTGCAAACCGAAAGGTCACTGGTTCGACTCCTAGTCAAGGCACATTCCTGGGTTGCAGGCCAGGACCCCAGCAGGGGGCATGTGAGAGACAACTGATCCATGTATCTCTTGCATATTGATGTTTCTCTCCCTCTCTTTCTCCCTCCTTTCCTCTCTCCCTAAAAATAAATAAATAACATCTTTAAAAAAAACTTCCCTCGGTAAAATCACAGTTGACTAGGTATTATAGTCTTTGAGCTATGTTTTTAAATGTTCTTAAAGATTCCTAGTTCTATGGCTATGATTATTTAGCAATCTGCATATAAGTAGTTTTATTGAAGATAAATTGATTTGAATTATGAGTGTGTGACCTAAAACTTCTTAAAGTAATTAGCAGCTCTGGTTTACCTGAAAGATGCAGTTATCAGGAGCATGTAGTTTAGTATCAGCACATCTCTAATATCAATGTTATTTAAAGCCATACATTAAGAGTCATAAGCATCTGTAGTGACAGAAGAAGCATGCAGCAAGGCACTGGAAAACTGGAATAGAATTAATTGGTTTTGGTCTACCCACTTCACATTAAAAAATAGCAACAGAAAAAAAATAAAAGACTAAATGTATTCGTTAGGCAGGATCAGCAATCATGCTGCCCACACATGATCTGCAATTAATTTGTAAACAAGAAGATTCATCACCTGGAGGATAATAAACTCTAGTTTTATGGACCAAAGACTAGACAAGTAAAAAACCACTAATGAATGCACTGTGTAAACACAGGGGCAAGGATGTACATTGGTTGAGTAAGTGAGGATAACAAGGAGACTCTGTTTTGTTATTAAAGTAGACCAAAAGATACATGATGCATATCTGGAGATTTTCTGGTGTTAACACTTCTCAAAACAGGGTCACTTAAAAGGCATGGAAAAGTGTTTCTATCAGTAAGGAGGGCAAAAGTTGATTTTTAGAAAGAGCATTTGAAAAACAAGTAAAGATCAGTGTAAAAAAAACCTGACACAGTTACTTTAATTTTAATTATATTTTCATAGTTACTTATTAGAAAATCCTATGAATAAATAGTAATCTGAAGTAATTTTAGTTTACCATCTTCGGATATGACTTGGACTATGAAGAGATGTCCCCAAACATTATTTATTGAGAAAATAAGTACTAATGGAATTATTAGTATAGTCTTACTTTGGAAAAACCTTTGATGTGAAAACTAATTTCCTTCCTGTAAGTTACAGTTGTATAACACACCAATTTTGAACCCAAAATAAAGCACTCAACTTTACATCTATTCTAGTGAGAATTGCTTCTTTAGTGTCAGCTAAAAATTCTGAGTAACACAGAGGTAAAGAATCAATTTAGGATGTTTGTCTAAAATAACGAGTCCTGGTCTCCACCTCATACCAATTGAAACACAATCTCTCTGGGGGCCCTGGAATCTGTATACATTTGTAACAAAATCTCCACTTGATTCTGATGAATACTAAAGTTTAAGAATGAATTTATTGGTTAATATACATGTTTTCACAAATGTCTATAAATTGTTCCTTTTTATAGATAAAAAATTATTTTAATATGTATATGAAAATACATTTTTAAAGTGTAAAAAGTAGATCTGAAATTACTTACATGAAGTAAGTTCTCAGACCTGGAGTCACCTTACGGAGGTGAATGGTATCATTAATGCCAAAATGAAAAGGAGAAGAAGTCAAAGGGAAGTCTTAATGCGGTAAAATAGCATTGAAATTTTTGAATGCCCTGTACTTCAATTATTAATATATCAAATATATTCCAATATATATTTGCACATCAATATATTCAAACATATCACTTATTAAGCAACTTCTGCTTTCAAAACATCTCTACTCAAACAGATCATAGAGGATTCAAAACAAATACCATAAACCATACTAAAGTATATGTAGTTCACAATAAGAGTTCTATTTGACCCAATTTTTAATAACTTCATTTCTCTGGTTGATTGGATCAGAATGCATTAGAAGTAGCAATATTTCATTTTTTAAAGATTTGTTTATGTATTTTTAGGGAAAGGGGAAGGGAGGGAGAAAGAAAGGGAGAGGAGACTTCAATGTGTGGTTGTGTCTTTACTGGGGACCTGGCCTGCAACCAGGCATGTGCCCTAATTGGGATTCAAACTGGTAACCCTTTGTTTCACAGTCTGGTGCTCAGTCCACTAAGCCACATCAGACAGGGCATAGAAGTAGCAATATTTCAAAACAAAGGATGGGTAGTGCTCACTTCAGCAGCACATATACTAAAATTGGAACAATACAGAGAAGATTAGCATGACCCCTGCACAAGGATAACACACAAGTTTGTGAAGTGCTCCATATTCTCATACTTCTCCAAGGAGGACATACAGAGGGCCCAGAGACATATGAAAGGATGTTCAGCATCACTAGGCATCAGAGAGATGCAAATTAAAACCACAAAAATACCACTTCACACTGGTCAGAATGGCCATCATAAACAAATCAACAAACAACAAGTGTTGACAAGGTTGTAGAGAAAAGGGAACACTAGTATATTGTTAGTGGGAATGCAGACTGGTGCAGTCACTGTGGAAAACAGTATGAAATTTCCTCAAAAAACTAAAAATGAATGTGCCTTTTGACCTGGCAATTCCGTTACTGAGACTATACCCTAAGAATCCTGAAACACCAGTTCAAAAGAACCTATGCACCCCAATATTCACAGCAGCACAACTTACAATAGCCAAGTGCTAGAAGCAACCTAAGTGCCTCTCAGTAAATGAGTGGATCAAAAAACTGTGATACATTTACCCAGTGGAACACTACCCAGCAGAAAGAAATAAGGAGCCCCTACCCTTTGCAACAGCATGCATGGAACTGGAGAGCATTATGCTAAGTGAAAAAGCCAGGTCGTGAAAGACAGATACCATATGATCTCACCTATAAGTCGAACGTAATCAACAAAACAAGTGAGCAAAATAGAACCAGAGACATGGAAAGAAAGAACAAACTGACAGTGACCAGAGAGGGTGGGAGGGGATCACAGGGGAAAGAAGGGGAAGGGTCAAATCAGGGAACTTGTATAAAGGACCCATGGACAACGTGGGTGGCAGGGGAAGGATTGAATGTGCTTGGTGGGGGGTGGGTAGGACAGGGAAGAATAATGGGGAAAAATGGGGACTATTGTAACTGAACAACAATAAAAAAATATGCAAAGGTTGGGCAGAGATTACATTTGTTTCTAGAAGTTAATTTTTAAAAGTAATATTTGGAAAGAAAAAAAAGAGGAAAAATGTTTATATAAAAAAAACAAGTCCCAAAATACTAGACTAGACTAAAATGCTGTGAAAAATGAACTTAAAAAGCATAGTTATGTGGGGCTGTTTATTGTAGGATCAAGCACTAGAATGATCTTGTGTAGTGCTGTAACTGATGTTATAATGATCACTAAATCATCAGGCAACAGTTTTATTATGCTCTAGATTAAGAGAGAGAAATGTATCACTCAATGTAGAAAGATTGTGTCCAGGCTGGTGTGGCTCAGTGGATTGAACACAGGCCTGGAAACCGAAAGGTCGCCAGTTTGATTCCCAGTTAGGACACATGCCTGTTATGGGCCAGATCCCCACATGGGGGCACGTGAGAGGCAAATGATCGATGTTTCTCTCTCTTTCTTTCTCCATGTCTCTAAAAAATAAATAAAATCTTTTTTAAAAGAAAGATTTTAATCCAAATTGTCTAAAATTAACAATTTTTTAATTTTTTAAATAGTTTATGTGTTTATTTTTAGAGAGAGGTGAAGGGAAGGAGAAAGAGAGGGATAGAAACATCGATGTGTGCTTGCCTCTCAGGAGCCCCATACTGGGGACCTGGGCCACAACCCAGGCAAGTGCCTTGACTGAGAATCCAACCAGAGACCTTTTGGTTCATTGGCCCGCATTCAATCCACTAAGCTTCACTAGCCAGAGCTAAAATTAACAATTTTTCAAATCACAAAGAGGTAAATTTTACTTATTATTAAAACTCATCAGCAGGATTTACCTCAAAGGAAGACAAGGTTATTTCCAAATTAACTTAAAAAAAATAGATTGTGTTACTTAGACATAGGCGCCATCTAGTGGCAAAAGGCAATAGTTTCAGAGTAATTGTTTAGATTTTGGATTAAGACAAAAGGGAAGTGGCTACATCCAGAGATTTTATTTAAGGTTTAAAATAATTGTCAACTTTAAATTATATGGATTAAATTGAAAATTATTTAATTTCAAAACTCTAACGAATATCACAAAGTGAGGAAGAAATTGAAGGTGATGATGGCAGGTCAACGTAAACAAAAATAAAGGGGATATAAAATGAAAAATAAACACAAATAGAGTTAAAGGAAAAACTTTATTGAATATCAATTATGGATATGCACGTAGGTAAGCCTAATATTGAATTGAAAAAATAAATATAATGATTAATTATAAGAATCTTGAAAGCAAGATGGAACTGGAAGATAATAATATGGAAGACGAAAGAGGAGTTTATTGGAATTCAAGCACCTTAAGATCCTTGATTTGAAGAAATGAGAGAGCTATTGACTAAATATACATTGATAAGTTAAGTAGTCATGTTAATATATAAGGATAGCAACTAAAAATGGCTAAATGTATAATGTACAGGCAAAATCAATGGATTTCTAGATTATATACAGTAATTATAACAATAAGTGCATTACAAATATTAAGACATTTAATCCTCACAACAATTCCATTGAGTAAGAAGCATAATTGTCTGCATCCCGACTCCAAAATGTATACTTTTAACCACTATGCTAGTGTTTTTTATATATGTCTTATTTGGTTACCATTGTATATATATCAATATTTTTACACAGTTGACAATAAAGAAGAGTAAATGTGGCATGAAAAGATAACAAAATGCTAACAATCAGCATAGAGAACTGAAGTCTTCATAGTTTAAGAAATAAGGACTGTAATATAATATTTGTTCTTGGCAATATGTAAAGGATGGGAAGAGATAGAAACATCGGTATAACTAAAGTACCAGGAACTAGAAATAGATTTCATGATATATGGTAATTTATTATAGGAGAAGGATGACATTTCAAATCAATATGATGAGTAGAAAATAATAAATGGAAGAACAATTAGGTAGTAATCTTGGGAAATGTGGATTTGGAGATTTATGTTACTCCTTACGTGAAAGTGAAATCCAGATAGAGCAAGTTTTAAATGTGAGTCTTTGAAGAAGGAAGATGTGATTGTTTAACAGTTTTTATGCTGTAAAGTCCTTTCCTGAGTATGTACAACCTGGAAACAAAAGCAACATCATCAGATTTTTTTTGAAACTTTTATGCAGTGAAAAATAGCATAAACAAATCTGCAGAGGGCTCTAGGTTTTTCCCACCCACCACCTCAGCAGAGCAGTTCTCCATTTATCTGCTTTGTGTATTGATGCTGCATGTAAGATACCATTTGACAAAATGTTCTAACACTGGAATACAAAAAAGAAGAGGAAGAAATTGAAAACCACTCTCCAGTTGTGCACCCAGAACAGTTAAGTGATACAAAGTTAGCAACATGCGGTGGTCCAGACCTGTGCTGTTTCTTTCCTTTTTACCATCTCTTTGTTAACATTAAATGAAGCACCATACTAGCCATTGAAATAAATCTTCTTTTGAAGTAATTAAATAAATAGCCTATTGACTTTTTCAAATTGCATAGTATTTAGTAGTTTTGACTAGTTTTAAATCTTTGCATGTGTCCCATTATTGATTATTTCATTACTTGTCATAGCACTATAGTCTAGAAATATGCAGGTTAGAAAAATTGAGTAGCCTGTTCCAAGAATATACAATGTATCTGTTGCTTTTAGAGTTATTTTTCCATTCCTCCAAACAATGAAAAATTCATTAGAAACAATTTATAACCTAATGAAATTTGGCATTATGCCAAATTTTGAGAAGCTATCCCCTTTGAGGCAATTCTGTACCATAGATACCGTGATTAGTATTTCAACTCTAGCAAGCCTTTTTGCATTCTAGTCTGATAAAGTTACATATATATTGTACATCTATAAAAGATTTGATGTGTTACATGTGAATATTATTTTTAAATGTTTTTGGTCAAAACAATGAAATTGCTCTGTTGAGCATTAATGGCCCAATTATGTTTTTAAATATAAAATAAAAATTATCTCTCAGTGAAGAAAATAATCTGCCCTTTTTTATTGAATAATTCTTAATCAAGTTATTTGTTGTCTCAGAATTACCACTTTCGAATCTTTCACTCAATGGCTGAGAGTTCTTTAAAATGTCACCATCTATTCGTAAAGAATTCCTGTCATTTTGTCAATGAATATTAAATCCTCTCCATGAATGAAGTCATTTTCACCCAAATCATTAGGAAATTAATCTATTACACTAACATTATAAAGCATTAAGGTTACTGCTTAATTTAGTAAATGCACAATAATTATAGAAAATCAAAAATGCTAAGAAAACTAATATAAAGATTAAAAGAGTTTATAGTGTACTAATCTATAAATCAAGTAAGTTCATTATAAAATAGTTATACTCTAATAATGGGATTCTTTATAGGCCCAATTAATATCATCCAACAAAGATGATCCTGTGTGAGCTACCACATAAGAGGCCAAGAAAGCTTTTGAAGTTTAAATGGAGAACATTTTCTGATCCTTAACACATTTTGATTTAATTTTCATATTTGTAAGTGGATCAAGTTTATTTTATAGAAGGTTCCGGGTTTTATGTAAGTCCAAACCAATGAGTCACTAATATTTTTTACTTAAAGTAGGAGACAATTGTCAGTTTGATGATATTGAAAGTTCCTTAACTACAATAAATAGCTGGCTTATTGTTAACTCTTTGCTTGAGATAGTAGAACTGCAGTTTTCTTCTAAGACCCCAAGGATACAGTGATGAGGCAAATACAGTCCCTGTCCTATGAGCCTGAGGCTGAGTGGCTAATGAATAAAAGCTAGCATTCTTTTTACAGGTCTGCAGTGTGTTAAATGCATTATATGTGATTTTACTTAGTCACATAATCCTACAAGGTTGTTAATATTATTGTTTTGATTTTCCAGATAAGAAAACTGAGGCTTAGAGATTAGGTGATGTGCCCAAAGTAAGTAAGAAATGGAACTGGGGCCCTGGCTGCCGTAGCTCACTTGGTTGGGTGCCATCCTACATACTGAAAGGTTGCAGGCTTGATTCTGGTCAGGGTACATGCCTGGGTTGTGGGTTTGGTCTCCAGTTGGGGCACATGCAAGAGTTAACCTATTGATGTTTCTCTCCCACTTTGATGTTTCTTTCCCTCTCTTTCCACTCTTTCTCCCTCTCTCTGGAAACAATAAAATAAAGAAATGGAACTGACATTTTCTAGAACTGTCAAATACAACAGTATGGGTTTTTGTAGCTGTATAATAAGTCTTGAAGTCAGCTAGTGTAAGTCCTCTAACTAGGTTCTTTTTCAGAGTTGTTTTGCTTATTCTAAATCTTTGCATTTCCATTTGAATTGTAGAATCAGCTTGGGAGGATTCTTAATATTGAACATGGTTCAATTACTTAGAAATACTTCTATTTTTTGGAACGTTGCTTTAATTTTTTAAAGCAGGCCCAGACCAGCATTTAGTCTAAGGACAGTTGTTTCCTACTACTGAAGCATACCCTATTTGGTGCCCTACTGATACTGCTTCAGTTATGAGGGGTTTTCCCTTAAGTCTATTGCTGTTGGAAACAAGTATTATTTCTGGCCCCAAAAGCCAGTCACCATCCCACCTAATCCTTTCACTTGGTCCTTTCTCCAGCCACATGCAATGCACTGATCACCATTGAACTCAAGGGGTCTCTGTGAAGATCTCTGGCATTCTCCCTCTGTGTCTCTCTCCTCTCTAGTTCTCTGCCCTATGAATTCTAGCAGTGTGGCTTCCCAAGACTCCCACCTCTCTCTCCTCAACTCAGACACACCTCGTTTTCCTTTCCTGTGCTGAGGCTTGGAAACTTTCTCTAGCAAGGGTATCCAACTGTTTGGCATCTTTGGGCCACACTGGAAGAGGAAGAGTTCTCTTGGGCCACACATTAAATACATTGTACACAAAATCACACACAAAAAAATCTCATAATGTTTTAAGTAAATTTACAGTTTTGTGTTGGGCTGCATTCATAGCCATCCTGAGCTGTGTGTGGCCCAGGGCCACAGGTTGGACACCCCTACATAATGTAGGACAATTGGGGGAACTAGAGGACACTCCTTATTTGTTTTCCATCTCTCAGAATTCATTTTCCTTTGTTGTTCAATGTCTGATGTCTTAAGTTTCATTGTTTTCTCCCTTCTTACTAGAAATGACCCTATCTTCTTTTGCAGTTAACTATCAGATTGTAAATAAAAGGGATATGTGTAAGTACTAGTTCATGCTCTTAATAGAAAGCTGTTTGCCCCTACTTCCTTCTTTCCCCTTCTGACATGCTGCTATGTGAGAGGATAGTGGAGCAGCTAGGTAGGAGGACCACGGATTCCTGGACAGCTTCACAGCACAGTGCCAGCCTGAACCCCTCACCCCCTTGAACTTTCATGTGAGGTAGAAAAAAAGTTATCACTTGTTTAAGCCATTACTATTTTGGTCTTTGCTAAAAAGCAACTAATACACCAACCAGTTCAGCCATGGGAGGTAAATAACTTCCATAGAGTTAATTTATAAACCTAGATTTAACCATGATCAAAACCACAGATCTCCGGCCAAGATGGAGGTGTAAGTGGACATCCTGCCTCCTCGCACAACCAAAATTAAGGACAACAAAAATTTAGAAACAACAACAACAACAACAACAACAACAGAACACACAAAAAATTGAACTGTACGAAGTCCCGACAACCATTCATCCAGACCAGCAAGTGGGGTGGAGTCAGAGGATGGCGGAGAGGGGTCGTGGCAGGAAAAAGCAGTGGCTGGCAGACCCAGGCGTGCAGAGCGCAGGCAGTGGCTAGCAGACCCCAGGGGCAGACCCTGGGCACAGACATGGGAAGGCAACAAGCAGACCCAGTGAGGTGCGCAAGGCAGCTGGCTGTCCACAGTCACACATTCGTGAACAGATAAACCAGGTGAAAATGGGCAGCGAGACAGACCGCACAACCCAGGGCCCCAGCGATGGGGAAATAAAGCCTAAAAGCACTGATTGAAAACACTTGTGGGGGCTGAGGTGGCAGGAGAGACTCCCAGCCTCACAGGAGAGGTCATTGGAGAGACCCACAGGGTCCTAGAATGTACACAAGCCCACCCACCCGGGAACCAGCACCAGAAAGGCCCAATTTGCTTGTGGGACGTGGCAGAGGGAACCGAAATCCAACAGAGAGCGAAGCAAGTGCCATTGTTCCCTCTCTGACCCTGCCCCCACATACAGCATCACAACACAGTGATTGGGTTGCCCCTGCCCTGGTGAACACCTAAGGTTCTGCCCCTCATACATAACAGGTGAAACCAGACCAAAAGAGAGAGAGAGAGAGAGAGAGAGAGAGAGAGATCTCAAACAGAAGAACAATCGAAAGCCCCACAACCCATCCTTTTAAGCAACCAAGAGATAGCCAACTTATCAGATGCACAGTTCAAAACACTGGTGATCAGGATGCTCACAGAATTGGTTGATTTT
>CM052541.1:55088897-55259274 GCA_028533065.1 Trachops cirrhosus | reverse complement strand
ACTAGAACAGGAACAGAATCAGAGAAATGGAGATCACATGGAGGGATAGCAACAGGGGAATGGGAGGAGGAGGGGGGGAAAGGTACAGAGAATAAGTAGCATAGATGGTAGGTAGAAAATAGACAGGCGGAGGGCAAGAATAGTATGGGAAATGTAGAAGCTAAAGAACTTATGACACATAGATATGAACTAAAGAGGGGAATGTGGGTGGGAGGGGGTGTGCAGGAGAAGGGGAGTGAAGGGGGGAAATGAGACAACTGTAATAGCATAATCAATAACATATATTAAAAACAACACAGTCCAGTGTTTCCCAAATTTGGGTCATTTCTGCATTATTTTCACAATTTTTCCCACCCACATACTATTTGTGTTATTGTTTACTTTATATATTTTTAACATAGATGCTCTAAAAATTGAATGTTCTTTTAAGACATAATAGACATTAATTCAAGGGTCAGACATGCTCTTTATATATTTTTCTAGTACACATTGAAATCAGTATATATCTATTAATGCAAAAACTGTCCATGGACATTTTGTGCCACCTGGTACTCATGACAAACAATGAGAAATACATTGTACATTTATTTTGTCTCTCAATCACTTTACACAATGACTTACATAGATCTCCATGAATAGAAAGATCAGACTCATCGGAGGGTATCTATTGTATTACACATTTTACCCACTTTGTCCTCCCAATTTGAGTTTCCTGGGTAGTTGTTAACAAATTTCCTCTGTTATCCGCAAATATAACGAACAAACCTGTGACTTCTCAAGGTTCACTGTGAGGTGTAGCCTCCTTGGAGCTGCATTCCAGTCTCAGTGAATAGCTAAACTTATACAGCTGCCTGGCTCAGAAAGGACGTGATCATATGCAATCCAAAGTGTCATAGAAATCTAATATTATACTTGTTTCCACTTTAGAAAAATAAGATTGCAGCAAGAAAGAAATGACACTAGTTGAACGTAAGTTGCTTTTTCGCCAAAAAAAAAAATTACTGGGTACTATGAGTTTTGATTTTGCTATTAACTCACTATATGACCTTTCCTATGCTGTGTGTCTGCTTTGGGTCTCATTTTACTGAAGTACAAAGTTAAGAAACCATGCAGAAAAGGATAAATAACTTCATAACAAAGAATGTGCCAAAGTCACTAATTGGCATTTCAGGGAAGAAAAAGTAAAAATGACCAACAAACACATGAAAATTGTTTAACCTTATTAATAATAAGAAACATGCAAATTAAAGCAAAATGATGTTGTCTTACTCCCATTAGATTGGAAAAAATTTTAAGTCTGACAAAATGTAATGTTAGTTATGTCGCAAAGCAATGAGAAAGTTTGAATACTATATTGGAGTACAATTTGGTATTATCTAGTAAAACTGACACGCATGCCTTGACTTCTAGGTATACACTCTAAACAATCTCTTAGTAAGATAGACAAAGGAACACAGAGAATATTTATAGAAGCATTCATAACACCAACACCTGGAAACAAGCCAGATGTCCATCAACTGGAGAATGGATAGTAATATAGTCACACAACAATGGAAACCCTGAATAACAGATAGGCACGGACAATAGAAGTTTGCTAGTCTTCAGAATGTACATGATACAAACTTTAAGCCTGAATGAAATTATACACAGAGCCCTGTAAAGTGAAAAGAGAAACTGGTAGAGAATGGCAGAGGATAAGGGACCATCAAATTGCCTTTTCAGAAAGGCAGTGGAAACAAAGGCTTATACAGTAGTTCCCCCTGATCCATGGAGAATACATTCCATCACCCCCAGGGAATGCCTGAAACCACAGATAAGGCCTAAACCCTACATGACAATGTTTATTCCAAAACATACATAGCTAATGATAAAGTTTAATTTATAAATCAGGCACATTAAGAGATTAACAAGAACAAAGTAGAATAATTATATAAGATTATATTGTGATCTCTCTCAAAATATCTAAGTGTTTCACTCACACCTTTCTTCTTGTGATGACGTGAGATGATGCAATGTCTATGTGATGAGATGGGGTGAGGTGAATGACGGCATTGATGAAGACTCGGTCCACTAGACTGGTAGTACATACAGCACGGATATACTAGACAAAGAAAGGGATGATTCACATCCTGAGCAGGATGGAGCACGATGATTCGAGATTTCATTATGCTACTCAGAATGGCATGTGATTTAAAACTTAGGAATTTTTTTCATAAAACTTATGAAACTTATTTATTTTTTTATCCTCACCAGAGGACATGCTTATTGAATTTAGAGAGAGGGGAAGGGAGGGAGAGAGAGAAACATTGATGCAAGAGAGAAACATCAATGGGTTGCTTCTTGTATGTGCCTAGACTGGAATTGAACCCACAACTGTGCCCCGCCCGACTGGGCTTCAAACCCATGACCTTTTGGTTTACATCTGATGCTCCAACCAACTGAGCTACACTGGACAGAGTAGGAACTGTTTATTTATGGGATTTTCCATTTAATATTCTGCATTGTGACTGACCGTGGGTAACTGAAACAGCAGAGAACAAAACTGCAGGTAAGGGGGGACTACTGTAAAGTCTTTGTTTTAATAATCATCTACCATGAATTTCCTTTGAATATTATTTTCTATCTTTTTTATAAGGTTGTTTTTTCAGTGAGAAACCCTTCATAGTGTGCAAAATTATCTTGTACTATAATCACCCTCTTTTTTAATCTTAATAATATGCTGGGTTTCTGGACTTAAAGTACATCAATTTGAAATCATTTGAGTTACTCTGTATATTTTATTTACTTTGCTAGAATACAGTAAATTACGTTTTAGAGCCTTCTTGGAAACAGAGGTTATGCTGTTTACATACTAGCAAATTCAATATAGACTCGGGATTCTGATTTATCCTCCTTATGATATTAAGGAGGATACTAAGAAATGAGGAAATTATTTGAGAAGATTAAATTTTATTGACACCAGGGATATTCAGGCCACATCACCAAAAATTTTATGGCAATATCAGTAGTGCCTTTTAAATTAAATGACAAATTGGAAGTATTTAACAACATATGGTCGTTTTTTTCTTGACATATATGATTAAGAATATACTTTTTATCAAAATGTAAAATGCCATCTGGCAGAAGTAACAATTATTCTATTGGTCTTATACATTAAATTAATTCACTGTACTTTAAAAAGTAAATATTTCCTATTTTTTCTGTTTCTTGTGCTAGATCTATATTTATTTATAATACTCAGAAACTGCATTATTCAAAAACTATAATTAGGTATAACAATTAAAACTGACTTTGAATTTTGAAAAGAAAAAATGTGTTTCTTAAGTTCTTTCCAAACATTTCTCAAAAATTAAAATGGCAACAGTCTTTTTCTGATACTCATAATTGTAAAGCTGGGCTATCAGAAAATTCGCTGTTGTGATGTCCTATTAGACACACTGTCAGAGTTTGTACATGAAAGGAATTATATGTATATGCTCATAATGTCCTTTACAAATGGGAGGACATTTTTATAAGGTTGATGCAATTTGAACAGGTTCATAGTCATGCTACTCTAAATAGAAATAGTCATTCATTTAACAAACCTGTCAGGTTCAGAAGATACCAAATGAGCAGGAGAGCTTCTCTGACACAATGTGTATGTTACATATTTAACAATGTAGACTTTTGGCAATTTATGATTCTACGACATATCAAACATTTCATAATTCCATACACAGCCACAATAGGACTTACCTAAACAATGAATGCTTTAAGCTTAGCATGTAATATTCATATCAGATATGTGACCATTTAGATTCCATAAATTTGATTTTATGGCAGATTAGTTTTATTTATTTATTTACCTATTTGTTTACTAAATTTGTTGGGGTGACATAAGTTCATAGGGTCATATAGGTTTCAGGTGTACATTTCAATGATACATGATCTGTGTATTGCATTGTATGCCCACTGCCCAAAGTCAAATCCTCTTCCGTCACCATATAGTTGGCCCCCTTATACCCTTTACTTTCCTCCCGCCCCCCTTCCCTCTGGTAACAACCATGCTGTTGTCTGTCTGTGTCTACGAATTTTAGTTTTATATCCCACATATGAGTGAAACCATATGGTTCTTAGCTTTTTCTGACTGACTTTGCTTAGCATAATAGTCTCAAGATCCATGCATGTTCTCACAAATGGCAGTATTTCATCTTTTCTTATGTACTACATCTTCTTTATCCAATTCTCTATCAAAGGACACTTTTGCTGTCTCCACGTCTTGGCCACCGTGAAAAATGCTGCAGTGAACATAAGGGTGCATATATCTTTATGAATAAATGCTTTCAAGTTTTTCGGGTAGATACCCAGAAGGGGGATTGCTGGGTCATGTGGTAACTCTATTCCTAATTTTTTGAGGAATTCCATACTCTCTTCCACAGTGGCTGTCCAGTTTACATTCCCACAAGCCATAAATGAGGGTTCCTTTTACTCCACAACCTCTCCAACACTTGTTATTACCTGTCTTGTTGATAACAGTCATTCTAACAGGTATCAGGTATATTGCATTTCAGTTTTTATATGCATTTCTCTAATAGCTAGTGAGATTGAACATCTTTTCTTTCTTTCTTTCTTTTTTTTTTTTTTTTTTGGTTTACATCTGCCACTTCATTTATTTATGTTTATTTGCAGGAGGAGTTGAAACAACTCCTTTTCATTTTTTTCCCCTCAACATGAGCCATTCAAGTACAACCAACTATAGAAATGTAGCAAAGTAAGGAAAAAGTAGCACAGCAACCCAAGAAGCAAAGGTTGGGGGAAAAAGATGGGTGCAGTCTGCATATACCATATGCATAAGTACCATATGATTCACGTGCTCAGGACTGCCTCCCCAGAACAAACATCTTTTCATATATCTGTTGGCTACTGTATGTTTTGTTGGGACTGGTGTCTGTTCAAGTCCCCTGTCCACATTTTAATTGGATTGTTCATTTGTTTGGTGTTGAGTTGTATGATAAGTTCTTTATATATTTTGGACATTAACTCCTTGTTGGAGCTGTTGTTTGCAAATATCATCTCCCATGAAGGTGGTTGGTTGCCGTTTTGTTTTGTTGGCAGTTTCTTTTGCTGTGCAGAAGCTTTTTAGTTTTACATAGTCTTGTTCATTTATTTTTCCCTTTAGTTCCCTTGCCCTTGGGGTCAAATTCATAAAATGTTCTCTAACACCCAGGTCCATAAGTTTAGTGCCTATGTTTTCTTCTATGTAATTTATTGTTTCAGATCTCGTATTTAGGTCTTTGATCCATTTTAAATTACTTTTTGTACATGGGGACAAACTGTAGTCTAATATCATTCTTTTGCTTGTGGTTTTCCAATTCTCCCAGCACCATTTATTGAAGAGGGTTTTTTCCCCATTGTGTGTTTTTGGCTTCTTTACAAAAAACTATTCGCCCATATACATGTGGTTTTATTTCTGGGCTCTCAGTTCTGTTCCATTGGTCTGTGTGTCTGTTTTTCTGCCAATAACATGCTGTTTGGATTAGCATAGCTCTGTAATATAATTTGAAGTCAGGTAGTGTGATACCTCTGGCTTCATTCTTTTTGCTCAGTTCTTTTGTAGTTCTATACAAATCTGATTATTTTTGCTGTATTTCTTTAAAAAATGACATGGGGATTTTGATGGGAATTGCATTAAATCTGTATATTACTTTGGGTAAGATGGACATTTTCACTATGTTGATTCTTCTAATCCATGAACATGGAATATCTCTCCATTTCATTGTGTCTTTTTCAATCTCTTTTAATAATGCTTTGTAGTTTTCAGTATATAGGTCCTTCACATCCTTTGTTAAGATTCCATAAATTTGGTTATTTGTTTATTTTTTTTAGAGAATTGATTATTTTAAGAGGGGCTGTATATGGATTTAAAATATTTCTGATCCTTTTGGGCATTCTTAGCAAGGAAGCTACTTGTACAAGTACTACATCAATTTTTAGTATCTATTATGGACAGGCCATGTTCTCTATTCTCAAGCTTAAAGTTTAGACAGGAAGGCAGACAAGTAAAACAAGGATGGTAGAGTTCAATTGTAGGGTAACATACATGGCTGGTATTAACTGACCACACTCCAAAAGGTGGGTTGAAATGTGGGGATTGGAGATGGAAGGACATTTCAATTAAGAGAAACAATAGATTTGAAGATTCTGAGGCATAAAACAACATGATTTATCCACAAATACTTTGGTGTGGCTAAGAAAATGGATAAACTAATAAATTTGAGAATTTTTTCTTCTTTTAAGCCAACTTGATTATAATACAAATTATATGCAATAAAATGTGCCTATTTCACGTGCATAGTTTCATGAGTGTTGACAAACTACCATCACAATAAGAATGTTTCCAACAACCCTAAAGGAAATTTCACACCCTAAGCAGTCAGTCCTTCCACCTAAGTTCACTTGGAATCCCCAAGATAACCACTGATCTGCTTTCTGTCACTACATCCTTGATTTCATTTGTTTAGAATTTCATTAAAACAGTATTATTCACTCCGGGCTGGTGTGGCCCTGTGGATTGAGCGTGGGCCTGCGAACCAAGGGGTCACCAGTTAGATTCCCAGGCAGGGCACATGCCTGGGTTGCAGGCCAGGTGAGGTCCCCAGTAGGTGATGCACAGGAGGCAACCACACATTGATATTTCTCTCCTTCTTTCTTCCTCCCTTCTCTGTCTAAAATAAATAAATAAATAAAATCTTTAAAAAAACAGTATTATTCAATATGTACTCATTTGTGTCTCCCTTCTTTTCTTCAGTATGGTATTTTTGAAAGGCTTCCTCATTGTTGCACTTGTTATTACTAAAATTCCTTTTTATTGCTGAGTATTATTACATTATAAGGATGTACCACACTTTATCCATTTATCACCTGGAAAACATATCATTTCCAGTTTAGGGCTATTATTAATAAAACTGTTATGGACTATTATGGTCAAGTCTTGGTGTGAACATAAGATTTTTACTTATTTTTGGTAAATATATAAAGTGGAGTTGTTTGATGAAATTGTATTTTTTACTCTACAAAAAATGCCAGTACAATTTTCAAAGTTGTTGTACCATTGTACTTACTGTTTGTATGCTATACATTTTTTATCCTCTTAGTTTCAACATAGTTGTCTCTAGCGAACTACATATAGTTCTTTTTTAATTTTTTACCTATTATGTCAATTGCTGCCTAGTAATTGAATGTTTAATCTTTACATTTAATGTAATTACTGATAAGGTAGTATTTACACCTGCCATTTTGCTATTTGTTTTCTAAATATTGTACACCATTTTATTTCCTTATGTTTCTTCATTACTGCTGCTCTTTGGGTTAAACGCATATTGTGTTGTGTACCATGTTAATTTCCTGCCATTTATTTTATTATATATTTTTGACTATTTTCTTACAGGTTGCTCTGGGGATTATAATTACCAAGTTACAACAATACAGTTTGGACTAATACCAACTTAACTTCAATAGTACACAAAAACCTTGCTACTATAAAGCTTCATTCTTTCTCCCCTTGTTTATGCTGTTACTATAATACAAATTACATCTTTATACATTAAATCAACACAGGTTTATAAATATTGCTTTATTCAGTTGTCTTTTAAATCAGATAGCAGACAAAATGAATTACAAACAAAAATATATCTGTACCGTCTTTTATATTTACTTACGTAGTTACCTATACAAGTGTCCTTATTCCTTTATATGGATTTGAGTTATTGTCTAGTGTCCTTCCATTTCAGGCTGAAGGACTCCCTTTAGTATTTCTTGTAGGGCAAATTTCCTAGTGATAAATTCTCTCTAATTTTTTTAGACATATATTTTAGGAATATGTTAATTTCTCCTTTTTTGAAGGATAGTGTGTTTAGATATAGAAATCTTGGTTGAAAGCCTTTTTTTCTTCAGCATTTGAATGTCATCCCAGTGCTTTCTGCTTCCATAACTTTGGCTATAAATCATACTGAGAATTATGTGATGAGTGGTTTCTCTCTTGACTTTCAAGATTCTCTCCTTGCCTTTGACGTTCAACAGGTTGATTATAATGTATCTGGGCATGAATTTCTTTAAATTTATTTCAGTTGGAGTCTTATGCTTCTTTGATGTATAGATTGTTTTTCATGAAATTTGGGAAGAATTGAACATTATTTTTCAAATATTATTTCTGCCTTTTTCTCTTTCTCCTCTTCTTCTAGGACTCCCATTATACCTATGTTGTTATGTTTGATTGTGTACCACAGGCTTCTGCGGCCATGTTTATATTTCTATATTCTCTTCTTTTTTACAGGCCTACTTTGGAGTTTTATGAGTTTAGTTTCAGACCAGAGCAAGAAAGTGAAAATCATAATAAGTAAGTCACACTAATTCTTTGGTTTACCAGCACATACAAAAGCTATTTTTATACTGTTCTGCAGTCATTTAAATGTGCTATAGCATTATACTTGAAAAAATATTGTACATATCTTAATTTAAAAATAGTTTATTGTTGCCCTGGCCAGTTGACTCAGTTGGTTGGAGCATTGTCCCATACACCAGAGGGTTGTGAGTTCAATTCCTGGTCAGGGCACAAACCTAGGTTGCAGGTTCAAACTTGAGTCAAGGTGCATACGGGAGGCAACTGATCAACATTTCTCTCATATCAATGTTTCTCTCTCTCTCGCTCTCTCTCTCTCTCTCTCTCTCTCTTTCCCTCTCCATCCTCCCCCTCTTTCTCTCTCTCTCAGATCAATGAAAACATGTCTTCAGGTGTGGATTAAAAAAATGCTTTTTTGCTAAAAAACCTAACCATCATCTCAGCCTTCAGTGAGTCATAATGTTTTTGTTGGTAGAGGGTCTTGTATTGATGTCAATGGCTGCTGACTGATCAGGATGGAGGGTGCTGAAGGCTGAGGTTGCTGTAGCAATTTCTTATAATAAGACAACAGTGAAGTTTGCCACATCAATGGACCCTTCCTTTCATGAACAATTTCTCTATAGCAGCAATTTCCAAACAGTGCTGCAAAAATTTTTAAAACATGCAATACCTGACTATTTAGTTAGGGGCACTGACCTCTTTTCTCTTAGATAGTCAAATAATAAAATGACAACAGCCAACATAACAATTGCTGCCTGGTGTGAATGAATCAAATTATACCTATTCCTTTTTCTCAGATCAGCAAAAAATATATTATTTGGTGTGCCACAGAATTTTAGTAATTCATTTCTGTGTGCCATGAGATGAAAACGATTGAAAACCGCTTCTCTATGGCATGTGATGCTGTTTGATCCACAGTAGAACTTCCTTTAAAATCAGAGTCAATCCTTTCAAACCCTGCAGCTTTATCAACTAGGTGTATATAACACTCTAAATTTTGTGTTGTCATTTCAACAGTCTTTGTAGTGTTTTCACCAGGAGTAGATTCCATCTTAAGAAATCACTTTTTTTTGCTCATCCATAAGAGGCAACCCCTCATCCATTAAAGTTTTATCCTGAAATAGCAGCAATTCAGTCACATCTTAAGGCTCCACTTCTAATTCTAGTTCTCTTGCTATATTCATATTCACCACCTCTGCTGCTACTTCTTCCACTGAAATCTTGAATCCCTCAAAATCATCCATAAAGGTTGGCATTAACCTCCAATCTCCTGTTAATGTTGATATATTAATGTTCATGGTGTACCCAAACAATTACAGCAATAGCATCAAAGATCACTGATTATAGATCACCATAACAAGTATGATAATACTGAAACAGTTTGAAATATTGTGAGACTTAGCAAAATGTGACACAGAGACATTAAAGGAGCAAATGCTGTTGGAAAAAATGATAGTGATAGACTCACTCAACATATGGTCGCCATAAACATTTGATTTGAAAAAAAAATCTGCAAAGTGCGATAAAACTGACCTATATACAAATTTGAAAATTCTTTCTTCAATCTGATGAAATCTCTGTTGTGTCCCTCTAATGAATTTTTCACTTTGGTTATTATACTTTTCAACTCCAAAATTTTTATTTATATTTTAAAAATGATTTCTATCTTTTAATAATATTATCTATTTGGTGAAACCCACTTCTCATATTTTCCTCTAGTTTTTTAGACATGGTTTCCTTTAGCTTTGTGAACATATTTAAAATTTCTCACGTAAAGTCTTTATCTAGTAAGTCCAAAGTATGAGCTTCCTTAAGGATAGTTTCTACTGATTCTTTTACCCTTGTGTATGGGCATTACATTCTTGTTTCTTTGCAAGTGTCATACTAATTTTTTTTTTATTCTGAAAACTGGATTTTTGAAAAATGGTAAAATATGGTAATATTTAATAAAATATGGTAATTCAGGAAATCAGATTCTATCCTCTCCCCAGTGTTTTTGTTGTTTCTGCTAATTCAAATAGTTGTTGGTTTAATGACTTTTCTGAATTCATTTCTTAAAGTCTGTGCTCTTTGTTCTGTGTGAGCATTGAAATACTTGCTTAGTTAGCTTAGTGGTCATCTGATGATTGGACAGAGATTTCCTTAAACATCTTCAACTAATAGTCTCCCACTCTTTGCCATGTGGGTCTTACTATGTGTGTTGGGGGCATGCCTTCTACACCCTGCCAAATAATTTACAACTGTATCTTAGCCTTTACTTCTTACTTGTATAACAGCCTCAAGGTGACCCAGAAGTGAAAGCTTAAGGCCTTCTCAGGTCTTCCCTGAGCAATCACATGGCCCTGGGCATGCACACAATTCTAAGACTCTAGATTCCTTCTAGATTCTCAGGAAAATGTCAGAGTTTTTAAAACTCACTATGGACATCTCATTCTCCAGCTAGATACTTTAGTATGGGTGGAGCAATGGTGCTCCAAAGAAAGTTGAAGGATTCTTAATTTTTGATTGGATGTAATAGGGAGCCACTGGTGAAATTTTAAGCAAAGAAGGGGCATGATTGCAAAGGCATTGCAGAAAAAAAATCTTTTTCAATGGAGAATGGACTGAATAGGGACAGACTGGAGATAGGGAGATCAAGGAGATTATTGCAGTATTCTAGGGGGAAAAAGGTGATGCAGGCCTGAGTTAAGAGAGAATGGAGAAAGGGAAGTGGTGGATTGGGAAAGCTATTTTACATTTTAGACACATCATTAGTTGGGAGTCCAGTGAGAACAAGGATATAAGAGGGAAGTGTCTACTCTCAGGTCAGACTAGGAAAACTGGTTGAAGGATGGGTTCATTCACCAAAAATGTAAACAAAGGAGACATAGGTTTGGGGAAAAACATAAAGACGAGGACCCAAATATAGTTAATATTACCTATGCTTAAATAACCTATGTATTTTTTTAGATAGCTAGACTATCTCTGAGAGGGAAATTCTGTGTAATCGTGCCTCTCAAATAGCTTTGGATTCAGATGTGATAATCCCTCCTTCCCATTCATCCAGTAGACTTCATAACCATTCTTGGTTTATGAATGTTTTAAAGAGGCTTATTATTTGCAATAGATTTGACCAAGTGAGTGGGGACTTGGTAAACATGCTGCCTTAAACAGAGCCTGTACGTAAGTGTGATAAATACTTTCGATAGTCATTTTTGGGCGGTTTCGCTCTCTTAAAACCTTGCAGAGAGCAGATAATGGATAAAACGTTGTTATTAATGCAAATTACATGGAGAAACATCAGCAAATGATTCTTTAAGCCCTGCAAATTAATTTGAGCTTAAAGTAGGTGATTTTAACATTTGGTAACGTTGGTTTTACTTGAAATCCAATCCTTGCAAAGCGGTAAAGACAACGTCGGCAGATTGCACTGTGAGAAAAATCATCTGACGGATTCCACTTCTTTTTACGCCCCTCCTTCTTCTCTTTTGCTTTTCAGGTGACCGTGGTGATCACCAAAGCGAAAGGGGTTCTGCTGTCTGCGATCCTGCAGTTCCATTTCCTAGACAGTCACCTCCCGGACTGGGTAGGCGGGCATGTCAGATTTGGGGCGCAAAAAAGGTAGGGAGAGAAAAGAGAGGGGGTTGGAGCGGCGGCGGAGCGGACGGCACTATTCCGCCCTGCCCTCGCAGCCTAGACGGGGGAAGTGGGGCTGTCCCAGCCGACAGTCCCGGGCGCTCCTCTAGGGACGCCGGCTGGACTCCAGAGACGGCTCCAATTGGCCGTCGGGGGAACGGAAGCCGAAATAGAGCAGTGAACCCGGAAGTGCTTCGCGGCGGAGGCCCAAGCGACTCTTTTGAATGGAATCGGGCTGATTCATCCCCGGTTCGCGGAGCCAGAGCTTGACCGAGGCAGACCCCTCGCTGCAGCTGCCCTCGCTGCCGCGTCACCGCAGCAAAAAGACCAGGGTTCAGACCGCGGACCCCTGCCCGCCTTCAGGTAAGACGGTGAAGTCAGGTCCCGGAGGTCCGCGGAGACGTCCGCGCTAGGCCGCGGCCAGCCCCGTGCTTTCCTGAGTCACGTTGCCCAGCCGAGGTGCCACTGGAGGCCCGGGCCCTCACGGAGGCCCTCGTCTTCCTCGCGGGCTACCCAGGTGTCTGGCCGAGTTTGGTCTGGGCGTGATCTCCTTCCTTCTGGCTTTTCTGCTCCACTGAATTCAGATCCTGGGAACCTCTCCTTCCTGTAGAGGGAGAACCCGTGTTTATGGCCTCAATTTGTGCTCTGTTGATAGTTACCCCTATTTTGAAAAACTCCAAAGTAGGGAAAAAAGGGGAGAAAGAATAAAATTAACCTTCTAATTGAATGCATGTTTGCTTTATTACTTGCCTTTCCCATAGGCCTTGACTCTTAGTGTTAGGTTTGCAACTCCCTTCAAAAACAAAAAACCCCAGAGACTCACTGGTTTCTCACCTTGAAGATCTTCAAAACATAGTGTGGTAATTCCTGCTATGCGTTTTAACTGACTTTCAGTGTGTCGTAACTGTAGTTTTGGTGAATTGATTGCATTTACTGTTTTCAATAAAGTAGAAATCTTCTACTGTGTGTTACCTTCTGATTTTGGTGGGGACGTTGCTTAGTGTAAGTCAAAAGAAGAAAAATGTAAACTTTTTGTAAGAGTCTGAATATAAGTCTGGTGACCGAGGTAAAAAGTATTGAAATTTTAAAATGGTACCAAAGGTTGATAAAGGTTTCATGGGAGAGGCAGAAATGAGGCTTTAAAAATTAGCATCAAAATGTAGTTTTAGAGAAAAATAATGTTTTCACTCCTCACAAAATTATGTTTTTAGAGCTGATGACTTTGTGTTTATGAGTAAAGCAACAAGACAGTCATTGGTAATGTTGAAATAACAACAACAAAAAAAGAACTGAATACAATTTTAGTGGAGATGATTAACAAAATGGTGACCTACTTGTTATGTCATGTAAGCCTACCATCCTTCAAAGTTTAAATTATACGGTTCAAACAGATTGTATGGGTTTGTGCATTTGAAGAGATTAAGACATATAATGGCTCAGAATTAACTAGTTACAATGTGTTTAGTGAAGTGGTATTTAATGAAAAGCCTGAATATTGTCTTAAATTTGTCCCAGAACAAAATTACGTCAGGCCAACAGAAGGAAGTTTTGAACTCTTGATCTTTCAGTAAAGCTTCACCTGTTGAATTTAGGAAATTCCACTTCCACCACCCCCTACTCCATGCTTAGAAAATAATATATTGCTCTTCTAAGTGAAAAGCTGGAGTTGAACTTCTTTGACATGGGTTCGTTCTATTTTGTATTATACTTGTCATCTAAAGTGTGTATCTGTGTTCAGAAACCATGTTTGCAAGTCAGTAACGAGAAGCAATTAACTTTTATTTTTTTCCGTTTCAGTAAAAAGCAGTATTCATTTCACAAATCACTGTCCACCTGTGAAAGCCTTACTTGACTACTCATGTGATTTCTTACTCATGAACTTGTCATATATCCTGTTTTTTATACTCATTTGACATTTATATTCTGTTTTGTGATAGCTTCATGTCCTATCTATAAAATGAGAATTGGATTCAGTAATCTCTTCCAGCTCAAAGATGGTAATAATAGTAACAATAACAGCACTTATTGAGTATCTGTGAATGTTCCAGGTACTATATTCGGTGTTTGTATTTATTCTTGCAACAGACTTGAAATTGCAAGTCAGTATTGGCCCCATTTTATAGATGAGGTTGAGGAGGTTATCTTTTTCTAGATCCTGTCTAGAGTAGGTTTTGAAACCATGATTCAAATCTAGACCTGATGGGGCTCAGAGCCTTTCAAGCTCTGCTCTGCTATCCTTTCACTTTATGTATTTTTCATGGGTTTATGTCATGCCTCCCCAGGTATATTGTAAATTATTTCAGTGTAAGCTGGCTCTATTTTTTTTATTACCTTATACACATGGCAGTACTTAATAACTGTTTTACTTGAATAATGTAATTAGGAGACACCACAAGAGATACTTAGGATAATTCTATCCTCACTGTTCTGAATTGGGGAAAATCTTGCTTTCAAAATCTTGTTTATATAATTAAGTTTAATGTTGACTCTTTGTATATCTTCCACTGGAGAAAGCCCTTAAGAATGTGAGAGAGTTCCTAATTACTTTTTACAAATCAGAGTAAAGGAATTAGAAATACAGTGAGATCACAAAGGATTTAGCATCAGTCTGAGAAGTAATAGTACTTAACCGCAACATGGGTTGGAAAGTAAAAAGGGAAAATAAGAAACATGTTAGACCCAAACAGCTAAGGATTTCATGATTTCATTAGAATTTTATGAATTATTGGGATACCGTCCCTTGTAAAAAGGTTGAAAAGTTAAAAAAAAATCCAGATTAAGATAATTTTGAAGGATTTATTTTTTAAGGTTATTCATGTGTACATAAATTTCCTATAGATATTTGAAAATGATATGTTTTAATTACAACATGAACATGATCTAACTGTATATCAGGTTCTAACCAGATATTAACTCAGGAGATGAAAAAATAGGAAATCATTAACCTTTTGAAGGTAATGTTACTTTGTACTGTTTTTACCAATTAAAATACATTACTGTATATATGGCATGTTGCATATAGTTAAACACTAAATGTTTTAAGTAAAAATCATATCATGAATGAGCTCTTGAGTTTTTTACATTTTGTTAGGTATAAAAGCCTTCTTTAGATTCATATGCTTTTTGTATTGCTTTTATTCCTAAGAATTGGAAATATTCTCTTTTATAGTATAACACTTTAATTTTATAAATCCCTTTGGTAAATTCTGCAAAGTGCAAGTCCCTTCTCTCTCTCCATTGTGGTTCATTTAGTACTGTGAAATGCCCAGTGCTTGGAAGTTCCCTAAGTGGCAAACTGTGTGTGAAGAAGGATCTGTATTGGATGAACTGTATCTGTGCTCATATGTAGTGCTCATGACAGCAGCAGGTGTCCATCGTTTACTTACTTTGTGCTAACATTGCGTTAAATATTGTTTATGTCTGTTGTCTTTAATCTTCAAAACTACTCTTTGAGATGGGTGCTATCATTATCCCCATTTTCCAGAAGAGGAAACTGAGGCTGATAGAGGTGACTGACCCCAGAATACAGAGCTAATAAGTGTTAGAGGCAGGATTTGCATCCCAGCACTCGGACCCTAGAATCATAGCTGTTAACCATCATATACCAAGAAAAATAGTCATCAAGTTTACCACCGGGGTTGTATGTTAGAAATATTAACAGTTTAGACATAGAAAATACACATTTTCTATATTTTATTTGAACGTACATGTAATCCTTTGAATGTATTTAATTGCCCTTCATCCATCATGCATAAACCTGGGCCATATCCATCTTGTAAAGATAAGCTTCACATTTTAAAAAATGTCTTTAACCAGGCCCTCTAACTCATTATTTCTTCTGGTTCTCTTTGCACTTGTAGTTCTTGGTACGTGTAAAATATACTCACCTAAAGTTTACCATGTTAACCACATTTAGGTGCAGAGTTCAGTGGCATTAGGTACATTGTTGTGCAACCATCCCCACCATCCATCTCCAGATCTTTTTTTATCTTTCCAACTGCAATACTTCCAAAAACACTGGCAGTTCATAATTTTGTTGAAGAGAGGATGGTCATCATCTTTGCTAGCAAAGTATTTTATTTTTAGCTTCATAAACACCAATTAGAGTTAGTCCAATGTTTTTTTTTCCATTTCTACATTATTTTCTATTTTCGTCACCTTTGTGTTACACTTCTGCATTTATTTACATATAAACTGTATCAGCATTATAAAAGATAAAAGAATATGTTACACATCTCTTTCGCAAAACAGGTTCTTGTAAAATAGAGTGTGATGAAGCCCTTCTTGTTGAAAACTGGGTGAGAATGTCATATTTCTTTTTTGGTCTTAGAAATATTGTTGTTTGTTCATTTATCCTTTTAAGAGATCATTTATTGAGGTGTAATTTATGTGACATAAAATTAACCATTTTAAAGTGAACAGTTAGTACAGTGTCAGTACATTCACAGTGCTGTACAGCTAACACCTCTATCTAGTTTCAAAACATCTCCATCACTCTAAAGTAAAATCAGTTACGTTAAACCTGTTCAGCAGTGTCTACCCATCCACCCATTTTACTCCCTCCACCCATCCCCTGGCAATCACCAATCTCTGTGTGTCTCTCAGGATTTATATATTTTGGATATTTCATATAAATGGAGTCATATAACATACGACCTTTTGTACATGGCTTCTTTCACATAGCATAATGTTTTGAGGTTCATGAACATTGTAACATGTATCAGTACTTCATTTCTTTTTATAGCTGAATACTATTCCATGTTTCATCGTTTATGTAGACAGTTCTAGAGTTTGATCAACATTTGGGCTGTTGCCACTGTTTGGCTGTTGTGAATAGTGAAGCTGTAAACATGTATGCACATGTACTTGTTTTGAATACTTGTTTTCACGTCTTTGGATATATACCTAGGAGTGGAATTGCTGGGTCATATGGTAGTTCTATGTTGAACTTTCTGAAGAGCTCCCAAACTGTTTGCAGCACTCATTGGTTCTTAAGTTTGAGAAAATGAATCTAAGATATTGCCATCTGAAGAAGCATAATCTGAGATGTTTATATCAGTGGTTCTTACCTGGGAGTGATTTTGCCCTTTCAGAGGACATTTGACTATGTCTGGAGACATTTGTGATTATCACTGCTGGATAGGTTCTGCTGGCATGCAGTGTGCACAGGCCCGGGATGCTGCTGAACATCCTGTAATATACAAGACAGCCCCTACAGCAAAACATTTTTTGGTTCTGAATGTCCTTAGTGCCCCCCAAGCCCTAGCTTATACCATCAATTTTACCATCATTTATTAGAGAATAGAATGCTGTTACTTCTTTCTTTACACATTCATCTTTCTCTAATAACTGTGAAACTTCTTTTTCCTCTTTGCCATTATGGGTAGGATATGGAAAATTCTAAATTCTCAACTATGTTCAATGAAACTTAAAAAAAGACTACAATGATAATGTCTCTAGTCTTCTAGTATCTTTTTTTTGAAAGATGAACCAGTGATTTGGGCAGTACAATAAAAACTAAAGGATGATACAGTAGCTGTAATGCATTTCACCGTTGCTTCATTTTGGATGATCGTTTTCTTTCATTTCCTTCTGATTTTAGTCTTTTTTGGCATAGTTGGAAATAATGGATTAATAAATGATGAACTAATTTCTAGGATAATGAAAATAGCAAATTTTAGGATATAGGACAGATAACATGATTCCATAATGCATCATAGATTTATAATAATGTTGCAGTGGACCCAATATGTTAATTGCATAATTGAATGAATTTTGTTCTATTTATAATGTAAGTAAATTTCCTCATTGCTCCTTGAAATACCTTTAGAAAGACTAAAAGTCATGACATGTCAATTTTTACGCATAATTAGAACTGCTCAAAAAATTAGAAACAAAATTTTGATACAGGATTAATTACTATGGCCTGTAGCTTCCAAGATGGTATTTCATTTTATGCCCTCGGGCAATTAAAAAATCAGTTTTGATTTCTGTTTTGGTTTTAGGAATTTTGCTTCTCATAAAGCCCTTGTTACATTTTCCTTTTTACTTCTCAGTGTACTTATATCTTATTTATTTTTATTTTTTTAGGAGAGAGAGAAAAAATAGTTGGATAAAATCATACCTGCCAGTATTAGCAAGAACTTGATTTAGAAGAAACTTGTCAGAGTCAACAAATTGAAGCATAACACCATAGGACTTGTAGTTACTGACCAGGTGAGAATTAAGAATGTATTTTACTCTTACCTGTTCTTTCAGGAGATGATATAAGAATGTCATGAAAATATATTATTTTTAACACGTCAAATTATAAATCAGATAACCAGACTTAAGGACTCATCAGAGTTAACTAGCATTTTTGTTTTTGTTTGCTTTCTGTAAAGTTATAAAAAGTGTGATTTAGAACATTGATCAGTGTATTTCATTTCTAAATGTTAAGATCTGATTATTTTATCTTAAAATGTTTTAGTTTGTTAAATATTTTTTCCTGTTTGCTGAGACATCTAATTTTACTAAAGACACAAATTTGACCTGCCAGATTTTCTTTCCCTCTGCTCCCTACATTGCTCATGTATATTCACAGCATCTGGAGTCTGTGTAAAGTCATCAGAAACAACACAGGGGATTAGAGAAACTGAACACAGCTGGGAATCGACTTTGGCCTGGAATATACATCCTGTCTAAAAGTATACTGTATACTGTTAGGTTTTTTTTCCATTTGTTTTTATGTTTGTAAGCTTGAAATGGTCCAAAAGAAATTTTTTTCCCTTTGGTAGTACAATATATTCTGGAGAAATGTCTTTAATATTTTAAATGATACCGGTTTCTTTTTTCTTTTCCCTATCTGCAACCTTTAAAAAGTGCTATGTACTGAATTCCATATTTTAGTTGAAGAATTTTAAAGAGAATTTGATGGAGATTTTATTTGTCAATGTTGCTATTAAGAGTATGAGTTACGGTTGTAAAGCAGAACTTTGTCTGGACTACCAAGTTTTCTTCTCAGCCTTTTCACTTTTTAAAATGAGTTTGTTTGTTGTGAATCCCACAAACTTGTGGAGTGAAAGCCAGATAACGAAAGTATATGACTTCATTTCTATAGAATTCAAAAATAGCAGAGCTAATCGCTGTTACAAGTTGGAATTATACCTTTGTGGGGTAGTAGAGACTGGGAAGGGAGCATGAGGTGTTCTTAGGTGCTAACAGTGTTCTGTTCCTTCACCTATGTGGTGATTATCGGGGTGTGTTCACGTTATGAAATTTCCATGGCTGTATCATTTGTGTACTCTTCTATATGTGGACTTGAACACAGTTTGTAATGTTAATATTGTTAAATATTCTCAGGATTCAATTATTAGCAGGATTCAACAAACATGATAAGGCACTAAAGTAATAATCATAAGTACATTATTGAGTTTCAGTTTGTATAGCAATTTAACTTAGTTATTGTTAGTATATTGTTTAATTTAGTTAAACAATATGGACAAATGACTAAACGTCTGTTAGTATTTAACATAGAATATATTTGTAGTAATACCATTTTCTAAAGCATAGCCTACTAGAAAGTAGGAAAAAATACTTTGTTCTCATGTTTATTTAGTTGTACTGGATATTGATTTTATAATTTTTCCTCTTTTTGTGTATTTGAGGCCATATTAGTACCCTTGCTGTATTTTCCTTTGATTTTTTTGTGAAAGTTTTAGGCTTATAGGAATGTGTTCTGTAGTTACTGCAGACATAAAAAACAAATCAGGTGGATGTTTCAAAGTTAATCCTCTCTATTGATTACCTCTAAGATTATAATTGGGAACAGCAACTGAATTTCCTTAGCAAAAAAGTACGTATCTCCACAATATCTGAAATAACACACAACATCTGTGTAGGTTCTAAAACACTATCTTAATGCATTTAATGTTTACTTTTAATATTTCTTTTAGTATAATGAGTTCATTTTTTAAAAGTCTTTGATGCTAATTCAGAGATCCATAATCTGCTCACAATGTCTTTCACATGTAGTTTTGATGATAACTGACAAGCTGTAAGTTAATTAGCACAGAACTTACTAATGAGGATGTTAAAATTTAATTTAAAAGTGAGGATTTTTATTTGTACACTGTGGACAAATTGAAGGAAATTCAATCATACATATGATACACATTTCAGGCTCTTTTTCATTATTCAGATACTTTATTAGATAACAATAAGAAAATATAATTAACTTAATGATAGCAAAGTTTTGAAATTATGCTAAGATTGCTTGTCTTTAAACTGGGGGTAACCCAAAACCAAAGCAGTAAAATAAGGTCTGTTAATTAGCATGGAAGACAGCTTCTTGAATTAATATGTGGTGTTAATTAACAGGAAGTCTGATGTTGTGTTGTAATTACCACCAATATTTTTGACATACTGAGTGACTGAAGGTGAATTATATAGATAGCAATTGAGTAAACACTTTTGTGCTTAGAAACGTTTTCCTTTGTTTCTGTTTTCTAGAAACATGGACAGACTTCTTAGACTTGGAGGTGGTATGCCTGGACTGGGCCAGGTTAGTATATAGATGCTCAATATTTCTTTGTGTGTAAATTGCACGCCCTTTTCTAGTTATCCAGAGAGAAAGAAATCACTCCCAAGAAAATCACCTCATATATAACCTTGTGGTAAGAAGCTCATCTTATTGCTGGTACTGTATTTCAGCACTAAGTAACATATGGAGAACATTTTCTACTATCTTAATTTTCACCTAAGAATCGGAATTTTCTGTTTGCTTTGATTTAAAATTTTGGGATATGTGAGATTATTGGATTTGCTTTTTAGTAAAAAATGAACTCAAAACATCGTAGTTGGAGGTTTACAATGTAGACTTTAAAAGGAACATATGAAAAAGTAAACATGGCATACATACTCTTGGTAAGATCCAGAAAACTGACCTATAGAATGTTTGTATGTATGATCTTAAGACTGATAAATTCCTGTTAGTAATTATGATACATGGATGAAGTAATAAATAATCTTTTTTCTTTAAATTTGGTACATATTTTTTACATTCTTATTAAAATTAAATGAGTTTTTAGTTGTTTTAATGTTATCATTTATCTTGTGCTGTTGGGCAGATGACCTCCAAATAGACTTCTGTCTCAGGGTATTCTCTCTACTTTCACTTAAAGGAGAAATTTCTGCCTCTTTTGAGTTCTACACTAATTATCATCATTACTGCTCTGTCGATAAGCAAGATGACTCTGTGTTGTTCCTTTCTTTTATATAATGCATTGTTTTATTACCAAATTTTGGGACTATTTTTATAACCCACCTTTAGAACCCTCTTAGTTACCAACTTTACCTCATTTCCATATCACTATCAATGACTTTGTCTTCCTTCAGTCAAAATAGTCTATATTTTGTGTAAGAAACAATTTTGTTAGAAATTTCATGAAATTTTTAGTGTTTTAGAGTCACTTTTTCAATAATTCTCTGATTAGGTCTACAATGGTTTATGACTAATAAATTTTTTAGAAAGTTGAATTCATTTTGTGATTCTATATATTGCATCCTCGCATAGACTTCAGTTATTTTTCATTTACTTTTGTAAGTTTTAAATATTCTCATGTTTCTCTATTGTCAGCCTGTTTCTTCATGATTATTCAGTTTTGCAGGATGTAAATCCATCCTCTTAAGATGCCTAGCATGTCTAAACTTGATGGTTCCAAAGCTACTTCTATACTTTTATAAACATTCTAGATAGCTTCTAGAATTTCCCTAACTTATTCTGATATAACAATAACAATGTTAAGACATACAAAAATGTCAGAAGTGAGCTGAGGTGATACATAGATACTGCAAATTTACCTGCAAATTATAGGTAAGGATGTTGCCTTAATGGAAATGTAACGGAAGTTGCATCAGATTTAAATACCAAAATAACTTCCCTTTAGCACTAGATTCAATAAATTATATATCCATGCTGGGAAATTACTGGCCATGAAATAATGGTTTTACTTCTGCAAATTGAGCTACATCATATCTCAGTGACCACTGCAAACCTTTGCAGTAGTGGAAAACTAAGTTTTGGTTCAGTAAATTCTCTTTGGTCTGTGATAATTCAGTCCAGCCCTTGGGTCCTCAGTTACTTTCTTATTTGAAGTTAAGAATACATTGTGTAAGAATCTGTAATTTCATGTGTGTGTTTCATCTGCCCAATCAGATGACAAACTCTCAAAGGAATAATTTGTGTGCGTTCTTATTTCTGTGATACCTCCTTTATCAAATACTCAGTATTAAAGGGATAAAATTTTTCATAAAATTTATTTTACTCTTGTTCTAGACTAATTTGTCATACTTATGATGTTACTTTTGCAGCCTGAAATGTTAAGTGTGTTATCTTTTAATAAACAGGAATAAAGTGGTAAGTGTATTATTTATTTTTAATAAGTCTTATCTTTGGATTGGTAATAGTCATTTTTGCTATTAGCTAATGCATAGCAGCCTATAAAAGTAGAAGAGGAGACATAAGTTGTTTTACCTTCCAAAAATCAGTAGAGAATGTTACTATCTTTCCATTTTTCTCATAACATTTTTCTCATGATATTTTTTCCAAAAATATTTTTCTCGTAATATTTTTCTATAAAACTTGCTGGTGAGTTTGCAGATGGCCCTTTTAAAACATGGGAATAAGAGCAAAAAAGGGTTCTTTATTAATTCTACATACTCTTACCTTTCTCTAAATAGAAGTAGTGTTTCTCTTTTCCATAGCTGACATCAGCTTATTCTCTGATCCCATCCTCTCTTAAAACTTGGTTCCATTGACTGTTGTCCTTCTCTGCCTACAAAGATGTTTAAGTCTCCTGTATCCTAAAAACAACAAAACTTCACTGTACCCTGACATTAAACCTTTTCTTCCGTTTATTTCTAGAATTTCCGAAATAATAGCTTATACTCACATATTCTACTTCCTTACCTCCATTGACTCTCCTGAGATTAATATTTTGGCCTCCTCCATTACTGTCCTGGAATTGCTTCACTTGCCAAGTCTACTTACCAACTTTTAGTTCTCTTTTAACCAGACTTCGCTATTCAACACTGTTCACAGTGTCTTTCTTAAAATTTTCTCTTCTGTTAGCTTTATCATGCTACTTTTTCTTAGTTCTTTGTTATAGTGTCTATACCTGTAAAACAACTTCTTTTAAAGTCTTTTTTTTAAAGATGTTTATTTATTTATTTTTAGAGAGAAGGGAAGGGGAGGAGAAAGAGAGGGAGAGAAACATCAATGTGTGGTTGCCTCTTGAGTGCCCCCTACTGGGGACCTGGACCCGAACGCAGGCATGAGCCCTGACTGGGAATAAATCCAGTGACCTTTTGGTTTGCAGGCCATCACTCAGTCCACAGAGCCACACCAGCCCAGGCAAAGTCTTATTTTTTAATAGTACATTTTAAAATATTCGTATTTGGACAGGGGTAGGCTAAAATAATTAAATCTGCCCACAGTCTCCTACTTCAAAATAACTTAGATTGAAATAGAAGTAGATGTTTTATTAGAAATATTAGATTTTGTAAACTAATTGCTTTAAATTTCAAATGTGTTTTTAAATTTACTTTGCTAAAGTGCTTACAAAGTAGAAATTACTAAAAGATGTGAGATGATTGTATTAAGAGCATTTAGTGTTGTAATTTGGCTACCTGATTGTCTTTATAACTCTCCCAACTTAGGTCTTGGCAACTAAACTTTTTCCAAAATCAGTGACAAAATCCAAAGATGTGCATAACCAAAGTATAGTCTCCAGTCTCTAAAAGTGTTAGTTTAAGTCCCAGTCCATTTTAATTTAGAAACAAAGTAAGCTTAAATGTAAATGAAACTTAAGTAAAATGCCAGTGGCATTTATTATCTTGTATTTGAATATTTAGGTAGTATTTTGAGAATCTGTGTGTTGTATTATGCTTTGGGGAATTACCAGGGTAAATAAGAACATCATTACTTAATCTAGATCCTTACATTCTAGCAGATACATGGCAATTAATGTTTTAAGTGCCTGGCACATATTAACTACTTTGAATAAGTGAATACTAGTGCTTGTTATAAATAATATAATTTGTAAGTATAGTGAATGTAGGGTTTAATTTTTTTCCACAAAAAAGAGGAAATGGGCCAGATTTGAGGAGGTGATATTTGAGCTAAATTTTAGATTATATTCCAAGACATTAGAAAGGCTAGCAAATAGGTGATGTGAGGAGAAATAATGAAAGGAGAAGGTGGTAAAAGACTTTGGAGAAGATTATGAAAGGTGTTGAATGCCATTCTTAGTGAGTTTTACTTTTTATCCCATAAACATTGTAGTTTCGTGGTTTTTTTAAAGCAGTGTTGTGAGATAATGAATTCTGTGTTTTGAAGAGTAATTCTAGTTTGGAGAATACATACAAGGGAAGAGATTGAAGGTAAAGTCATCAATTATAGGAAATATTTCTGACCTTTTACCTTCCAGAGACATTACAGGGTTATACTTTCCTATCAATTTTTAAGTTAGCTTGATCATGATTTTACTTTGAACAGGAGGTTGTGAGTTGGAAATTAATGGCCACTTGTAAGTGAAAGCTTTAAGAATCAATGTGAGACTTGCCTACATTGATAATCAAAGCAGCATGCAGATGGAACTTCTCATAGCTAAGTCCCTCAGAGAGAATGACTGACAACCTATAAGTCAGAAATCCTGTGATTTTTGTGTAAATGCACTAATTTTTTTTGGTCCCCAGTTTTTGTTTTAAGCAAACCGGTGTAGGTCAAACTAAACACATAGGCAGGCCTATGTTGCCTATATGTGATTGGTTTGTATCTCTTTGGTACAGACCTCAGTAATTTCCAGATGCAAAAATAAGGGAAAATAATGTAGCTAAGTGATCAGAGAAGGCTTTCTGAAAGTGGTGAGGTGTAAGCCACATTTTGAAGGATTATTTCAGATGGCTAGATTTTAAAAAATAACTTCATAAATTGGTTATCTATTTTATTTGTTATAAGTTACAAATAAGGATTTTGTATAACTAATAACCTTTTTTGGCTTCCTATTATGAATCTTAGATGAGAAGTATTCTTTCAATTATTTGCCTTTTAGGATTTGGTGTAATGTTTTATAGAAAGGATTAATTTAACATAGCAGTGGGGGAATGACTAGAATAAATTAAGAAATAATACTGTTTTCATAGGTAAGGAGTCTTAATATCACATTCCAATTCTCTCCAATTAATCTTAAATTCAATGTAGTTCCAGTAAAAATACCAACCAGAATTTTCTTGGAATTAAAAAACTGATTCTAAAATTCATATAGGACAAAATAATCCAAGAATAGCAAAGAATTTATTTGGTTTACCAAATATCAAAAGATACGTTAGTGCTGTATGACTCAAGGAGCGTTACATTGGTTTAGTGATAGCCAGGTAGATCTGTATAATCAGAGAGAAAGCCCAGAAATAGATTTATGCATGTATGGGAACTTAATTTGTGATAGAGCTGGAATTAAAAATTAGTGGAGAAGAAGAAGCCTGTGCATTAAATGATGCTGAAGCAAGGGTGTTTCGGTATGGGAGGAAAACTAACATTAGATTCCTACTTTATTCTGTGTGTAAAAATGTATACCAAATGAAGACCTAGCTGTGAAAATCAGACATCATAATTTTGGAAGACATACCCATTAGGATGGCTATTATCCACAGATAAACCAAAGTTGCTGTTAATGAGGATAGAACCCTTGTGCGTTCCTGGTAGGAATGTAAAATTTTGTGATCTCTGTGGAAAACATACAATTACCATATGATCCAGCGATTCCATTACTGGGTATATGCCCCAGGGAATTGAAACCCAGGGAACTGAGTCTCCCAGGGACTGAAATGGATACATGTACACCAGTGTTCACAGTAGCATTATTCACTATAGCCAAAATGAGGAAACAGCTTGTATCTATTGATGGGTGAATGAATAAAGCAAAATATAGTGTATATGTACCATGGAAGACTATTCAGCCTTTAAAAAGAAGGAAATTCTGACACATGGTATAACGTGGATAAAGCTTGGAGACATTATGCTAAGTGAAGTGAGGGGTTATGGTTAATGAGTAGGACAAGCTATTGTAGGATTCCACTTATATGAGGTACTAGAGTAGTCATGTCCATAGAGACAGAAAGTAGAATGGTGGTTGCCAGGGGATGGGGCGCATAGTGGAGTGAGGAGTTAGTGTTTAATGAGTACAGAGTTTCAGTTTGGGAAATGAAAAGTTTCTGCAGATGGAACGTGGTTATGGCTGCATAACAGTGTGAATGTACTTAATGCCACTGAAGTGCACACTAAAATATGGATAAAATGGTAAATTTTATGTATATTTTACCACAATAAAGATTCGATGACCATATCTTTGCAATATTAATAATAGCTACCTTAGATGGTTTTTTGTAAGGATAAAATAAACTCAGATGTGAACATGTCAGACATACAATAAATAGCCACGAAACAATATTTTTAGAAGAAAATTTTGTCCTTATGACCTCAAAATAGGAAAGCATGACCCAGAAGATTAGTAATTTGACTACCTCAATACCTTACTAACTCTTGTCCCAACAAAGACAATAAAAAGAGACTTTAAAGACAAACAATAGAGGGAGAGAAATTATTTGCAACACATTTATCTACAAAACATTTAGCAGAACCATAAGTCAGTAAGACTATAAAGAAAACCTCATAGAAAAAAAGAACATGAAATGGTAGTTTGTACAGCAAGAATTGCTAGCAAGCATATGAAAAGATACTCAACCTCACTGTTTATCAGGGAAAGGAAAATTAAAACAAGTATTAGATTTCTTTTTTAAGCAGAAGTCTGTTGTATTAAGTGTTAATGAAGATTTGGGGAAGCAAAAATTCTCATGTAAGCTTTTTTTCTGTAGGGTGGGTTGGTTTAGGGTAAGGGAGTTGGTTGAAAATTATATCTCAGTGCTTAGAACTTTACCTGGCAAATAGGAGATCATGAATATATGTTGAGTGAACACACTGATGTGGAGTATAAATGGTTAATGTCACTCTGGAAAGCAATTTGATGGTATCTAGTCAAGTTGAAAAAGCCCTAACTTATGTGACTCAGCAAATCCATTTATTCATTTAGAGAAACTTACATGTGTAGAGACATGTTTAAGGATATTCCTTATGACATTGTTTGGGTTATTGAAAAATTGCAAAATATTTAAACATGTATCTGTGACAAAATGTATTATGATGGAATACGCAGCATTAAAATGAACTAGATTCTATATATCAACATGTAAAATAGGCCTTATAAACATATTAAGAGAAAAATTTGGGTTGTAGAGGTGTGTAGAAAATGTGAAATCATTAACATAAGTTAAAAATATAAAATGACACTTTTCTTTTTTAAATATACATAACTCTTGTAAAAGGGTTACAAAGTTTATAGCAGCGCTGTCCAGTAGAACTTTCTGCAATGATGGGAATGCTCTATATCTGCACCACTAAGCTCTTGAAATGTGACTGGAGCTGTTGAAAATGAAACTTCATTGAATTTTAATTAAATTGACTTTAATAACCACATGATATGCTTAGTGTGACCAAATAACTGAATATTTAGTTTTATTTAAATTTATGTAGTCATATGTAGCTGTGGTTGGCATATTGTACAGCACAGGCCTAGATAACCCATATCAAATTCATGCGGAGGGAGGAAGGCTACAGAAAATTCCACTTCATAATAATGTTCTCTATTTTTAATTTAAAAAAACTAAAGCAAAAGAAAATTACATTATGAGGAAAATTAAATGATGTCAAATAACATTTTTGTTAAAAAAAAATAACATTTTCTTTTAGTACTTTTTTTAAAAAGCCACCAAATAAAACAAAATCAGAAATCCGTTCTGTTATTACTTTTTCTTCTACCTTACTTAGGCATTCCATATATTCTCCCTCAGTCTTGAAGAGGATAACTCTAGAGAGGTTGCCAGAGACTAGATTATGCCCGGCCTTGTAGAAGGTTCTCTTCTGAGTGATTTGGGAAGTTTTTAGAGATTTTGGGACAAAGGAGTTATGCTTATCAGACTTATATTTTTAAAGAATCTGGAGACTCTGGAGATGAGATGTAAGAATGTAAGAATGAAAACATAGACAAGAAACTACTGCGATACTGTTTTAAAATTATAGATTATGGTGTTTATTTTTATTGTGTATGTATTTGATAGGGAGATTCTGGTGTAGTTTAATGTGTACAATTAGTCTTTACACCTGTCACATTTGAAGTGAAATTATTTATCTACTACTGGCACAGTAGTGTGAAATGGAGCAGGCTTTTCCACAAGGCTTTTCGTGAAGTCTCTTTTTGTCCTTGAGGCTCTTTAGCCTGTCTGTATTGACAGTGTTGTATATGCTGGTGGATGCTTCTGGTTACCTTTTTTTCCTTTGATTCTTTGGCTATCCTGATGTGATCCTATGAACATTTACAAAGGCCTTTCTAAATATTGGTAGATTAATTTGGCCATTTTTCTTCCTATTAAGAAGTAGGGAAGGGTCCAGAAATTTTAATTGTTTTATTTTTTTGCTTACCTACAAATAGCGATTTTGCTTTAGAAACAAAGTAAAAATACAATTTTAACTTTTTTCATTTGTTGCTCTTGTGTGATAATTTTATTATTTTTAAAAGTATAGTTCATGAATAGAATAGAATCATTCTATTCATGGAATTGAGGTGATGTTTCTACTGCAGAAAATTTAGAAAGAGGTCAGATCAAAAGCAAGTTAATTAGAACATACTTTCTAGTTGTCATTGTAGTGTTATTCTTTTTTAAAAGATATTAAACCCCATGAGAGGTCTCAAACATCTCTTGAGAGTTCTCAAATAAGTAAAAGGGAAACAAATTCATGGTGGGTACATTCTAGTTAATCTGTGTTATTTTGTTTGAACATTCTGGTTGTGACTGCTCTTTGAAGGGGAAAGATCTTTGACACTGTGAATGTTAAATTACTGTTTTGATATGAAATTACCCTAAATGATTTTGAGTTCTTTATTATGTAAGGGGAGCAGTGATGTATTTTTTAATTATAGTGAAATTGTCTTCAAAATTAACCACAATCTGATGAAATAGAAAATCAGAATTATGAGGGAAAATAAAATGTTAAGATTTTAAATTTGAAATCAAGGACATGATGGAACTATGACATCTGATACCATTTTTGATAGGAAGGGTATATGAGATAAGAAACAATAAGATACCCCTAATATAGGAAACTAAGATATTGCAGTATAATCTCAGTATTCCAAATGTATGGGAATGTTATGATTATAAAAATCCAATCTATGTCTTTTCCTTCCCTACCCTAAACATTGTTTTACATGTTTGATTTACTGGTTACATTGCTCATTTGGTACATTGATTTTTGGTTTCCTATCTTAAACTCATATAACATAACTTCTAATTTTTCAGTTCATATTATCATTTGGACAGTTCTCTAGAAATACTCATTTAAAATCTGAGCAGACATGTCCAGTGCTGTCTACCACAGCACAAATTCATGGTGGTTCTTTGTCTGATGTTACCTGGGTTGAGTGCCCGGAAGTATGCATCCGAGCAGGGCAGTGGTCTCCAACGCACAGGCTCCAGTGCTGCCTCTCCAGCTGTTCCAAGTGATTTCATAGGCTCTTTCCTCCGGGAGACTGAATGCCACATGTGTTGAGCACAATGGGAAGGCTTAGGGACAGTGAAGGGTAAGTTAATAATTATGATAGTTATACTTGAACTCATTGTATAAAGTTTTAAGATTTTATTTATTTAATTTTAGAGAGAAGTGAAGGGAGGAAGAAAGGGAAACATCGATGTGTTGTCTCTTGTTTGTGCCCCGACTGGGGGCCTAGCTCAAAACCCAAGCATGTGCTCTGAGTGGGAGTCAAACTGGTGACCTTTTGCTTTGCAGGAGGATGCCCAACCAACTGAGCCACACCTGTCAGGGCTGCATTGCCCTCTTTTTACTTGATTACATTCTTGCCTGTCTGTGGTATCTCTGTGTTGATTAGTTTTTTATTCCCTAGTGCTGCAAACACCAGAGCATAAGTAATTGGAAGCCAAATGCTTATGGAAAGTATACAGTAAACTGACAAAACCTAGTTTTAGAAAAGCACCTCTTTCTGTTTTATAGAAAAGGTGTTTTTTTAAATCTCATAGGAAATACTTATTTCATTAGCTAGTAGAATACATTTTTGTTACCATTGGTCTAGCTGTGTCACTGTGGGGAGATAATTTTTATTTTATGTTGGTTTGCACCTGGTTACACAGTTTCTGGCTACTGTTTCCTTCCCATTTGCAGGTTCTGGTTACTATATACATTTCCTGATTTCCATTTTATAGACTAAATGAGATCTTCAAATATTTTATAGCTCATTTTTTTGTTTTTGTTTTTTATAAGTCCTTTCCTTGGCAGTTTCCTTGCGGTTGTGAGAATTGTAGCAATATAGGGAGATAACCAGGTACGCTGAATAGGGAATTCATTTGTCAGTGGGGTCAGGAGCAAATGTATGGATCTGTAAAGAGACCCCACATATTTTGATAGTCGCGTCAGGATTCCCTTCTAGAATTTAAAGAAGTGGGGTGGGGAAGGGACTTCCTAGTAGTTAGGAATGAGAACCAAATGGACTAATGCTGAGTGCCTCCTATGTTTTGATGTATAAAGTGCTTTGTGTATTTAATCTTCTTATTTAGTCCTCACAGCACTCCTGTGTGGGTAGGGATAATTTTTTCCATATTATAGTGTTGAATCACAGATCTAACAATGAATGGAGCTAGAGTTGGAACACAAGTCTTTTGGATGTCAAAGCCTACTCTACATCAACACGTTTCCTCAGGTAGATAATATCTGTAGTGTTGTCACGGGCTACTTGCCTCAGAAAGTAAAAAACCTTTAATAGTCTGGAAGTTTTTATTGCATGTAGGTGAAGAGTAAGGTGCTTGCTTTTTAAATAGTAGGAAACATAAAATATTTGAGAGGGTTTTTCATTATTCTGACATGTAATACTTGGTCTGTGTTTTCAGAATATTTAAGTAATGAATGAATATTTCATTTTATTCCCTATGATATGTATATTTTGACATATCAATAAAGGTAGAGGACACAGATAGTACAACTTTGTAATGAAGGCTTGCATTTCTTACTCCTTTTAATTTATAAAACATTTTCCTTACTATTCAGAAACTGATTAGTGCTCTAAACTCATTGCCAAAACATGTTATTTCATTAAAAAAAATCATTTTGGGAAAGAGGCTTCTCTTGTTAAGCTAATTTGAATGACCAGTTTTGTTGTACCTTGACTTGTAATAATGAAAGAAGAGGTACAGAGAGCTGTTTTATTTGAATAGACTTGCCAATTAGCCATCAAGTGCTTCCATCTGTGAAATTGTTGATCAGATGGGTTAGCTGGGATGTTTCCAGACTAGGGCATCATAAATGGCACTTGAAAACTGTCACTTTCATGATGAGGTTTCAAGTATTACACTGCTTGATGCTGTGGAACCTTTATTTCCTTTTGCAGTACCATGTTTTTTTAGAACACACTGATCCCACTTATGAATTCTGTGGTATCAAGAGAACTTGGGAGACCTGCCACTGATGTACAGTACTGCTTAATCTGCTGCTCTGGGCTGTGCTGAGATTAAACTAGAGTGTTAACAGCTTCTTTCACAGTCTTCAAAGTGATGTTGTTTGGTGATCTGACTGGGACAAGCGAGTGATGCTCATTGCTTGTGGGCCATGGAGCTGGCACACATGGTCAAGTTTCTTTGTATTTTCCCACTAATATAAACTCACTTTCAAATTTCTCACTCCTTCAAATAAATGTATAGTAGCCTTAGGCCCCATAAGTGTTGAGATTTCTACATGTCGCATTTGTGTGAAATGAATTGAATATCTGCTCTATAAATTTTTAAGGATTTAACTTATTGATACATATTATATTTTAAAATTTGTTTAATAACTTGAAAATATAAATTTCTGAAAATAATTACCACTGTGCCATATCTTCCTTTTTTTGGTCTTATATTTTATAGGACATTTTCTTTAGTAAGTTGGCTTCTTTGAATGATTGTGGATATGATTAGATACTAGAGTACTTGAGTGGCATTTTTATCTGATAAATTTTACAATGCTTTTGTGTTCCCACAAATCCAGATTCCTGAAATTTGGGCAGGCTTCCTGGTCACCAGTCTGTGTGGGGACAAATTCATACCCTTGTCACTTTGTGGACGCCAGTTTGGCCTTCTCTCTGCCCTGGCACAGATCTCTGACCTGCCCAAACTCACTATGAAAGGCAGTATGTATTGTGAACAATGAAAGGCAATGCTCTAGTGCTAGACTGGATTCAAACATGGCTGAGATCCATGGAACAGAAAAAGAGAATGAAAATATGGTGTTTATATACAGGAAAGAGGACAGTTTGGGATCCTTTTTCTATTTGTTTTTCTTCCAGGGTAGATTTTCATATATTAGCATCATTCCCAGGCTCTTTAACCTCCCAGAACTGACCGTCTCCTAATGAGAGAAAAGTATCTATTGAAATGTTTTGTTGTTTATTATTTTGTACTACCTGACCACTGTGCCTTCTTTGTTCTCAGAGGTTTGGCTGTTCCCTCTCCTAAGGCAGAAATGCCCAGTAGTTAGTAAATACCACTGGTTAAGCAACGGGTTTCCATTTTACAGGTGAGGAAACTAAGACATATAGCAGTTAAGTAACTTGTACAGTGTATTACGATATTTGAAGAGGTATGACATTTGGGGAAAAAAAGGTGACCAGAGCAGAACTGAGAGACTGTTGGTTTTAAGTACTCTTCTGTACAGCATTGAATGGAAACATAAGAAAAGAAGAGAAATAAATGTGAATATGACTTATGCCTTCCTTCCCAAAATAGACTTGCCCCTGTGCCTTTTGACCACACTTATTCTTTCAACACTTTGTAAGAACTTTTCTTCTGATGTTTTTTTCTGTTCCTCTTCTTTTAATTCCTCAGAAACAGCAATTCTGTAATATTTTGCATGATATCCCAAATAGTATTGTGAATAGGTGAATGCTTAGTAAAGTTATGGTAGTGGTCAGCAGTATTTCTAGAAATTATGAAGAGATGATTTCTACCCTTTATTCTCTGTTTTGCCTCAGAACTTCTAAGCTTTTTTTTTTTTTTTTGGCTTCTAATTAGCATAAATCAAGGAGGTTTTTTTTGAGAGCTATACAAGATTTTTAAAAGTAGGCAAATCAGTATTTTTAAATTAGTAATATATAATGTGTTACAGAGTTCAGAAATTATTACTTTTTATATGTTGATTAAGTGTCCTGTCTGCTTATGTTCCCTTCCCTAGAAACAGTGACTGTTACCAGTTTCTTTCTGTCCTTCCAAAGATATTCTCTATCAGTGTTGTCCAACAGAATGGTTGTGAGGGCAGAAATGTATTATAACCAGCTAGCCAGTATGATAGCCACAAGCCACATGTGGCATCAAGTTCTTAAAGTGTGGGGTGGTATGACTGAATGTTCACATTGAATTTTAAGTTATTTAAGTTTAAGTACCTGCATGTGGCCAGAGGCTACTGTATTGGACAGTACAGTGTACATACTTTATAGTGTATGCTAGAGTTGTCCAACCCCATATCCATGTATATAAAGCTCTGCCACATTTTCTTTAAACAATTGCTTGCTATCCCACTTTGTGGATGAATTATGATTAAATAAACTGATATAGTCCTCTACTGATATATGATGAGGTCTGTCCAGAAAAGGTCCCGCCATTATTAACATAACAAGAACGATTTGTGCTACGTCGATACAACCTGGCAGCCAGGGAGAGTGGACTGGAATGTGCATGCCGGAACAATTACAACTTCACTGTACCAGTCATTGGGGGTGGTAGACACCATTGAGTGAGCATGTGTGCTGTGTGGCCATCGCATTCAAAATGACTGAGTGACTAGAGCAAATGAATCTGCATCAAATTTTGTGTTAAGCTTGAACATTCCTCTGCGGAAACTATTCAGATGATTCGGAAGGGCGCGGCTATGGGCAACTGGTGATTGGCAGCTTCATCATAACAATGTGCCTGAACATCCATCACATCTCATGCAGAGTTTTTTGGCAAAACATCCTATTACCCAGGTGACTCAGTGCCCTTAAACCCCAGATTTGGTGCCCTGTGACTTCTGGCTTTTCCCAAAACTAAAATCACCTTTGAAAGGGAAGAGATTTCAGACTGTTGATGAGATTCAGGAAAATATGATGGGGCAGCTGATGGCAACTGGGAGAACTGTTGTGAGGTCCCAAGGTGCCTGTTTTGAAGGGACTGAGGCATCACTGTCTTATGTGCAATGTTTCTTCTATCTCATATGTTCTTCAGTAAATGTCTCTATTTTTCATTTTACATGTCTGGATACCTTCTGTACAGACCTCATACACTTAGGTTGTTTCCATGTCAGTGTTTTCAAAAGGACATTTAGTACAACACTGGAAGCTTTGAATTGAAACTTCACCACTTACCTTGATCACTTTGATCACTTGGACACATTGGTTAAAATTCTTTCAGCTTCAGCTTCCTTAACTGTACAATAGGCACAACAATATCCAAATTGCAGGATTATATGATTATTAGAAGTAATGTATATAATGTACCTCTGGAACGGTGCTAGGAGCTCATATTAAGACTGATTGATAATGATAGCCTTACTTTCACTTACTATTTAATAACAAGCCCCGAGGACTATGTTTAATATTGAATTATGACAGAATATCTGAAGACTTTGCTTAGCCCATTTTAGGTTGTTAGGTACAGACACTGTCTACCTTTTATTCACTTGACTTCTGTGAATTGCCCATAGCCATCTGTAGATTATTTTTCATTGACTAATTTAGAACTTTTCTATGACTAATTTAGAACTTTTCTATGTCAGCTGCCAAAATTGTACATTTCAAGCTTTTATGTGGTACTGTGCCTGTCAGCCAAGTGTTAAATTTAGCAGGGTCACTGTCTTAGTGCAATATTGCTTATATTTGAGTAGTTTATTGTATATTGGAATATTGGTGGAAAACATTAAAATAAAAATACTGATACTATTTAGAAGCAGCCATAGGTCCAAAAATTATATGGATTATGGAAGCATATTATGAATTTGGATATATCTTTTCTTTATTATTTTAACTGATGTTGCTCATTTGAAATAAAACCCTTAGAATTATATTGAAGAAGTAAAAACTTACAACTTGATTCCTTTAATACAGGTGATTTTTATATTCTTAGTACAGTGACAAATATTAAGTTCATTTTAAGTTTTCTTTGACTTCACTTTTCATTAAGGTCTATTGTCAGCACTTTGCACTGTCATATGAATGGTTTATTTATTCATAGTTAAGGAAAAATTAGATTAAAATTTAAAAATCAGGAACCAAAATTTTCACATGTATACAGATTAAGAACCAGCTTTAGACATACTCTCTGTGTACTGCAAATGTAATGTGCTAGGTTTTGTTTGTTTTAAAAAAGTTTTTTTCTTTTATTGATTTCTAGAGAGGGGAAGGGAGGGCAAAAGAGAGAGAGAGAGAAACATCAAAATGAGAAACATTAATCAGTTGTCTCTTGCATACTCCCTGACTGGGGACTGAACCCACAGCCCAGGCATGTGCCCTGGCTGGGAATTGAACCGGCAACCTATATCGTTAAAAGTAGTATGGAGAGTAGCAGCTGTGTGCCAAGCATTATACTAAATGCAGTACATATATCATTTAATTTCCATGGTAACCATACTGTGAGTATGAATGGGTATGATTACCCCTGTTTCACAAGGGAAATTGAGTCTTAGCTTTAAGCCGTTAAGTGAGGATTCAACTTCACATTTACTTTTTCTAACTACAGAACATCTATGCCCTTTACCAATATTTTCGTTTTGGGGGGCAGTTGTTTTCATATTGTAGATAGGTATTATCATTTTTTTATATACTGAATTTACTTCCTTTCCAATCAGGATGCCTTTTATTTGTTGCTTTATTGAACTAACTGGAACCTTCAGTAAAATGTTGAATTCCACGTCTCCACCCCCCCACTACTCATCTGAATGAATGTGATGACTTTAATTCCTTGGTTGTTAGACTTCCATACAGCTCTATTTTCTCACAGTTCTGGGTGATAGTTGTTTTGTAGTCTAATTGTAATTTTTGCTATGGTTGTGTGAGGAGGCAAGATTATGGGGAGAAACTGAAGTGTCTAGCATAAGGGCAAGTGCCAGGGGACAGTTCCTTCCCAGATAAAACTCCAGAGCCAGGTAGTTGCCATTTTTCCTTTTCTGAGCCCTCCCCCACAGGGAGCCCCAGAGTGGCAACACCATATCTGAGACTCCATCAACCTGGTTCACACAGGTTGCCCCGCTCAGGTGATTACCTAAGGCTCCACCCCATCCAACTTATGGGTATGCTTTTCTACAGTAGGCCACATTACTAAGACAGGGAGTCATAGCAGCTCCACCTGATACATGGAAACAAACACAAGGAGGCTGCCAAAATGAGGAGACAAAGAAATGTGGCCCAAATGAAAGAACAGATCAAAACTCCAGAAAAAAGAGCTAAACAAAATGGAGATAAGCAATCTGTCAGATGCAGAGTTCAAAACACTGGTTAAAAGGATGCTCAGGGAACTCATTGGGTGCTTGAACAACATAAAAAAGAACCAGGCAGAAACAAAGGTTACACTACATGAAATGAAAAATTTATGGGGAATCAACAGTGGAATGGATGAACTGAGAATGAAATCAGAGTTTTGGAACACAAGGGAAAAATTCAATCAGAACAGCAAGAAGAAGAAGAAAAGAATAAAAATAAAACAAGGATAGGTTAAGGAGCCTCTAAGATAACTCAAATGTACCAGCATTTGAATAATAAGGGTGCTGGAAGGAGAAGAAAAATAGCACGAAATCAAAAACTTATTTGAAAAAAAAATTAAAGAGAACTTCCCTAATTTGGTGAAGGAAGTAGACATACAAGTCCAGGAAGCACATAGAGTCCCAAACAAGTTGGACCCAAAGAGGACCACTGCAAGACACAACACAACTAAAATGCCAAAGGTTAAAGATAAGAGAGAATCTTAAAAGCAGCAAGAGAAAAGCAGAGAGTACCCTACAAAGGAGTGCCTATGAGATTGTCAGCTGATTTCTCAAGAGAAACTTTGCAGGCAACAAGAGACTGGCAAGAAGTATTCATTCAAAGTGATGAAAAGCAAGGACCTATACAACCTAGATTACTCTACCCAGCAAAGCTATCATTTCAAATGAAAGGGCAGATAAAATGCTTCCCAGACAAGGTAAAGCTAAAGGAGTTCATCATCACCAAACCATTACTCTAAGAAATGTTAAAGGGACTTATTTAAGAAAAAGAAGATCAAAACTATGAACATTGAAATGGTAATAAATTCACAACTATCAACCATTGAATTTTAAAAAAACTAAGTAAACAAGCAGAACAGAAACAGTTATAGATAAGGAGATCATTTGGATGCTTAACTAGTTGGGAGGGGGAAGGGAAAGAATGGGGGAAAGGGTGCAGTGATTAGGAAGAAAAAGTTGGTAGTAACAAAATAGGGGGTTGTTAAGAACAGTATAGGAAATGGGGTAGCCAAAGAACTTATACCATGACCCATAGACATGAACTAATGGGCCAGGTAAAGGGGGAAATATTGGGACAACTGTAATAGCATAATTAATAAAATACATTTTAAAAATTTCTTCCTTTTTAAAGTAGAGTAATATTCTGTTACGATATTCCACATTTTGTGTTTATTCACCCATTGGTGGACATTTGAGTTGTTTCTGCCTTTTAGCTATTATGAATTATGCTGCTGTGAACAACTGATGTGCAAATACCTGGTTTCATCTCTGTGTCTGATTCATTTGGTATACCCAGAAGAGGAATTGCCAGATAAAATGTTAATTCTATTTTTAAGTGTCTGAGGAACTACCATATTGTTTTCCACAGCAGTCTGTTGTACTTTAAATAGACTTAAATACGAAAAAAGTGATATATTTACCTACATAGTTATCCTTTTCTGTGTTCTTTCCATTTTGTAGATTTATATCTTGTATGATTATCCCACTTGTAACACACAAAGACATAACATTTTTGTAGGGCAGATCTGCCCATTTAAACAATTGGGCTATTTTTCTTTCTTTCTTTCTTTCTTTCTTTTAAAGATTTTATTTATTTATTTCTACAGAGGGGAATGGAGGGAGAAAGAAAGAGAGAGAAACATCAATGTGTGGTTGCCTCTCACACACCCCCACTCAGGAACTGACCCGTAACCCAGGCATGTGCCCTGACTGGGAATCGAACCGGCAACCCTTTGATTTGCAGGCCGGCACTCAAACCACTGAGCCACACCAGCCAGGGCCTATTTTTCTTTTTATTGTTGAGTTGAAAAAGGTTTTTAGATTGTGGACAAAAGTCCTCTTATATAATATGCAAATATTTTCTTGCAGTCTGTAGGCTATCTTCATTTTCTTGATGGTGACCTTTGAAGCACAAAAGTTTTTAATTTTTATCTAAGTTGAATATGTCAGTCTATTTGTTTTTTTAATCCTCACTAAGGACATTTTTTTCATTGGTTGTAGAGAGTGAGAGGAAGGGAGATAGAAAGGAGAGAAGGAGACGAAAAAACACTGATGTGAGAGAGAAACATTCTTCAGTTGCCTCCTGCACATGCCCTGACTGGGGATCGAGCCTGTAACTTTTTGGTTTACAGGATGATGCTCCAGCCAACTGAGTTACCTGGCCCAGGCAGTCTTCTTTTTTATGACTTGCACTTTTGATTTTGTAGTAAGAAATCATTGTCTAACCAAGTTCATGAAGATTAACTCTTATTGCCTTCAAAGATATATTTCATTTTGGCTGTTATGTTTAGTTCTGTGATCTACTTTGTTCATGGTGTGAGGTGAGGCTGATGCTTTTGCATATACTCAGAATCCAGTTGTCCCAGCACTGTGTTTTGAAAAGACTCCATACTTTCCTCATTGAGTTATCTTTCCCTTTGTCAAAAATCTGTTGACCGTATATGTTAGGACTTATTTCTGAACTTTCCATTCTGTTTCATTGATCTCTGCATCTATCCTTATTCTATAAACTTTTTTTTAAATTTTTTTATTTTAGATTATTCAGTACAGTTTCTGTCTTTTATTCCCATTCCAGCCCACCCATCCATCCTTCCCTTTAATATTCTCTTTATCATTGGGTTTAATTTTAAATCTAAATTTGGAATGGTTATTGGATTTGTTTTCAATCCTCACCTGAAGACATGCCTATTGATTTTAGAGAGAGAAGGGAAGGAGAAATAGAAGGAGAGGAACATCAATTGGGTACCCTTTGCACACTCCCTGACAGGGGCCCGAACCCGCGACCTTTCAGTCTGCGAACAGTGCCCAGCCTACTGAGCTACACTGGCTAAGGCTATCATTGGTTTTTGATAATGTGCATTGATATAGTTTTCTTTATGTTGCGTTTGCTTTTTGTTTGTTGAGCTTCCTTATCTATAGTTATATTATTTTCATCAGGTTTTAATAAATTGTAACATTATTTCTTTAAATATTTATTCTTCTACCAACCCTCCACCCTTTCAGGGATCTCAAAGACATATATTCTTATTGTAGGTGTACCATAGTTCACTGATGTATCTGTTAATTTTTTTTCAATCCTTTTGGTTTCTGTTTCATTTTCTTTGCTGTATCTTTGAGTTCACTCATTTTTTTCTTGTATAAGGTTTAATCTTCCATTAATCCCACCCACTGTGTTTTTCACCTTTTGGTCATCTGTGGACACCATAGAGATAAAACTCCACCAGGCCTCTCTAGATTTACCTCCTACTTTATCCTGTTGCTGCTGATGTATCATAGTTTTTATCTCATGAAATTTGACTTGGGTCATTTTTATGTCTTCCATGTTTCCACTTAACTTTTTGACAGTTATAATAACATTTTAATGTTTTTGTCTGCTAATTTTAGCATCTGTGTCAGTTCTGGATTGGTTTCGATTGATTGGTTTATCTCCTCATTGTGGGTATATGTTCTTGCTTTTTTGCTTGCTTGGTAATTTTTTATTAGTGCCTGACATTGTGAATTTTACTGTGTTGACTTTTTATTCTTATTAATATTCCAGATATGTGTTATTTTGAGCAGTGTTTGGTCTAGGTCTCATTATTTTCCACTATTGAAGCAAGACCCTTGTGTTTACTTGAATCAGTGCTCTGTGAATTTTGAAGTTTTTCAGTTTAGCTGATGGTGAATAGGCAGTATTTCCAGTGCTACGTGAGAAGTGGGTGCTTATTCTTACTCTTTAATCCTTTTAGGTGGTTTTTTACCCTAGTGTCTGGTGGTTTTCTCACATACATGCACTGATGTATACTCAGCTGAGTACTCGAGGAGGACCCTCAGAAGACTTCTAGGGTTTTCTCTCTTTGTAGCTATTTTCTCTCTGGTACTCTGTCCTCATAACTGTAGCTGCTTTGATCTCTAATTTCAGCCCCATCACCTCAACTCAGAATCACTAGACCATGCTTGTTTCTTTTTCTCTGAACTATATAGCCTGAAAACTCTCTCAAGGCAGTAAGCTAGGTACGTAGTGGGGCTCACCTCCCTTGTTTTCTGGTTCTCAGAGATCATGGTCCTTTGTTGCCAATCAACAGTGTCTCACAAAATATAATGTAAATTTAGTTCCTGTTACTCTACCTTGGACATAAGCAGATACCTCTTTTAATTACTTTTTAAAAAAGATTTTATTTATTTTTAGAGAGGGGAAGAGAAGGAGAGAAATATCAGTGTGTGGCTGCCTCTCTCGTGCACCCCTTACTGGGACCTGGCCTGAAACCCAGGCATGTGCCCTAGACTGGGAATTGAACCAGCAACCCTTTTGGTTCATAGCCCATGGCTCAATCCACTGAGCCACACCAGCCAGGGCACTTTTATTTACTTTTTAATGGGAAAATTTTGTGTTGAACTGGACATTCTAGATAGAGTTCTCTTCTGCTTGAACTTTAGAGAGATCAATATTAAAATTGTACTTAGGTTTTTAAGAAAATGTGCTGAAATTGAGTAGTTAATTGAAATAAAATGAAAGAAAGTGCTATTCTTAGCATTCTGAGGTACTAATAAATAAGATAGGTCAAGACCTAGATTGCTCTATGGATGCAGAAGTTTGAATACTTAAGGCAGTATTTCTTAAACAGTTAGTATAAATACTAGATACATTGATAAATGAATTTACATTGAAACTTAACATTTGTTTTTCCTTTAAAAAGTTACAAAATGAATACATTTGTGGAGTGCTCACATGTGCTAGGCGTTGTTGAATATAGTACTTTGAATATATTAACTTGTAATCTTTGCAGCAACTATGAATTTAAGTTGTTGTTATAATCCCAATTTTTCATATGCACCTGAGGCATACAGAAATGTAAATAAGAAAACAGTGAGCCATAGATGGGGAAAACTATATCTAATATATAAAAGACAAAACATTAGATATTTAGCTTCTACAAATCAGTAAGGAAAAAAAACGCTGTCTTTAAAGGGTTGAAAGACATGAACACTGGAAGAAACATGAATGGTCTATAAACACATGTAAGCTATTGCTAGTATACAACATTTTGGAAAACATTTTAGTAGAATCCTGTAATGATAAAAATTGGCCTGCCCTAACATCTAACGTCTTTTTCAAATTATGTTTCCTAGGGAAAGTTTCTTACATGGATATAAAGACATTCATGATAGCATTATTTATAACAGGTGTTGGTACTCTTTTCTTAAAGAGCCATATAGTAAATATTTTAGGCTTGTGGACCAAATGGTCTCTGTTGCAATTACTCAATTCCATTCTGCCATTGTAGGGTTAAAGAAGCCACACATAGTACAAAAATGAAGGGGCCTTGTTGTACTCTAATAAAACTTTATTTGCAAAAACAATCAGCTGGCTTGCCCACAGGTTATAGTTGGCTGATCTCTAGATATATAAAAATTGAAAACAACCTAACTGTCCATTAGTAGGAAAATGTGTACATAATTTCACTTAAGAATGGAATTTTTTTAAAGTAGGTGATCTTTACATATCAACATGATTAATCCATGCTAACATAATGAAGGATAAAAGCAAGTGGAAGAATAATGCAATCTACATGGTTTTTATAATTAATTTTAAAACATGCAACTACTATACCATATGTTACCTATGTAGATTTATTTAGTGAAAGTGTAAAGAAATGCATCATAATCACCAAAATTAGACTAATGGCTACAACTGGGGGTAGAGGAAGATTCCAGTCAATCAAGGGGATGACACAGACCCTGACTGGTGTGGCACAGTGGGTAGAGCGTCGTCCCTCAGACCAAAAGATCACTGGTTTGATTCCTGGTTAGGGTGCATGCCTGTGTTGTGGGCCAGGTCCCCAGTTGGAACATGTACAAGAAGCAGCTGATTGATGTTTCTCTCACACGCCAATGTTTCTCTCCTCCTCTTTCTCTCTACCTTCCCCTCTCTCTAAAAATGAATAAATAAAATCTTAATTAAAAAAAAAGAAAGAAAAGAAGAACAACACAGGAGCTTCAGCCCAAGTGTTTTAGTGGTGTTTTATTTCATTAATCTTGGCAATAATAGTTATTGTTTATTAGATCTTTATAAGTTACTTTGTTAAAAGAAACAAACTAACATTGGTTAGTTAGAAGAAAACATTAGTTGTTCACTCTGTGGATAGTTGTCATTTGGCTCTCTCGTTTAGTCACCTACTCACATACCTGCCTCATTGACCCTTCTCCTCCCACGAAGGCAACTTTCTACTCTTAGGCCTAAGACAGATCAGCTCTTTCAGTGAATAACCCCTGTGCCCCATTTGGTGCCTAATTGATTTATTATCTCTGTCTCTTGTTCCATTCTAGTATACTTCAAGCATATTAGTTTCCTTTTCTCTAGCTTCTCATGTAGTCTGCCCTTTTAATATACTTATCCTTCTGGGAGAAGTGATCTAAAGTTCTTAATGGAGACCACACAAGCAAAGGATTGCCTTTGGCATTTTCGTGGATGCTTGGCTCATAGAAGCATTAGAATACCTACTTGGCATGTTTTAATGTGATATAGTGATCAAAAATAAAAGCTAAAACTGAATTTATTTATAAAGAGACTGAAGAGTTATTTATTGAGCATCTTACTTGTGTTGTGTTAGATAATCTTTCTCTAGTGTGGAATTCTTTCTATTATGTCAGTAGCCGTCGCTTAACTTTTCTACTTTTCTATTAAGATAGTAGAAAAATAGCCATACCCTGGCTGGTGTGGCTAGGTAGATTGAGTGCAAGCCTGCAAACCAAAAGGTCACCGCTTTGATTCTTAGTCAGGGAACATTGCCTGTGTTGCAGGGCAGGTCCCCAGTTGGGGGTGTGTGAGAAGCAGCCAGTCGAAGCACTCAATTGATGTTCCTCTCATACATCAATGTTTTCCTCCCTTTCCTTCTCTCTAAAAAATAAATAAAACCTTCAAAAAAAAAAAGCTGTTCTTTCAGGGAGCAATAGTAGTGTGCAGAGCACTGATCCAGATGCTATGTGAAGTTATAGACAAGTGAATGCTGAGCCCTTACAGAGTATTTCACTTAATGAAGACTTTAATATAATGAGGAGAAAAGTGCCCAGCAGACAAAATACAGTGCATCTGAAGAGCGCTACTCAGGGCACTGTTAGTTATACTAGGGGGAGGGGTGGGAGAGACCAGCAGGGTCTTATGCATAGTGTGCTCTGAGCTGTGAATGTTTTCTAGCCTAAAGGAAAAGATATTCGTTGGTTAATGAATGATTAGGTAAGCATTTGGAAAGAGAAGATATTTCAAAGTAGATTCTGATTCCCAATAAAAATAAAAATGTAATGTATATATATCATTAAGATGTACATCTCATTTGTGCTGTTTGTAAGAGGGAATTGAGTGACTATTTGGCAACAGTACTTTAGTCTTAAAAGTAAGAATCAAAACAAAGAATCACTTGGGGCACTAAAAAATTAAAACATTTTTGGGCCTTACCCCAGGGCCATTTAAATCAACATCTCTGAGGATGGGCACAGCCATCAGAATTTTTTAATCTCTCCAAGTGATTCTGGGGAATAAACAGGTTTAAGAACCATTGGCTTACATTTTCATTGCTTTCTGGGGATCTCTTTTGAAGATAAGACCTTGTTTTTATTATGTCCCCAAGGCTTATTTATTCTCTTTTATTATTTTGGTACCAAACCCAAGTTATGATTATATGAGGTGTGTCCAGAAAAAGTCCAGCCATTGTTAACATAATGAGAATGTTTTCCATGAAATCAGTGTAACCTGGCAGCCAAGGAGACTGGACTGAAATGCACATGCACAAACAATGATGACTTCACTATACTAGTCACTGGGGACGGTAGAAACCATTGTCTGAGCAAGTGTACTATGTGGCTGTTGCATTCAAAATAAGCAAGTAGGACATTGAATTTGCATAAAATTTTACATTAAGTTGCACTAGCTGGTGTGGCTCAATGGCTTGTGCGGCAGCCTGCAAACCAAAGGGACACTGGTTCAATTCCCAGTCAGGGCACATGCCTGGGTTGTGGGCCATGTCCCCAGTGGGGGCACATGAGAGGCAACCACACATTGATGTTTCTCTCTCTTCTCCCTCCCTTCCCCTCTGTTTAAAAACAAATAAATAAAATCTTTAAAAACATTTTACGTTAAGCTTGAACATTCTTCTGTGGACACTATTCAGATGATTCAGGAGGCTTTCAGGGGACAATGCAATGAATACAACACAAATAAGAATGTTGCACAAATCCTTCAAAGATGGTTGAGAATAAGTGATCCCTGTTCTGGAAGGCCTACAACAAGCAGAACATCTGAGAATGTTGAAAATGTATGGGCTGCAATCAACAAAGATCGGTGACTGACAGTGCGAGAACTGGAAGCTGATCTGGGGATTCCAAAAACTACTGTCAAAGATTTTGATGTGAGATCTTGGCATGAAATGTGTTCTGCGGCTTCTGCTACCAGAGCAGAAGGAGCATTGTGCTACAGTTGGGAGAACTGTGAGGTCCCAAGGTACCTGCTTTGAAGGGGACTGAGGTGTCATTGTCCTGTGTGCAATGTTGTATTTTCTTCAATAAATGTGGCTGGATACTTTCTGGACAAACCTCGTATATTCATTTTTGTATTTACTTGTATTATCTGTCTTCTACATTTTACGGACTAGAACCACATCTAATTCATTCATCATGTACCTAATGCATGTCATTGTGTGTGGCTCACAGAACTTGCCCAAGTCTTTTTTTCTTCCAGTCATGTCCATATTCACCTGCCCCCGCTCCCTTTCTTTTAGGATACCCTCTCCCCTGCATGGTGTTCTTTTTCTTCTGTATTGTCCCTTGGTCTTCTTTCATTAGGTTTGATAAATCACATATTTGAAAAATATAAAGCAAGATGCAAATATAATGTACTTGAAAGATAAAAACCAAGGTACACCTAAACTGGCAAAATTATTAGTATTGTTTGTTAATACCCCTATGGCCTGCCCTTATGGCTGTTTGGGGCTCTAACAGCTGATCACAGTAACCTTCAGCTCCTTTGATTAGTAATGTAGGTAATCCCAGCTTTGAATTGTCTTCTCTTCCAGTGGTACCCCTTACTTTGATGTCAGTTAATGAGGTTTTTATAATATTATTTGTTGAAAGAATATTTTTGTTCTGAGAACTATATGTTAAAGAGATACAGCCCCTGGCCTCTGACTATGAGTCAGATACAATATTTGTACAAATTCTTTAAACCATAGAGGCATTACATCAGACTTTAAGATAACATTTTGTATGGGAAAACACACATCATCTCCTTTATTGTCTTGTAACTATATTTTTTAAAGCATGTCCGAGAACTTCAAAGATTTATATTCTGAAGTGCTGAATGTTTTTCATAAAGGCAACAGTGAATAAGAAAATGCACTTCTTTTAAAGATGACATTTTTTTTAAAAAAAGTTACATCCTCAGAAAAACATCCATTGAAATTGAAGCAGTATTGACTCATGTTTGACTTTTTAAGAATCCGTGCTTTAGTCAACCCATTTTATTATTTAAAAAGTTTTAAACGGTTATGTGGAGGATGATTGCTGTTTTATGTTTGTGCATTTAAGTGTGTCATTTTTTTCTTGCAGTGTTTCTACCCATCACTCCCTTTGGCTTGGAAATGTACTATGTAATCTTCAATCCGTAGCATAATGGAAGATTCTGTCAAGTAGATTGCTCTGACTTCTATGCCCTGTACACATGTCTCTATGTTTGCACTTAGTCTAGTCTCATATAGCCGGTACAATGGCAAGTGAACTCTTGAGTTTGTGGTTGCTCAGTGAATAAATAAAAACACTCATTCTCTGTGTGTGTGTTAACATTCTATACTTGGCTTTGCATAACAATTTAGAAGATGGGCTAATTAATGAGTTATGCATGCTTCCCAGAATAATCAATTCATTTGTGGCTGACTATATTTCACGTGTTTTGTAATTTAAATGCATAAATAAATGTTATGGTAGTTGAATAGTGTAAAAGAAGAAGGGGCCACCCAGGACTATAAGAACTTTAAAGCCAAAGCTAGCTATAGAGCCTATTATGGAACAGATCTGATATATTAGTATTCTGTTGCAGGATTTTCAAGTTCTGCTTTGTTCTGGGACCCTATTTTCAGTTATAAAAGGTAGTGTGTTTTAGCCACTCCTAAACAATTGTAGTTATTGTATGGTTTCTGAAGTTTTATTCCTTGACAACAATGCTTTATAGCAAAGGTAGCCAAATGTTGCGCTTGCTCCTTCTCATTTCTATGGGGCAGAATGAAAGTCACCCATTATGGGAGATAGTCCCTATTATGGTGAGACAGATTTCAAGGATGCCTAAAGTGATTGGGCCTTACGGCATATTTCACAAACACATTTTTAAGTAGCTAAACATTGTTTCAAAGTGAATATCTGAGGTGGTCTTAAAGAGAAAGAAATGTCATAATTGGACATTGTGCAGTAGACCATCAGCCCCTATGTCACTTTGATCAGTTGTCTCAATAACCAGGTAATGGTGCCATCTTTCTTTTTCCTCTGCTGTTACTATTACATTGCCTCACCCCACTGCCTGTTCCCCACTAAAATGTTTATATTCTTAAAATATTGGCTCCACAGCAGCCACTTAGGTTTGCTGTATTGAAGGAGCTCCATAGGTCTAGGGAAAGAAGGTTTTCATTGAAGCAAGAAGTGAGTTTGTCAAATAATTTAAAGACCTGAAAGAAGGAGATGGGTGAGGTAGGAAAAGGAAGGAACATAGAATGAAATGTAGAAATATAGTATAATTCTCATTTTTTTACATCCTCAAATCATTATATTGCCCATTATTATCTAAGCCCTTACTGGTCAGATTTATAATAAGCATATCATTGGTTATATTTACTCAAGAGCCCAGCTGTATTACAGCAGTGGGTGAAAATATGTCTCCATTGTCATGTTGGTAATTTAATTGATTTATCACAAGCTACACAATGTTAGGTATTACAGGTTTTTTAATGTTTGGTTCTTAGTCTGATATTATTTTTATTAAGAAATATTTCCAAGATTACTTAGAGATAAAAGGTGCAGCATATGTATGTTGATTCATAAATCACACTATTTAGAATATTATTTATATAATTGAATTTTATATTAAATGTCTATAATGTTTAAAAATATGGGGATATTAGCATTTATAAATATAGCATTTTAAAGAAATACATCATTATTTTGACATTTCCATTCTTATTTTTCTTTCCTTCTTTTTGTCCTTTTTTTTTTTAAAGAATTAATGTGCCATCTGGAAGCCTCTGAGATCATGCCATAAAAGGAATTTTGGCTTTTTGACTACCAGTTATCAGGCTATGCGTGTGACTATGTACCTTACCAGAATAATGAAACATGGTTAGAAAGGTGTTTAACATATATGTTTCAAAACATTTTTATATTGGGGATTTTTGTACAAACATCATGGGAATTTAAAAAATTACTGCTCTATTCCAAGATTAAAGTGATTAAGTTATCATCATGGAATAGTTGTTGGGTCCTTAAGCAGAAATATAAACCAAAACTCTATGTGATTAAATGATTCTGAGCTATTTCTGAACACTAAATCCTTTATCTTCAGTGTTAAAATAAGCAAATAGAGTTTGTTTATATGTTTTTCAGAGGGGAGAATTGCAAAAATACATTGCAGTTAACTTGTTCTGTTCTCTTCTGAATAATAGAGTCATTGGAACTGTCAACCAAAGGACCTTTTTTTTGGAACTTTTTTTAACTCTAAAAAGTAACAAGTTTTTAAAATTAATTGAGAGGAAACAGCTAAAATCATGCATTGAAAGGGTTAAGTCGACATGAAAGAATTCATTTCCACTTTAATGACCTAGCCTTGCTGGGTTAGGACTATAGGGAACATGCTTCTGACTTGTACTCCTATTGCCAATTAACACCTCCTATAACAGGTTGCCTCAGCTAGTCATTGAAGCTCAGGCAGTAGAAATAGTTTACATGCAGCTTGTTTTTCACACTGGTTGTTTAATACTCACAAAATTAAAGTATTAAAAGGTTGTTTCTTACCTTTCTGAGTAAGAGATAAACAGTAGAGTTGTAGTTATTTGTATGTGTTTGAATTTGCTTATTTTGTGTGGGTGGTTTTTTTAGTTTTTTTTTTTAATTGAGGAAACTGAAGGTGCTAGTTGCATTAAAATTTTAAATTTTTGACAATTTGTTGAGTGTTATATTGGATATCATAAATTAAGAATTATTTTCTGTTAACTATTCAGTATATCATAAGTTTTATTTTGTTTTTTTAAAGTAGTAACCTTGTTTATAAAATTTATTTTCTCTGTTGAAAAATACATATTTCAGTAGACCTTTAAACATAATTCTATAATGCCGTACCAAATATAAGTATAAATATAAATCCATGTAATATTTACTCCTACAATAATTTTTTTTTACAAATTTTGAAATGTTTGCTGTCATTTCTCAAGATAACTTTATAATTTCAGTTATTTTTGGAGTGTGGAAGTTCAGTGAAACCCTTTATTTTACTTTTCTTTCAAATGACACTTTGGTTCATGTTTAATCAGGTATTTTAATAACATAATAAAATTGGCTAAGTAATTGATACCAGTTCACACTAAGAGAAAGGTGGAGTAATATAACTAATAGTGTTAACAAATTTGTTAAAAGGCCTGAGTAGGTAACACTTTGAGGCATTAGTTTTTATCCTGTTATAATGGCAAATGCCTTTTCTTTTTTTTTTTTTTTTAACACTTAGTCAACAAGGGCTACCCAAGTAGAAGTCACACCCTTTTATGCTGGATCAGATTTTAACCTTCTAAATAGGGGTAGGGGGTTGGGGGATCCCCCCCATGTCTCATTTAATTTAACCACACTTAAAATTTATAGACCTGGATAATAGTTTCCGTTTTACTAAATATGGCAGATCCAAACTCATTGTACAGAGGTTAAGTTTGATGCTTCTTTGGAGTCCAGTATATGTATTATGTCTCACTGGTTGTGTAGGTTTTCGTGTATTTATAAAGATTGGTGTCACTCCTTGTGCCTGTGGCTCACCTCTTTATCCCCCGGTTCTGTTCTGTTAGATAGCTGACTTAGAATCTTAGTCAGTTGAAAGGAATGGAGTTTCTCCCCTTTTAATACAAACTTATTTTAAAGAGTCAGACTTACCTAAGTGATTTCAAAGTTGACTGTAAGAATTAAGTATTTAGAAATGTATAACTAAAGTAATTATTTTAATTTTAAGTTTCTGTAGCACTAGACTAAAAAGTTGCAGAACATTCAGAGGTTTATTTTATCTGTTGTCAGTGATGTGTGTGTTTCTATTTTATAGTGGCATTGTGTGAAATACAGACCAATTTTCTTTAGTTGTTTTATTTTTTCTTTTGCTTAATGCCATTTTAGTTATATCAGTGCCTTCAGTTATTCTTACAGTTGTTATTAAAGGACCTTGAAGTTTGTTATATCATGTTCAGTCTCCAAAAAATGATTTTGCATACTTGTTTATTATGGTGGTAAAATAATTGTTATAAGGTCAGCAGAGTTTACTTGAATAGTTCACACAGTATATAAACTAATAATTTTAGACCTATACTGTTGATTAAGCACCAGGAAGAAAACATTTTCTCTATTACTTATTTTTTGTAATAATAATAGCCTGAGCCAATTTTTAAAATTCAAAAATATTTGGGCCTAGGTTTTCATTTGATTTCATTTGATTTAGTGTACAGTTTTCACCTTAGTTTACCCAGCATTTAAGTGTAAGCTCTTAGGCATAAGTTTTCAGTAAATGAAAAATGATTCAAGTAATTCAAATTCTCTATATTCAGATTTTTTTTTCATTCTATGCTTGGGACATGTAGAATTTGTCATTACATGTGATTTAAAAAAACTGCCTCACATGATTTGTGTGACTTAAATTTTCTATAATATATTTTAATAAAAAGGCATATTTTTATTTTCATAAAATAGAGTATGTAATATCTTATAAATAAATACAGTAGTGTGTTGTACTCTGCAAAGCCCAATATACCCATCTAGATTTCAGAAAATATAAGGAGGCTCTTTAAGTGTTCTCTGTTCTCAGTGAGCATACTAACTGCTTTTGGGTAGGAACAATGCCCCAAGTCTTATTTCCATTTTCTTTAATAGGAAATGGTTCCAGGTGGCAGAGGATTCTAAAATTGTAAAGAAAGGAAAGGAATTAAGCTTTTAGAATAAAAGTATATTTGGGAATCTGAAAATGGGATGGTATGCTGTAGTGAAAAGAGCACATTGCTAGAAGGCAGAAATTATATTTTAGTCCTGATGATTTGTGCTAATGTATGTTTTTGTCTGCCTTTCTAACTACATCATAAACTTCTTGAAACCTTCATTTAGCCATACAGCTAAGTGCTAGGCACATTGTAAATACTTAAGTATTCTGTGTAGCCTCGGATTGATCTCTGCCTTCATATTTGAAACATGATAAATTTTTCCGGATCTGAAAAAGTAATTCCAGATTTTCTCTGAGACACCATGTGGCCCATGGAGATTTGCAAAACTTTAGGTTAAACAAAGATAAACATTTTTTTCCACTCCAGAGTTTTTCTTAAAGCCTTTAATATTCTAAAATACAACATATACAGGGTCCAGCAGAAGTGCCTGCTTGAGTGTGGTTGGGAGGGTGATAATATGGGTATAATAATTTATAGTTTTAATTTGAACATTTCACCTAAAATGTCACATGGTATCCTTGAGTATATTTTTATGTTACAGAATCACATGCTTATGATTTTGTAAAAAAAGATTTTGTGATAAAAAAGGGTGTTATTTGTGTTGAGCCCTGTATTTGGGAGGTAGAGTACGTATGTAGTATATTCTGAACTTACTTGACTAGGAGTGAACTCTTTGGATGGTATTTTCTTGAGACTCCTATATAAAGAATAGTTTTTGAAATCTCTGGTAAATCAATGTGAAATCTCTGTCACACTGATAAAACTTGGCGATATATTCAATGTAAGGACTAAAGGAAACTCAAAAAATTGTGTAGATTTCTAGTTTGAGACTCAAGATAATTAGAATTGTAAGTTGGGTAAATTAGGTTGTAGAGAAACATGGTAAATTTCATGTTTGAAGATGATGGATTTGAGATGTGTCCTTTGGGAGACAGTATGATGATTGGTAAGTTAGGAAGGAACCTCAAACACATCATCTGCCTTAATTTGCTATTTGTTGTTTGAGCTGTGTCTATAACATTTCATAAATTTGAACACTTACGTTTCAATACTCCAATTACAAGAAACTCATTAACTTCAACTCTTCTTTAGACATGTTGGACCAATATAAGGTTATTCTTATATTGAACTCAAATTTATTCCATTAGCCATAGTCCTACAGGCTATGCAGTCTAAATTAGTGGTCTCCAGTTTAGCCAGCATTAGAATCACCTACAGTGCTTTTTCAAAATCTAGATTTGTGAGCTTTGCTGCCAAAATTTCTGATTCAGTAAGCTGGTACATTTCTTTTTCTTTTTGTTTTCAGTTGTTTTAAGAATATACTGTGAATACTATATTTTTTGCTTTTTAAAAATATTTTATTCTTTATACTATTACAGTTATCCCAAATTTTCTCCCTTTGTCCCACTCCTTCAGGCAATCCCCACACCATTGTCCATGCCCCTGGGTCCCGCATCTATATTCTTTGACGACTCTATTCCCTATGCTGTACTTTACAGCCCCTTGACTATTCTGTAACTAGCAATTTTACTTCTTCTTCCCTTCACCTTTTTCACCCATTCAGCTAACCAACCCCTGCTCCCAGTTCGGCAACCATCAAAACGTTCTCAGTATCTGTGATTCTGTTTCTGTTCTGCTTGTTTACTTTGGTTTTGAGATTAAGTTGTTAGATCTGTGTATCCATTTTATTGTTCATATTTTTTTTTCTTCTTCTTAAAGAAGACCCGTTAACATTTCAGATAATACTGGTTTTGTGATGAACTCCTTTAGCTTTTTCTTGTCTGGGAAGCTCTTTATCTGCCCTTTGGTTCTAAATAGTAGGTTTGTTGGGTAGAGTAATCTTGGTTGTAGGCCCTTCCTTTTCATCACTTTGAATACTTCTTGCCAATCCATTCTAGCCTACAAAGTCTCTTTTGAGAAATCAGCTGACAAGTCTTACAGGAGCTCCCTTGTTGGTGACTAACTGCCTTTCTCTTGCTGCTTTCAAGATTCTCTCTTTAACATTTGGCATTTTAATTATAATGTGTCTTAGAGTGGGCCTCTTTGGGTCCATCTTGTTTGCAACTCTGTGCTTCCTGGACATGTATGTCTATTTCCTTCACCAAGTTAGGGAAGTTTTCTTTCATTGTGTTTTTAAATAGGTTTCCACTTTCTCGCTCTTTCTCTTCTTCTTCCAGCACCCCTGTGATGTAATGTTTGTCTGCTTGAAGTTGTCACAGAAGCTCCTTACCCTACCGTCATTTTTTTGGATTGTATTTTCTTCTTGCTGGTCTGATTGGTTATTTTTTGCTTCCTTATATTCCAAATTGCTGATTTGATTCTCGGCTTCATCTACTTTACTGTTGATTTCTTTTAAATTGTTCTTTATTTCAATTAGTATATCTTTCATTTCTAACTGTATCTTTTTTTATGCTGTTGAGGTACTAAGTTCCTTGAGCATCCTTGTAACCAGTGTTTTGAACTGTGCATCTGATATATTACTTTTCTCTATTTTGTTTAGTTCTTTTTCGGAGTTTTGGTCTGGTCTTTCATTTGGGCCATGTTTCTTTGTCTCCTCCTTTTTGCAGCCTTCCTGTATTTGTTTTTATGTACTAGGTAGAGCTACTACGTAACCTAGGCTTTATAGAATGGCTTAATGTAGTAGGTGTCCTGAAGGGTCAAGTGGTACAGCCTCCCCTGTTACCCAAGCCAGGTACTCAATGTGCATGCCCTCCTCTTGTACTTGAGCCTTGATTGCTGTTAATATATCCAAGGTCATCCATTGCCTGTGTTCTGTCTGGGTCACACAGCATTAGCTACAAAGTGATCTGAAGATGGCTGCTACTTGTGCTGGGCTTGGCGATGCCCAGGTGAGGCCAAGCTGTGAACCAAGGCTGGCTACTGCTAGTGCCGTGCCTGGGTCAACTTAGCATTAGGTGTGGGTGGGGCTCCCTGAAGCCAGATGGTGCTTCTTTGAGAGAGTTTAGGAAAAACTGAACCGTGGTCCAAGACAAGCCATTCATATGGAAAAGCCACTGGAAACAGCTTGGGTGGACCTGAAAGTTGAATGGTGCAGGGCTTCAGGGAATCACCAGGGTGGATCATGCAGTGTGAGACAGGTTGGTGGAGTTTCAGATATGGTGCCCACCTGTTGACTCTGTGGGAAGAGGACTCAGAAAAGGAACAAACAATGGCCTCTGCCAGCACTTCTGTTTGGAAGAAAGCTGACCCCCTAGCTCTCTCCCTGGTGCCAGACAATTAATTTTCTCCCTATTTCTCTCTGATGCCTTTCAATCTGCTGTCCCAGCACTGGAGCTCAGAGGTAGTTAGTTTGATTAAGTCTGTGCGGGGGCTCTTAAAGAGGAAGCCTGGCATTTCAGCAGTTTCTGTCTTCCACAGCCTCAATTCCGGCTGTTTTTTACAGCCAAAAGTTATGGACACTTACCTTCCTCCCCTTGGAACCCTGGGCTGGGGGGTCTGGTGTGGAGCTAAGATCACTTGCTCCTGAGATATCCTTCCAAATTTTTATCTGCCACATGTGGGTGTGGGACCAGCCTGTTCTGCATCTCCACCCTCTTATCACTGTCCTTGTGGTTTCTTCTTTAATTCTGTAGTTGTCAGACTTCTATTCAGCTCAGTTTCTGACAGTTTTGAATGATGGTTGTTCTATAGTTTAGTTGTAATTTTGATGCAGTTCTGTGAGAAGGTGAGCCATCTTGACCAGAGGCCTCGTTTCTTTTTTTAATTCAATTTCTTTTGTTTCATCACCATTTATACCCTTTATACCCTCTTCCACTTCCCCCCATCTACCCCCTTCCACAATCACCAGACTTTGTCCATGTCCATGAGTTCTTTTTTTCCTCTCTATCCCTCCACCCCAACCCTTGCCCCACTTCACCCCCCTCAAGTGTATTTCTATTTCTAACAAATTCCAAGATAATGCTGATGCTGTGTCTGGTTCAAGGACTTCGCTTTGAGAACTGTTAGTCTGAACTTTGATAACTCTTCATATATTTGAAGATTGCTCTTTTGTATCTTGAACCTTTTTCAAGTTACGTCAAGTCCTTGAACCTTTACTATATATTATGATTTTAGGTCACTTACCCACACTGAGAGCTCAGATTTTGAGAATGAAGAAATTTCTGAAGTGGAATCCCTTACATACAGTCAAGAACTGGCCAAAAAAGGCTGCAGCCTTAAGTGTTATTAAATACTGTACTTTGGCAAACATGGAATTCTATGTAGTTGTCATATGGATTAATTCCTAATTTACCTCTGTTGCTATCATTTCCCCCAAGAAGGGAGAAAAATCTGCCTCCACATGAATGTATTTAGCAGCCATGCTCCATTGTCTTAGTTTTCTTTTTAATTTAGGAGAGTATACTTCAAGATTCTAAGTTTAAAGTAGTAGAGTAGCAGGCTGGCATACTTTTAACTTAAGATGATATTGCTGATTAAGATCTCCACAAACAGCAGAGATGTCAGAACAAGGAGCTTTCAACAATATTTTGTAATTATTGGTTGTTATTTTGTTCCTAGGTTTATTTGCATCATTTTAAAATAACTATCATGCAAATATTTCTCCTTATTTATTTATATAATTTCTAGGAGTGCAAAAATGGGTCAAAAAGTTTGTGCACTTGTAAGACTCTAGATATCCATTGCTTAGTTGCTTTTCTGATTGATTATACCAATTCACATTCCTACCAACAATTCTGAGAGTATCTCTTTTATTATACCCTTTCTAAAATTGGGCATTTTAAAGCTTGTTTGGTAGAAAAACAGAATAGTGGTGATGTCTTAATGTGTTCATTGGCATTTCTTAATTAAAGAAGGTTAAATGGTGAAGTTGACATTTTTCATATTTATTTCATCATGTGTTTGTTATGTGATGAATTGCTTTATGATCTTTGTTCATGTTTTCATTAAGGTTTTAGTATTTTGTTAACTTGTGTGTTGATTTTTTGTCATAAACAGGGCAACCATTTTTTAGGGTTTTTTTTTCTTTTTAGTGTTTTAGTATTAAGAAATTTTAGATTATGTTGTTATCATATTGCAGAATTTACTTTCTTTTTAAGCCTGACTGATATTCCCTTGTGAGTTTATACTACATTTTGCTTATCCATTTATCAATGGACAGTTCGATTGCTTCCATGTTTTACCTATTGTGAATAATGTTGCCGTGAACATCAGTGTACAAATATCTCTTTAAGACAAAAGAAAAGAAAAGAAAAGACACTGCTTTCTATTATTTTGGCTATATATCCAGAAGCGGAATTACTGGATCTTATGGTATTCTCTTTTTAATTCTTTGAGGAACCGCCTCATACCATTTTCTACAGTGGCAATACTATTTTATATTCCCACCAGTAGTTCACAGGGGTTCCAGTTTTTTCACATTCTTGTTTTCTGTGTTCTTTGTTGTTGTTATTAGAATCCATCCTAATGGGTGTAATCTAATTGTAGTTTTGATTAGCATTTCTCTATGATTAGTGATGTTTAACATCTTTTTATGTCTTTCTTGGCCAGCAGTGTATCATCTTTGGAGAAAAATGTCTATTTGCGTTCTTTAATCATTTTTGAATCAAATTATTGTTCCTTTTTGTTTTGTTCTTTAGAGTTTTCTGTAGTATGTCCTGGATATTAATACCTTGTCAGATATATAATTTGTAGATATTTTCTCCCATTCTGTGGGTTGCCTTTTTACTCTGCTGATGGTGTCTTCTTTTTTTTTTAAGGAGAAAATTTTATTAATTTTTTTAATCCATACCTGAGGATGTGTTTATTGATTTTAGAGAGAGGGAAGAAGGGATGGGGGGCAGGCAGAGAGAGAGAAACATTGATGTGAGAAACATTGCTCAGTTACACGTGCCCTGACCAGGAATCAAACCCACAAGCCAGGTATGTGCCCCAACCAGGGATTGAACCTGCACCCTTTTGGGCGTGCAGGATGATGATCCAACCAACTGATCCAACCACCCAGCCAGGGCAATAGTGTCTTTTGATGAACAAAATTTTTTAATTTTCATGAAGTCTAATGTATTGTTCCTTATGTTACCTGTGCCTTTGATGTCATATCTAAGAATTCATTGCCAAATGAATATTATAAAGCTTTTGTCTTATGTTTTCTTCTGTTATTGTTTTAGGCCTTACATTTATGTCCTTGACCCATTTTGAACTAATTTTTGTATGGTATCAGATACAGTTCTAGCATCATTCTTTTGTAAGTGGATATCCAGTTTTCCCAGCACCATTCATTGAAAACACCATACTTTCTCCATTGAATGGTATTGGCACCCTTGTTAAAAATCATTTGGTTGTATATGTGAAGATTTATTTCTGTATTCTGTATTCTATTTCATTTTTCTGTATGCCTGTCTTTATGCCAGTATCAGACTGTTTTGATTGTTGTAGCTTTGTAGTAAGTTTTGAAATCAGGGAGTTTGAGTCTGCTAGTTTTGTTCTTTTTCAGAATAATTTTGGCTATTCATGGTCACTTGAGAGTACATATGAATTTTAAAATGAGTTTTTCTATTTCTGCAAAAGATATTATTGGGATTTTGATTGGGATTGCATTGAAACTATAGATCACTGGATAATATTGACAGTTCAACAATATATAGTCTTTGAATTTATGAACATGAGCTGTGTTTTCTTTATGTTTTTGCAGAACTATTTTGTAGTTATCATTGTAGGAGTCTTTTACCTCCTTGGTTAAGTTAATGTCTAAGTGTTTTATTCTTTTTATATTGTTGTAAATGGAATTGTTTTTGTTACTTCTTTCCAGGTTGTTTGTGTATAGAAAGGCAACCTATTTTTGTGTGTTGATTTTGTAACCAGCTACTTTGTTGAAATCATTTATTCTAACAGTTTTTTATTCTCATGGAATTTTTAGAGTTTTCTCTATATAAAGTCATCTGCAAACCATTATACTTCTTCCCAATTTGGATGCCTTTTATTTCTTTTTCTTGCTTAATTGCTCTATATAGAACTTTCAGTACTATGTTTAACAGAAGTGGTAAAAGAAGGGATTCTTTCTGTTTCTGATCTTAAAGGAAACTCTTTCAGTCTTTCACTATGGAGTATTGTGTTTTTCATTACGGCTTTTGTTCTGTTGAAGTAGTGTCCTTCTCTTTGTTAGGCATTTTTATCATGAAAAGGTGCTGAATTTTGTCAAATACTTTTTGTGTATCAATTGAGATGATCAGGTGTGTTTTTTCTTTCATTCTTTTGATTACATTGGTCAGTTTTGTATGTTGAAGCCATCCTTGCATTGCAGTCATAAGTTCCACTTTGCCATGTGTATAATCCTTTTATTATGCTGTGAGTTCTGTTTGCTAGTATTTTGTTGATTTTTGTACCAGTGTTCATAGTAGATACTGGTCTGTAGATTTCTTGTTCTGTCTTTGACTTTGGTTTCAGGATAATGTTGGCTCATGGAATGAATTTGCGAAGTGTTCCCGTCAATATTTTAGCATAGTTTTTGTCATGATTTGATTTTTTTTAAATGTAAATCATTAACCTTTTGGGAAGTATTGTAATGTGAAGTGGGGAAACATTTAGTTTTGTATATTTTTGGTATTAAAAGTGAGAAATTAAAATAGAATATGTTCAATTCTGTGGTGATAACTTTGAAATCTAAATGAAATGAATGCTCTGAAACAAGGTAATAGTACATCTAGTCTCAAGACATAGGTAACCTGAATTTATTAATACCACTGAAAAAGTTATAAAAATTAGCTCCGAAGTCATCTGCAGAGACAGATGTTTTACTAATGAAGTCTTCCAAATTTTTTAAAGGCATGGATAATTTATATAAATATTATTACAACACAGAAAATGGGAAATTATAAAACTTCTCATTTTATAAATTTACAATAGCATAATAACAAAACCTGAGAAATTTAACAGAAAAAAAGAAAATGCCAGACCAGTCTCAGTTATGAATAGGGAAACAGAAACCCTAAGTAAAAAAGTAAAACAAAAAAAAACAGAAAATAAACAGACACTTGAACAATTTATCCAAGAAGTACAAAGGTCATTTAATACTGGGAAATCTATTAATGTAATCCATCATTGAGGGAAGGCAGAGGGAGTAAAAAAATAGTGGTCATTGTGGCTTCTTTTACAAAAGGAAATATATGTGTATCATTTGACACATCTCACCAATCTTTTTGTTTTATTATTTATAAGCAATATATACATGAATAGCTACCTTAAACCCATTGTGAGAGACTTTTAACAAGAGACTTCAGTTTATTTATATTTTTTCATTACCAGTATAATTGATCTTACCTTATGTTGTTTGCTATTTTTCTTTGCTCCTTTTTGATTCCCTGCTGTTTTTTTTTAATGTCAGTGTTGTGTTTGCTTTTTCTTTTCCAGCAATTTGCTAAGTTGTGTATTCAGTTTTCATGTTTATCATGGTTATTTTTCAGTTATTAAAAAACTGTTTAATTCATATTTCTGAAATAAAATCAACACTTCAACAGATCTCATTTTTCCCTCCTATATGTAAAATGAAGAATTTTCTGTATTTCATTTCTCTTCATTGCTTTATGTATAGTTACTTGGATAATATCCATGGTGTTGGACCCTGGCTATTTATTATTTAGATCTATCTGTAATTTTAATTGCTTTTGGTGGTTTTAACAGATTTTTTTACATGATGGTTCTTTCATTTTTAAGGTTCTAATTTTGGTTTATAAGGTTCAGCTGGATCATTAATTTAGGAAGTTCTGTGAGGGAGGATACATTGGATCATATTTTCTGAGCCCTTATATATTATAGTAATGTATTTGTGGGCCTTCAGACTTTTTTTTCAATTGAGCATAAGATTTTTTTATTAAGGATTTCTTTCTTAAAACTCTGAACATTTAATGTTGCAAAGAAATCCAAAGTTGAATTTTTATCTTTAGGTTATTTAGTTTTCCTCCTTGTATGGTTTTAGAAATTGTGGTCTATCCATGTAATTAAGATTTACGTAAGATTTTTCAAGCTATTAACACTTTCTTCATTGATTATTGCCTGACATATAGTGATCCAAAAGTAGACTTCTCATTCAAGAATGTTTTGTTCAGCTTTGTCTTTACTTATTCTTTCCATTTCTTGTTTAATCCTTAAGAACAACTGCATTTTCAGTCCTATAGTATCATTATATTCTAACAGTTTTCATTTCTGACTTTTACTCTACATTCTGGATATCTTCTAAAGTTTGCATTCTAGCCCTGGCTGGTGTGGCTAAGTTGGTTGGAGCTTTGTCCCGTAGACTTCTAAAGTTCACGGATTCCTATGAACCCCTGTGGGGAGTTGTATGAGAAGACAACTAATCGTTGTTTCTCTCTCTCTCCCTGCCCCCTTTCCTCTCTCTAAAAGCAATGAAAAAATGTGCTCAGGTGAGGATTAAAAAGAATTAAAGTTTTATATTCTATATCATTATTATTTTTATCCTTGTTTCCTCCAGTGTATCTTTAATTATTCCTTTTACCTTTTCATCTTGGTCTGCCTCTTTTTATTTCAACAATAAGAAACCCTTGTATATTCTACTGATGCCAAATAGTTCTCTAAAATTTTATGATTCCTATTTTTAAGTGACTTTCCTCTCTGAATCATTGGAATGCTATTCCTCAAGAGTGTTGGCCCAAAGACAATGTATATAAATTGTCCATGTCCCCACGTTTTTCTCAACTTGAGTCATCTTTAATCTACAGCTGTACAGGTTCTTACATATCTTTCTTAGCTCAATTTTCAAGGTCTTTAATAGGGTTTCCTTCTCTTTCATTGCTTGGTTGGATGCTATTCGGAACAGATGTGCATGTAGAAAGATGATAGCGTCAGATTTAGATACTTCTAACAGAGGTCCCTACCATCTGTCTCATAGAGATTGTTTTACATGGGGTTACCTTTTCTCCTTCCTTTCTTCCTTCCTTTCTTGTTCCCTTCCTCCCTTCCCTCTTTCCTTTCCTCTCCCTCCCTCTCTCCTTCCTTATCTCTCTCTTATTCTCTACCTCTCCTCCTCTCCCCCTCCCTTTATTCCCTTACTTCCATGATGTAGTTCACTGCTACTTCTCTTTTTAAAAATATATTTTACTGATTTTGCTATTACAGTTGTCCCATTTTTTTCTCCCCTTTATTCCCCTCTGCCCTGGACCCCCCTCCCACCATCATTTTCCCAGCTTAGTTCATGTCCATGGATCATACATATAGGTTCTTTGGCTTCCCTATCCCATACTATTCTTAACCTCCCTACTCTGTTTCATACCCACAATTTATGCTTTTTATTCCCTGTACCTTTTCCCCATGCTCCCCCCTTCCCCTCCCCGCTGATAACCCTCCATGTGATCTCCATTTTTATGAATCCGTTCCTGGTCTAATTGTTTGCTTAGTTTTGTTTTTGTTTTTTTAGTTTCAGTTGTTGATAGTTGTGAGTTTGTTGTCATTTTATTGTTTGTATTTTTCATCTTCTTTTTCTTAGATAAGTTCCTTAACATTTCATATAATAAGAGCTTGGTGATGATGAACTCCTTTAACTTGACCTTATCCGGGAAGCACTTTATCTGCTCTTCCATTCTAAATGATAACTTTGCTGGATAGAGTAATCTTGTATGTAGGTCCTTGACTTTCATGACTTGGAATACTTCTTTCCAGCCCTTTCTTGCCTGTAAGGTTGCTTTTGAGAAATCAACTGATAATCTTATGGGAACTCCTTTGTAAGTAACTGTTTCTTTTTCTCTTGCTGCTTTTAAGATTCTCTCCTTATCTTTAATCTTGGCTAACTTAATTATGATGTGCCTTAGTGTATGCTTCCTTGGGTCTAAGTTCTTTGGGACTCTCTTGAGCTTCCTGGACTTCCTGTAAGTCTGTTTCCTTTGCCATATTATGGAAGTTCTCTTTCATTATATTTTCAAATAAGTGTTCAGTTTCTTGCTCTTCTCTTTCAAGCACCCATATGATTTGGATGTTCAAGCATTTAAAGTTGTCCTGGAGGTTCCTAAGCCTCTTGTTGTTTTTAGTTCTTGTTTCTTCATTCTGTTCTTGCTGAATATTTATTTCTTCCTTCTGCTCCAAATTGTTGATCTGAGTCCTGGTTTTCTTCCTGTAACTGTTGGTTCCTTGTACATTTTTCTTTATTTCACTTTTCATAGCCTTCACTTTCTGCTCTATTTTGCAGCCATACTCAACCCTTTCTGTGAGCATCTTGCTTAGTTGTATTTTTTCTGTAGCTTTGATCTGTTCTTTCATTTGGGCCTTTTTTTTTTTTTTTTTGTCTCAGCATGCCTTTTAAGCAGTAAGGGGTGGTGGAGCCTTAGGTGTTCACCAGAGCAGGGCAACCAATGTCACTGCATTGTGGCACTGTTGTTGGGGGAGGGGTCTGGGAGGGAACAATGCTGCTTGCTTAGCTCTCAGTAGGCTTTCAGTCACTCTGGTACCCACAAGCAAATTATGTCCTTCTGCTGCTGATTCCTGGGTGGGTAGGCTTGTATACATTCTAGGACCCCATGGGTCTCTCCAACAACCTCTCCTATGAGGCTGGGACTTTCTCCTGCAGCCTCAACCCCTACAGGTTTTTGTAGTCTTTATTTCCCTGCATTAGAACCCTGGGTTACTCTGTCTCATTTCCAAGCGAGACCATTCCTCCTGGTTTATCTGCACGCAAATGTGGGACTACCTGGTCTGCCAGCTACCACCTTGCCCGCCTTGGTCCTTCAGCCACCACCTTGCCATGCGTCCTCTCTGCCCTAGCTGTCCATCTCCGCCCCTCCTACTGGTCTGGGTGAATGTTTCTTCTTTAACTCCTTGGTTGTCAGACTTCTATACAGTTCGATTTTCTGGCAGTTCTGGTTATTTTTTGTTTTAAAATTTGTTATTGTCCTTTTGGTTGTGCAAGGAGGCAAAGTATATGTACCTACACTTCCATCTTGGCTGGAAGTCCTCAGCCTTACTCTCACTGCTACTTCTTGCCAAGTTCTTTTCTGGAAAATTTAATCCAACTAGATCAAGAAACAAAGTAGTGATGGAGTGAAAGGGACAACAGGAAATATCACTTGCTGCCATTTCTAAAAACAGCACCCATAGAGTAAAGCAACATCTGCATGGTTTCCTTCATGGTAGTATGTTTCTGAGTCAGAAGAAAATAATGGGAGAGCAGCTATGGGTCTTCCTATCTACTTGCACATGGCTTGTTCTCTCTCACAGGGTAACTGGTGGGTATTTTTTATTTCTGTCCCATTTAAATTATACCTCAATTTGTTCATTGATTTTTTTCAACCAGTGCTTATTGAGTTCTCGTATTGTGTGCCAGGCACTCTGCTAGGTACTGTTTACGTATAATGTTGAACAAAACAGTGTTTCTTCTTTCACTGATGGCAGAAATAGTTTCTGGACTTTGTCAGTAATGCAATTTGGTGATGGTATGATGTTTTATTTCTCTGTTCCTTTTTTCTCTTAAAAATGTTTTGTGTCAAGTTGATACAGCCTGTATTAATAATTGTAGTATAGATAACAGTTTAAATCCTTCCTCCATGTGCATTTTTTAAGTTGCTCTGGATCCAGGAAGTAATATTTGTGAATATAGTCGGTATTACTTCCCCAAAACCTGTCATCGCGATTCACTACCTTAAATGTCCTTACCTTAAATTTCCTTGTCTTTATTAGATGAGTAAAATTATATCAGTAAAATTATCTTGCTTTATATGATGGCATGATAGCACTTTAGCTTACCTTAGAGTTCTTTTTCTGGGATTCATATCTATTTGAAATTCAAGCGATAAAGCTATATTAGATAACAATAAATGAAGAATTCAGTCAGTTTTTAAATTATTACCTGGCATTTATTATTAAAAATAAAATTTAAGGGATTTGATTTTCTTACCACTTTGTACATAAGGTAATTTTCATATGGTTTTTGTTTTTAGAGAAAACTTATTATAGAATCTTTTATGCTTATTAATACTTATTAAATTCAGTAAATATTAATGAGTTTAAACAAAACAAAAAAATCACAGATTTAGCAAATAAATGGACAAGAAGAATTACAAAGTAGGCCTAGACCTGTAAACGTGAAATGTAATGAGTAAAGCAGTTGTTTAATTTTAGTGAGTAAACCTATAAGAGGAAGATAGAATATTGACATAATTTGGGGAGCTAACATGTTTGTTATATAATTTATAACTGGACCTAGCAATTATAAGTCACATCTCATTTTAATTTTCTAGACTGCCCAGTATTAAGAGAGAAAAAAAAATTTTCTTTGGTTGGGTCAGAATTACATTTATGATTGTAGTTATCTTGAGGGTTAAGAATATATGTAAATTACTTTGTGCCACAGACTGTTATAGTAAAAGAGGGTTTTTTTTGCTTTTGATGAAGATAGAATCTTTAGGGAGAAACATAGTATCTTTGTTAGCCTGTAATAAGATTAAGAGTAATGTTTGTTTTAAAGGTAGTGGTCAGGATTTGGAAGTATTTTCGTGTTAGCTACACCAGTCTCAACCAGTTTATTCACACCCGTGGTTCCTTGTATTAAATTTGTTGTTAAATTTGTGTATGGGGGGGAACAGTTTCTTCAGGTGAAGTAGAGCATGTTGTTCACAGCTCTTTCACATGGGGATTAAGTCTTCTGTCCCCCTCCCCCACACTATACCTACTATCTGCAAAGAGATCCCATAGCCCTAATATACATGCTGTCTTTAGCTGAAAATCAAGCTCAGAGAATTTGCTGTTCCTATTGATCCTTCAGTTAATCATGCTAGTCTTACAGCAACTTACATTCACATTGCAGTAAGAAACATGGCTAATTGGTGCATTATAGTTATTTCAGACTGGAGGTATTGCTTATTAACATTGCTGAAGGATTTAAGTTTATGTCCATTGGGCACTTGCTGTAGTACCAAGTTTGATCTGTTTTCTACAGATTTGATATTCCAAATTTGTTTTATATGTGTTGTACCTGAATAAAGGGATACTTGACATATTTTCCCAAAACTTGTAAAGCAATAAAGTTTATGTAACATGTAACTTTAATTTTAAACTCATGAACTCTCAGCGTTTATAATAATTGGTGTGCTTGTTTATAGGGGCCACCTACAGATGCTCCTGCAGTGGACACAGCAGAACAAGTTTATATTTCTTCCTTGGCACTGTTAAAAGTAAGTATTGAATGGAGTAATTTGCTTTAAGAGAGCTTTGTTGCTTTTACTGTATCTTTTACTTTGAAATATTTGTCACTTGAATCCTCTCAAATACAAGCTACTGTTTTAGCTACATCAGTAATAGAGTATTTTATTTCCACTCAAACAAATTTAGGTTCTTAATTACAAAAAAAAAAAAAAGACAAAGATCTCAAAGTTTTGTGTCCATCTATCTTCCTCTTAACAGATGTTAAAGCATGGTCGTGCTGGAGTTCCAATGGAAGTTATGGGCCTGATGCTTGGAGAATTTGTTGATGATTACACCGTCAGAGTGATTGATGTGTTTGCTATGCCACAGTCAGGAACAGTGAGTACTTTTATGGTTGCCTGCTGCAAGAAATGTGTTTCTTTTCTCCTTTCTTTTTCTTTGCAAAATAACTTTCATTGTATTATATTTTCTGTTTCTGACAGGAAAAATTCATCATAAGATTAATGATAGAAATTTTAGATTGTATTGAATTAAATCACTTACGCTTTAAGTCCATCATTCCTGTAGGTCCACAAACTGAATGATGCTAACATTAAGTCCCTTTCCTCATACCATCAGCTTAAATTAGCATAGCATACTTGGTTTATAAAGTTAGTTACTCTAAAATAGGAGAATATTAGTTTGATTAGTTTGAACGCTTCAAGTTCAAAAGATTTTAGACTCTTAATTAGGTTTTAATTTACATACATTATATAATTCCCATGTTTTGTCTCCATTGTTTTAAAATATGGCCCCTTTTTTAAATGTCCCATATATGGTGATACATGACTCTTAATTATGCTTCTATTCAAAATGTTAAGTTGAAAAAAAAGAAATAAAACACTATGGCACCAGTGCTTTTGCCCAGGTATGGCAATTTGTTTATAGAGGAAACATACTTATACAGATTTTAAAAGTCATCTACTCTACCTGTATAGAATTATTGTTCTTTCTGGAACAGTGATTTTTTTTTTTTGTTTTGTTTTTTATTTTGTTTAATGCATAGGACTTGTGTGGATAGGTGTGTATTTCGATTAAAATGGCCAAAAAACAGTAACGATTCTACCCACCTTCCAAAAAAATAACACATATAATCTCATCTGTTTGCTTGCCTAGAAAAAAATATAATATGTATATCTTTATAATAGGTTTTTTCCTCTGATATGCAATCTTTCTCTTATTGGATCTTACAAAATAGCTGTATTAAAATGTTTATATAAAAACATTTTCTGTTTATATAAACAGAAACATTATAAAACAGAACATTATAAAACTGTTTGTGGCTCTTTAAGTATGTTTTGATAAGTAGATGCTAGAGAAAAATAAATTTTGTTTTTAAGTGATGCAGTATATGTATGTGTGTATATGTATAATAAGCATTTTAAATGCAGTAGTTGCTATAGAATGTGGTTTACTTGTAAATAATGCAAAATATAAAAAAATATGCAATTTTTTCTCTAAATAGTCCAGTTTGTTGATTTGGATCTGCTAATTTTGTCCTGGATATCCATTATATTTATTTTGTACATTGGATATAAAGAAATGTACTATGTATTAACTAAAGATTTAGATTTAATCTTAGATTATTGTTTGTATCTATGTTTTCATGTCAGAATATGAAAACACAAAGTTAACTGCTAATTCTGTTACATGTGATTCTTATATGCTTATTATAATAGAGGGATCTTAAGCTTTAATATCACTTCTGTGTGAAAGCTTATTTGACAATATAAAATTATAGAATTTTATTTTATTTATATCTATTTTTTAAAGATTTTATTTATTTATTGTTAGAGAGGGGAAGGGAGGAAGAAAGAGGGGAAGACAGACATCAATGTGTGGCTGACTCCCACATTCCCACTACTGGGGACCTGGCCTGACTGGGATTCGATCCCGTTGACGAACTGGTGACCCACCCCCCTCCCGCCCAGTTCACAGATTGGCACTCAGTCTAGTGAGCCACACCATCCAGGGCTTTATGTAGAATTTTAAAGTTTTTCTTCTGGCCAAAGAGTTAGCAAACTTTTTCTGTAAAGACATATGTCTGTCTCATATTCTTTTTCTTTTTTTTAACAATCTTTTAAAAATATAAATAAATAAATTAACCTTTCTTAGCCTGTTGGCTGCAGATTGCATACTCCTGTTCTTGAGTATGCACTCTCAATTAAAATTCAAAATACCGTTCATTTTGCTGGAGAGGAAGTATTTTTGTTAACTGGTTTAAATAAATTGGACTTGAATATATGATATCAGAAGAAAGCCTTTTGGGAGTTATAATGTCAGTGATCTGTCACTAAAGAGATGATAAAAATGCCTTTGATGCTCCATGTTTTAAAATCTTTTGGTTGAACTAGCAAAGTAGTGCAGCATTTAAAAGAATTGGTTATAGATTTTCTCTAGTGGAGAATTATTTTATGTATGCTTTTATATTTGAGGTAATAACCAACAGTATATATTTCCATCCAACCACGAAATCTACCAAGTCTTTCTAACTGAAGCACTAAACTTCCTAACCTTCCAACCCACCCACTCATCCACAAAACTACTCTGGGAAACTAACAAATTTCTTTCCTAAGTGTTTATATTACTGAGAAAAAAAGTCAAAAATATTAATTATTATAATAGCTGAATAGTAGAGCTTTGGGTGAGATACTTATCAGCTATCAGAGGATGGCATTAGGAAGTACATTTCCTAGTTAGGTCCAACCAAAAATAGTTAATTCAGTTATTTGGTATTTCTGATATACACACAATACACACACACACATAAGTATGTATGTGGCCATGGCTATAAACTCCTTATTTTTTTAAATATTATTTTATCATGGCCATAAACTCTTAAAAGATTCCAAAAATTGTCTTAATCCATGAGCTAACAACAATTTGGTAGTTGGCAATTTTAGAAGCTTTATTGTTGATGTATGGTTTATAATTGAATGACAAGAATATCAAATATCAGTGTCAAAACCTATAAAATGATTTTGATAGCTCAAAATAATATACCTAGCTTTTTGGGGTAGCTTTTTGTTAATTTACAATGTATATAAAGTTTTTTCAGAGTTATAAAAGCTAATTATTTCTCTTTTTAAACCAGGGTGTCAGTGTGGAAGCAGTTGATCCAGTATTCCAAGCCAAAATGTTAGATATGCTGAAGCAGACAGGAAGGTAAGTATTTTAAATGATCATATAAAGGAATAATGCCAAATATTTTCAGAGATAAATCTCAAAAATTTTGAATGTTGTTAAATATCATTCCTAGAAGGAAAAGCCATGTAGTAAATGTAAACATATCACTGTCAGTGCTGCGTACCACCTATCTAGTCTCTCTTCCATCTTGAATCAAAGAAATGTGCCAGTCAGAAAAATGTTTCATTTTAAAATTCTCAACCATACATAGTAAGCTTGTACTGTAGCTTCCCTCTGTTTAGTATATGGAGTTACTCTCTAGTCACTTATACTTGAAGGAGAATATATGTTCTATGTATTTAAGAGTTGCAACTGAGTAAGGTTTTGAATATTTAATTACATTTGTAGGCTTATGAGTTTTAAAGACAGGGCAAATAGGATTCACATTTCTTTAAGTTTTTCTCCCCAGATTAAACCTCTCAATAGTTGTCATTCTCTTGCTCAAATTCTTCTACTGTGGAAAAAACTTCAAAATTAATGTTAGCAAAAGGCTCAGCAGCTGAGCAGAACAGTGCAAATTGGTTTTTGACTGAGTTCCTAGTTCTACTGCTGGTTTAATTGATATTTAATCCTTTCACAACAGTGGATCCTGGTGTCCATTGTTAAAAATATACTCTGCCTGGAAAATCCAACTCCCAGAGCTAAGGAGTTAAAGAGTAGATATTTACTTGAATGCTGAAAGGGTAAAAACTGGCTCTGAGAAAGTGTGGTAACAAGGTGAAAAACTGAAAGCCTTATCTACCACTGCTAATGTGCGTCTCTTAATGATAGCACTCCTTTGTCACACTTATTCATTTCCATGTTTTGTGGATAATATGGTGTATGATTTCAGTGTTTCTAATGGTGCTTTTTCACACCTGTGTGTTTATCATCTCTTCTTAATTTATACCCTGTTAGTGTGTTGCTTCTTTTTATATCATAAGTGTATTACTTATTCTGTTGTAAATAGCTGAATGCCCTCTTTGTTTCAGGCCTGAGATGGTTGTTGGTTGGTATCACAGTCACCCTGGCTTTGGTTGTTGGCTTTCTGGTGTGGATATCAACACTCAGCAGAGCTTTGAAGCCTTGTCGGAGAGAGCTGTGGCAGTGGTTGTGGATCCTATTCAGAGTGTCAAAGGAAAGGTAGAGTAGATTCTATCTTTATTAGCATCTACTGCCACATTCTGTTTGCAGCATTAAATAAAAATCTATTTTCTTTCAAGCAGAATTCTTCATTACACAAAAACCCATTTACTTTTTAAAAAATTCTGTTAGTCGATAAATGTGTTATTGGTATTACTTAGAGATTTGTTTCCAATTTAATCAGCTATTGTCTAATCATAAATGTTTATCTTTAAATTTTTTATTTCGTAGATTTAGGAATGTTAGACCATAATAAAAGCCTGCTATACACATTTTCACTAATACTTTAATAAGCATTACTCTACCTTTATTTTAAAACAGATATTTGGGGTTGGCACATTTTAAAAATCCAATCAAAGAGCTATGTTTTGCAGACACTGTGCAGGACATATTCCGGAACTGTTTATTTCAAATATTTTAGACAATGAAAACTTGCCCCAAAGACTTGGTGTCAGTCATTCACATTTTTGGAGTGAGGACACACAAATGATTAAATATGCTAAATAATTCTGAAAAGAGATTAACTTGCAAAGCATATTGGGTTATAGTTGTTCTTTGTTGAAATCTTTTGTTCTTGTTTAGTTCTTTTTTTTTCTTTTTTGTTTGTTCGTTCTTTCTTTTTTTTATTTCTTTCTTTCTAGCCCCATATGCCATTTTCCTATTTCCTGCCTCATGACAGCAGGGAGCAGCTCTATTATCACCTTCACAGAGCTGTCTGCAAATGTGAGAGGCAATTCGATTTTGCTCAACCACAGGGAGAGTGGATTAGAAAAACTACAGAACATACAGAAATTGGCTAGGTGGTTACTGCTTTAAAATACTGCTGAGGTGTCTTGTTTGAGCATGTATTTCCATTGTAGTGTAGAATAATTGTTAAAATAAAATCACAATACATTTATGGAATTCTTTTTATGCAGCTTTTACAAATTATTTTTGGAGCACTTAAAAGTAAATATTAGTTTGCTATCTATCAGCCCTGGAGTTTGATAGTACTGCAGATTACATTAACATCTGCTCACCACCTCAAACAAACTAATCTGGCCGTTAAAATGTGGAGTTTTTATGTGCCATGAATTTGAAGTTAAACACTTCCTGACATCACATTTTTATGATGAATAAAAATTGAGGTCTTCTCTAAATCGTGATCCTATTAGATGTGATTTAGCTTTTCAGAGGCAGAAACTAACCACCAAAAAATAATAGCTGATATACTAGGCCATTCAGAATGGGTAGCTTCTGGTGCTTGCTATTCCTGTATTTCAATTTATTTACTTTTTTTTTTTTTTACTAAGTGTATTGTTAACTTAAATGATATAGATAAATAAAAAAGATTTGAAAATCCTTGATTTAGTTTTCTGAATTAATGTATAGGGTAATAATTCTTAAGTTTAATTCTCTGATAATTAATGTAACCTTTTTAGTAACTTATCTAAGTAATGATTCTTATTTTAGAAATGTAACAAATACCTGATTGTTTCTCTACCACAATATTTACAAATAGTTATTGAAGCTTCATTTTAAATAGAGAGTTTTATTTTGTATCAGTGTGACTTTTTCTGATACTTGGCTCATGTGATAATGGTGACTTTGAAAAAGAAAATATAAACTTATATACAATAAAATAAAGCATTCTTAAAATAGAATGTAAATAAATGAACGTGTATTTTATTTTTGGTTGTCTTGTTTATAGTTTTCTAAATGGCAGTTTTAGTTTTCAAGCCTAGTTTAAGTATTATATACAACATTGGAATTTTCATTGTTTATAATTAAACATAATTCATATTAAAAGAAGGCATTGCATTAAAAAATACACATGTGTCACATGACTGCTCTTGTGGAAAAATGTAGCATTTTTAAAAAATATATCTAAAATTATGAAATCACAAGTATTACTGTCTAATTTTATGTCAAAGTATTTTTGAAAAAATTTAGTATAAATATGTATCATTGATGATTCACATCACTTGTTGTATCTAACATACAGATTTTTACACTTATTTTACCCGAAGTAGGATCTAGTTCTTTGTTAATTATGTGACTTTATCTACAAGGTTCTGAGTATGGTTATAACTTAACATTTTCAGTGTCAAGACCTCTTAAAACTATGAACCAAATTAAATGTTAGTAAGTCCATGGCCCGTGTTCCTAGTTAAATCATTAAACTTAAGAATATAAACTTGTAAAAATTGAGTAACATAAGACTCTGCCCTCTTCTTCCTTGCATTTGCCTTCTCAAAGCTGTCAAAATATTAGTAAGGCAATGGGCAGATCAAGAATTAAAAATGGCAGTCTATATGTAAATGATTTAAGTTGAGTCTCTGTTTACTACATGACCTCTTTCCAGTATTCTTTATGTTTTGGTTTTTATAAATCCATATTATCTTTCTGTTTTTGGGTGGTAAAGTAAGCATGGATTCTTTCTTTTTAATCACAATTATTTCATAATATGTTATTTCCTTTTATGTGACTTGACTGTGTCTTAATGGAATTGTTGCTCTGTACCAGGTATTGTGGTGATAGTTATTTTAACTTGTCTCGTTTATTCTTTCAGTAATTCTGCAGATAGACACTATTATTTTTACATTTTATCAATGAAAGGGTAAAACAATTAGAGTCAAAGAGATTACTTTGCTCAAATCATACCATTGTTAAGCAGCAGAAAAAGGATGCAAATCTAAATTTATAAAATTTGAGAGCTCACGCTGTTTTACTGGCTCTTTAAAATTAGGCTTTAGATATCATCAGAGTAACTCAGGAGTGGAAAGTGAGCAGAGGTCATCACAGGGCCTTTTCCTAACTTATGTGGATGGGTGTCACTCCCTTTAGCGTATGTTGTGGGGGGAGCTACACATTTTCTCACATGTTTTCAGTAGTTCTCTGTACTACTTACAGTAGGGATTATATATTAATTTTTTCTCATGTAGTATTCTGTTAATTTTAAAAAACAGTTTAGATTCATCCCTGTCAGCTTTTGTGATATACTAAAGAAAAACATTGAGACCAACATAAGTAATAAAATATACAATATGATAAAAAACTGTATCATTCCATATATTATATGATCCTATAAATGTTTAAAAGTGATATTGATGACAATCAATGATAATAATATTCATAATTTAAATGGAGAGTTATCACATACAAATTACCAGTGAGCTCTACTCTAAACTTACCAGTGAAGTAGTTTTTATGATTCTGTTTTAGTTTATTTGTAAAACACACATATTCAGATATTTAAATCTCAGTTCTCAAGTGGCATGGTGGCACCCTCTTGCTTAATGTTTTGTTATCTTGTATATTCAGCCCACAAATTGGACTTGATCCAGCAGCGAATTTAGAAGTTAATTCAACTTGTAAGATGACTAGACTTCTTCCTTAGGGCGTAAAAAGTAATCACTTTGTACAAAGTCATAAAGCTAGCATACAGCTATTACTACTTTTGAGAACTCATTTTCTTGTCAGGATTCCTGTCAGTAAAATGTTCAAATGTTACATGCTAACTCCTAACAATCTCTGTGTCCTCTATTCTGAAAGCATTAAAACATACACACACTATAAACCTTTAGTCCAAATAAATCTTGGTTTTCTTGAAAATGTTTTATTTAATCAGAAATACTGAATGGACTTTTAAAAATGTAATGTTTATCTGCAGATTATCACATCTGTAGGTATTTCTTGAGTATATACCTGATGTACCTGTATGCGAATGATTCTGTGGTACAACATAAAGAAAAAGTGATGTTTGTCTCTTTGAGAAAATGAGTCATGTGCATTTGGTATTACTTGTGAGCCAGATAACATGCCAATTATATGCCAATAATCCTATATTGCATAGTGATAGAATACAAATTACACTGATATAGCTTAGTTTCTGTAACTCAGTATTAAGTTGGTTGCAAGAGACAGATATAATTCAACACATACTTGGAATCTTCTAGGTACTAATATGCAATAAAGTACTGCTTTCATAGCAAATGTAGTAATTGCAAATTAAATTAGAAGAAGGGAGACATGGATATAGGCTGCACAAAATAGATGAAGCATGGACTGGGCTTTGAGGGATGGACAGAACATCACTCAGAAAAGAAGAGATTGTACTTATGGAGAAGAATGTCGGAACAATACCATTCCAGGTTCTACTTACCTCTTTGTTCATTCTTCTTTCATAGATGTGTTAGAATGTAAAGTAAGCAGGTCTTGTTGTAATGTTTTTAATCAACGTTTTATAGAAAAAGATAGGGCTCTGAAGAGTAAATACAAATACAAGAAAAAAGAATTAGGGAATGAATCTTATCACATCTTTTCATTTTCAAATTATCTTCAAGGTTATGTATTTTTCAGGCAAGTGGGCACATATTGTATTTACCAAGAAATTTTGTTATTGGAAACTTCTAAGATGGTGGATATTTTAAACTAGTCAACTAATGGTTTTGTTTTAACTTTTTATTATTTAAAGAAAGTATCAGCCCTGGCTGGTGTGGCTCAGTGAATTGAGTGCCAGACTGAGGTGAACCAAAAGGTTGTGGGTTTGATTCTTGGTCAGGGCACATGCCTGGGTTGCTGGCTGGTCCCCAATTAGGGGCATGTGAGAGGCAGCTGATCCATGTTTCTCTCTCATATCAATGTTTCTCTCCCACTTTTTCTCCCTCCCTTCCCCTCTCTCTAAAAATAAATAAAATCTTATAGAAAAGAAATAATTTTTTTTAAATATCATAAAGGCAAGGAGGACATAGAGTTATGAAGAGCACAGGCTCTGGGGTCAGGCCTGTATTAGAATTTCATTTTTGTATCTTTACAGCATGACCTTGAGCAGGTTACCTAATCTTCTTGAGCTTCAGATTTGTCATCTACAAAACAGATTTTAGTAACTACCATAATATTGTGAATATTATGAAATTATTTATGTAATGATTAGCATGCCCATGTCATAATAGAAGGCATGCAATAAATGATACTTTTATTATTCTGAAGATTAAAATAATTGATACTTAAAAGAATTAATAACTAGTATATTTAAAAAATGTGAATATCTCAGAAAACTTTGTTAAAAATAAGTCTATAAATTATTTACTAACTTGCTTACTTTAGGAGGATGAAGGTAATGACTATAAAAGAAATGAAAACTTTTCCTTCTTGAGTTTTGTACATACTGAAGAATTTATGAATGCTCTTCTAATTCAGCTAGTTTTTATTGAGCAATTACTATTTTCCAGCATATTTCCCTGGGGCATGCTGATGAAGAGGAAAATGAATATATTACATTAAAATTCTGTCCTTTGATGTGATTAAACATATTACATTTAAAACCATTTTGTGTAGGTGGTTTTTTTTTTTAAAGATTTTGTTTATTTTTAAAGAGAAGGAGAAAGAGAGAGAAACATCCCCGATGTGTGAGAGATACATCAATGAGTTGCCTGTTGCACGTCCCCAACTGGGGACCTGGCCAGCAACACAGGCATGTGCCCTCACTGGAAATCAAACCACCAACCTTTCCATTCTCAGGCCAACACTCAATCCACTGAGCCATACCAACCAGGGCGGTTTTGTGTGTTATCCATCTGTCCATGTGTTGTATTCTCTACAGATTGGGGCTTCTTTTGGGATGAAACATTTATATCTTGGAATTTATATGTTCTCTGTCAAAAGTAGTTTTCTTAATAATGTTTATAAAATAAAATAAGGAATGAATGTGTCAGTGGTCAGCTGTTATCAGTTTGGCTATCAGCATATAAAAAACTGCAGCTACCCTGGCTGGTGTTGCTCAGCGGATTGAGCGTGGGCTGCAAACCAAAGGGTCGCTGGTTCTATTCCCAGTCAGGGCACATGCCTAGTTTACAGGCCAGGTCCTCAGTGGGGGCCACATGAGAGGCAACCACACACTGATGTTTCTCTTCCTCTTTTTCTCCCTCCTTTCCCCTCTCTCTAAAAATAAATTTAAAAACCTTTAAAAAAGAAAAATAAATAATAAAAAACTACAATTAACTTTTGTGAAGCTTAATACGTAATTTTTATATATTTCCAGTCAGAGTCCTTTATTTAATGCATGAAATTGATGAGGTCAGTGAGTCAGTTTGTTCATAGACATTAGCCTTGATGAATTTGTACTACGTGTAATAAGAGCTCGAGTTCAAGTTTAACATGTCGTTTGTTTTCTAAAGGTAGTGCAAGATATTTAGAATTGCTGTTATTCATAAGATTTTCTTTTGATCATTATCCCATAATGGTCAATTAGGGATAGATAGTTCTAATCTCAAAATTGTACATACACACACCTTTTCTTCATCTAGTTTTCCTTATTGAAAGAGAAAAGTAGAAAATAGGACACACAAACATTCTATTTTCAGTTTTAATATAACTTTGTGAGCATATCTACCCAACTCTTGGAGCAAGTTTAGTTACTGTTTTATCTTTTGTTTGCTTTCTGTTTTTCACTTTTGTTATCAATTTGATGTTTTAGAATAGCATTAGATTTAATCTGTGAGGCTATCTAAGGAAATATTATAGGTACTAATGTACCTGTAGTATCCCTGACAAATGTAATAGTTTAACATTTGCTAATATAATCAGAAATTGTCAGCTAGGAATCTTAAAGCAATTTTATGTTTACAGTCTAAGAAGGATAAGTCTTATATAAAAGTAACAGTTTTTAGTGTGGTTCTTTTAATATAGAGCTTCTATATTAATAATACACTCTCTGAGCTAATTTACTATTGCTTAGTACTTGCTATACATTTTGGATGATACAAATGTCCTTCAAATTAGTTTGATTCCCACTGTTTCAGTTAAGAAAAAGGAAAACCTTTAAAACAATGTCCCATTATCTATAAGAATATTATTTATTGAACCCTTTTGCTTTTTTAATGCTTTTGTTTCCCTGGTTTAATTCCTGGTCATTAATTCAACAGACCACTTATTGACCACTACTCTATGCCACTTATACAACTGAAGACAGAGAAGGGTAACATTTACTCCCTGTCCTTGATGCCAGTGTTGTACCAACAAATGGAAACATGACTTTGTACAAGAGGCCATTGCATAGCCCAAGTATATTACTTACTTACAACCATATTTAAATAATTTGACATTAGCTCTTGTTAATTGTGAGGATGTTTCTGGACCTGGGACTTAATTTTGGTGGTTTTAATATGCTGTTATTATTGTAATTTCCTGAAGAGGGTAGGATTGATAATGGTAAATTTTCTTCTAAGTCATAAGTGATTCCTCTTTGGTTATTCTTAGACTGCTAGTAACCTGATTAATAGATGCCTACTGCCACTTTTTGCATTTCAAATACCTTTATTATATACAGTTTTTATTCCAAATTAAACACAAGTTAGTGCTTTGTGATGTTCTGAGTTTTTCAGTTCATCATGCCATAGAAGAGCTTTTCATGAATTCAAAACTGAGGAAATGGGGAGTGTATATTTTGTTAAGCCAGTGATTAGATTTTTATAGATAATGAATGTCTCTTTTTTTGGAAGCTGAAAATAGACATGAATAGTAAAACTATATATAAAATAATATCCAAAACAACTTTCTTGGAGCATTTCATTTCAATAGATATTTATTCTGCACCATATTATTTGTGTCAGGTATTCTGCTGAGAAATGTACGTTCAATGGTGAGCAAGACTCAAACCTTTCTGTCAAGTAACTGAATCTAATAGTAGTTTTTTCTTGCATTTGTGTTAGGATAACTGTTACATCACACAGCTTGATGATGAGGAATGCTGGCTTTGACATGCTGTGTATGGGACAGATCATTGTGGTATCACTTGCTGGTTGTGTCCTCTCATTTAATTAATTCAAGTCCTCTGATTTTCAGTATCCTCATCCATAAATTGAGAATATTAATGCCTACCTCTTAGTTGTTGAGAGGATTAGATAATTTCTATATTGTCATTTAATTGAACTAATAAGCCCAATAAAAATATGGAAAAGTGATACATAGAAAAGTAATTTCTATGCATACTTTTCTATGAACCTTTACATATTTTTCCTATGAAAATGACCTTGCCTATTGAGAGATGGCAGTTTGAAGGTTATATTTGCATTTTTCTTTGAAGGTGATGTCAAAGCACAACAAATGTATGTAAGTCCTTTGTTCCTCTCATTCACCCTTCCTGCCGCCTTGCTAACATAGTCAAGGCCCAGCCTTTTATTTCTTAACTTTATATGGAATTGTGAATCAGCATACCAATTGTCTTGCTTTACTTTGCTACAAAGGAATCTGTTCATTTTATGTAGGCCGACATATGTAGGCTACACAGTAGCCACTAGATAGAATTAATACCCTGTGTTGATGTCAGACCAATGACCCTGAGTTGACAGTCTCTTCTGGCTCATTAATAGTCTACTGAGGAGTTCAGTTTTTAAATTCACTGTTTATTTGTCACATATAAGTCTGGAAATACCTGTCTTGCAGGAGTATCAAGATTCTAGGCATATTGTTATTTTTAAGCATGATAATATGCAGTGTAACTGTATGCTATTTTTATTTTTAAATTATTTTATTGTTCAGTTACAGTTGTCTGCATTCCCCCCCATGCTATTTTTATTTTAATTAGGAATTTTCCTAAGGAAATGCATACTTTTAAATGCCTCTCCTTAATTTCCTTTTGAAGTTTTCATATGTCAAGTGTTTGTGGATGTCAAATCTATGATTCTGATTTGATTTGGGGGGTAACTTTTTTCTAACTTTAACACTGTTACAGTAGTAGTACTCTACTTTGTTTACTGTGTTAGTTGTGCTAGTGTTCCAAGAAGCAGATGCCAAAATGGGGTTAGATATCCAAGAGATTATTAGGGGAGACACCTGTGGTGGATAAAGGATAGACCCTTCAGATAACAGTGCAGGAAGAGAAAGGAAAGTAGGATTGGGTAGGAAGAACATCAGACAGCAGCACATTTCTGAGAAAGTTTCAGTCAGGCTGATAGGGAGTCCTTAAGGCAGTTTCCCTTTAGAAGAATCCCTTATTTGGCCCTTGCTGGTATGGCTCAGTGGATTGAGCACTGGCCTTTGAACCAAAGGGGCACTAGTTTGATTCCCAGTCAGGACACATGCCTGGGTTGCAGGCCAGGTCCCCAGTAGGGGGCATGTGAGAGGCAACCACACATTGATGTTTCTCTATCTCTCTTTCCCCTTCCTCCTCCTCCTCTTTCTAAAAATAAATAAACTCTTAAAAAAGAAGAAGAAGAATCCCTTATTTGGCAGGAATGGCTAGGTTCTAGTACCACTGTTATGCTCAGTCTTTGGCTGGGTGTAGCCCAAGGAAAGCATGACCTGGGTTGAATCCCCTGAGGACCTAAAGGTTAGCATATGGAGGTTGCAAGTCAGCTGTGCTCTCTACAGCAGATTTGAAAGGAAATCTGAGGTGGGCAACTCCATGATGGCCAAGTTACTAACATTAGGAACTATGGGACAGGTACTCCTGTATTGTTTTATTTAGTCATATCACCAACTCTGTAAGGTGTCAGTCATGCACAAATGGAAACATTGACAGGTTAAATAACATCACTTACAAGCAAGTGACAGATCCAGAATTCTAACTTAGGCAGGATTCTGACATCAGAGTGTCTCAAGCATTTAAACACCTGTACCATCGTGACAACATGCATACACTAAAAAACCATGCCAAAACTTTAAGACTTAACTACATATTTCTTAACAAAGTTTCATGAATCTGCCCTGGCTGGTGTGGCTCAGTGGATTGAGTGCTGGCCTGCAAACCAAAGAGTCTTGGGTTCTGTTCCCAGTCAGGGCACATGCCTGGGTTATGGGCTGGGTCCCCAGCAGGGGGGTGCTCCAGAGGCAACCACACATTGATGTTTCTCTCCCTCTCTTTCTCCCTCCCTTCCCTGCTCTCTAAAAAATAAATAAATAAAATCTTTAAAAAAAAGTTTCGTGAATGTAAAAATGTCTAATTACCTTTTGCCATAATAGTTTTCTAAAGATCAGTTTGTTTTCACTAAGGTATATATGTTCAGAACTTGTGGCTTTTCTGTCTGAATTTTGGTGCATGTCTTCACTTGTCAAAAAAAATACATTATGCCAGTTACACCCCTTCCCCCTTTTTTCCCAATATATTGAAGTTGTAGTACAGCTCTCTAGCTACAGTAAGCAATTCTCCAAGGATGAAGAGAGAAAATGTACATACACAGAGGAATTTCTTTTCCAGAGCTAAAATTGACATTTTATAAATAATTTCCATGTTGCAAACTTGAGACTAGGAAATCACAGCGATTCAGTGATATGCATTTGGCATGAGTCAGTTTTAGTTTTTAGTGCTTTTCATTGGAAATGGCATAAAAAGTAAGATTTCTTTGAATTTTTTATGCTGTGGGCTTACAAGAGACATAAGATGTTTTTCTCTTATAGATGTCTGGCAGTGCATGACAGCAGAAGTAACAACATGGTCACAAACCCCAGCAGTACTTCCCAGGTCACGTGCACCCTTAATTTTTAAAGACTGGAAACAGCCTAAGCAGTTGATAACAGGTCATTTCTAGGTGATAAAGGATATTTCATATGGGGTGTTGCTTTTCTTTCCACACCTAGCATTTTTATAGTCATTCAGAGACTTAATTTTATATGGTGGTGGGTTTATATGATTTTAAATATGTAACAACTGATAACTGAACTGTAACTCTCTTTCCTTTTTTGATGTTTGACATTGATTTTGAGGCCCTAAAACTTTTTTCAAAATTTTAAAAAAACTATTCTAGTTCATTTTACATGTAAACACCTCCCATAGTCATTGACTTCAATATAAGTACAATTGGAAATGCCAAAAGCAGCAGCTACTGTTAAAAAAAAGGAGAGGGGAGCCCTGGCTGGTGTAGTGCAGTGGATTGAGCATCAGCCTGTGAACCAAAGGGTCACTGGTTTGATTCCCAGTCAAGGCACATGCCTGGGTTGCAGGCTGGGTCCCCAGTAGGGGGTGTGAGAGGCAACCACACATTGATGTTTCTCTCCCTCTCTTTCTCCCTCCCTTCCTCTAAAATAAATAAATAAAATCTTTTTTAAAAGAGAGAGAGAGTATTATGAATTATACTAACTACTACTGGAAGTGTTTATGCATTTTTCTTTCAAACACCTTTGTATTAAACTAATTTTAAGACCTTTGCTTCCTTTGTATGTAAAAATTGGGAACTATAGATTGCTGCTTTACAAATTAGTTTAGTCTTTCAGTGACCTAACAGTTGATATGAAAACATGAATTTAAAAATAAATAGCATATTGGATAAACTGTACTATAGGCATAGAAGAAGCCAAAAAAATGGATTACGCTGAATTCAATAATAATTAGTTTTGAGTCCTAAACCATATTCATTATGAAATTGAAATGATTCGTCCTTGACCCCTGGGTGTGGTAGGAATAAATATGGAACACAGTATTGTTTTTTAAACTATTTTGCTTTTATAAGCTAAGACAGATGTACAAAAAAGATGTAGTTTTTATTTTGTATTGGCAGCTTCCAAATATTTAGTATCTATTTCCAAGAGTTGCAATTAGTAAAGCAACCATGGTACTGAAATCTGCACATCCCACAAGCTAATTATATTTGCAAGGTCAGAGTGAATACATATTTTCAGAAAAATAAAGGGTTATATAAATATGTGTCTTCTACTTGGCTGTTATATCACAGTTTGTTGATCTGGAATATAATGTGTACAATTCACAAATTTGTCTGATAACAGAAAGTGGTGTGTGATTGTGTTTATTTTACTAACCAGTATATTCACAGCAATCACTTCCAAATATCTCTCCAGTAAAGATGTGTTAATTACAAAACAGACAAGGTCTTCTATTATATTAAAGCTACTAACAAGAAGACAGCAGGAATCACACATGTAAATAGCATCATCAACCCCTATTTTAGTCCTCTGTTTTGATCTGTGAGTTGCGCATAGACCAAAGGTGCTATTAAAGACTGAGTGTATGAAATAGGCAGCATTATATGAACAAAATTTATTCAACAAGAAAACAGACCTTTAACATGAATTTAACAAGCCTGAGAAATTATAAACTATCATATGCTGCAGATTCATGCAGTGATAATAAACAAAAAAGGAAAGTAAGAGGTTTCCCTAAGCTAGCCAAACTGCTAATGGTTGTGTTATAAGCTGTCTACTGTTGCAGTGACCTCTGAAAAGTCTCAAGGCACTTGTACCAGAAAAAATTAAATGATCAGGCTGGTGAATAGAGATTCAGCGTAGTCTGTAGGACTTCAGCATGGAAGGGAATTATAAAAGCATCGCATTCCTGAAAATATTCATACTTTAGCTTGCAAGTTTTTATTACATATATGAAAGTAGTTTTGTGTAAGTTTTTGGCTCAGTTACTATTTGGATTTGTAACGCATAAACTGAACTGGTTTAATGTACATATACTTTAAAACAAACTCCTTAGAAAATTCATATTGCTCCAAAAATGGATTATTTCCCCTGTCCCCCTCATACCTTAATTAATCCTTAGGGGTTCTTTGTTTAGCATATTGTATGTAAGATTTCCATTCTTAACCATGGAGTGACCACTTTGCTTATCTTTCTATTGCATCATGTTGTAAATACATAAACATGGAGAAACGCCTTCAACTTGTACACACCTCCAAGTGCTCACTAGGGCTTTTTCTTGAATCTTATCGTGGCATAATTAACACCTTCTTTACCCATTGCTCATTAGTGTACTGGACATTAATGAGTCTATTTTGATAGGTTGCTCTAAAGGAGAAGCCTACTTATTCTCATAGTGCAAAAACCAATTATAAAATTGTACAGAAATTAAAATGTAGACTATATTGCCACATTTATAGTTTTATTGCGTACTAAATCTAATTTTGGTCTGCAGGTTGTTGAACATGCTAGTTTCCTTAAGACAGTTGCTATAGTGATGGCAGTGAATTCCTTTAATCCTAGTGTATTCATTTTCTGTTGGCTATCGTATTGTGGCTCAGGAATGGTCCATCTAGACATGTCATTTCACATAAGCCATCATTTATTAGTTGAACAGTATATTAAATACTTGAATTTTCTCCTGATTTTTAAATAGAATTTTAAAATTTTATTCAGATTTGATTTCAACTGATCATGATATCTACTTAGCTGGTATTTTTATTTCCTTTTCATGAAGTTTCACACCTGCTTATATCATTCCAGAGAAATTTTACAAAAATTTATGCATGTAAAGTAGCTGTCTTCTGTTTTAGTTTCAAAGTGTTCAATATAAAAAACTCTATAGGCATTTTGTTGTGATAATGTAATGGAATTTTCATGGTTTTGTAGAGTGGTATTTTTGCTACAAATGATTTTACTGAAATCTTAAAATGCGATCAAAGTATTCTAAATAAACAGTTGGACCACAATGATGCTTTGCTCTTAAATATTTACCACTGATAGTAAGGGTGACAATTCTTAATTCTGTATTTATTTAAGTTGTACATCTGTCTATCAAAATGCTCATTTTTCTCTTCTTTTGGCTAAATTTTAATTTAATTTCATGTGCTTTTTAGTAGAAAATTTTAAATAACTTCTAAAATATTTATTATAATGTCTGACATTAATACCTATTTTTATTAATGCTTTATGGGAAAACACTATTAGAAAATTTTTTAAGTATAAGGAAGAGGTCTAAACCTAGGCCATATTTATTTATATATAAATGTGAAAGTTAAGTCTGGATTATAGCTATTGTATAACAAGAAAAGGTAGTTTTCACAAACTATTAAATCATATATGTTCAGAGGATACTGAGTTTTATTTTGAAGCAAGAGGAATCTTTGGGGAAATTCAAACTGTTAGAAATAAAGGCAGCATTCAAAGTTGATTGTTTTAATTTTTTTTTCAACCAGAGTAGTAGGCCTTTGATTTACCTGTCATAATGATTTGGTCTAAGTTTGTATTCTTTGGAACTGTTGACCCTTTGTGACAACCTTTAGGAAGGGTGATTTTTGTCTTCCTCCCTTCCTCCCTCCCTCCCTCCCTCCCTCCCTTCCTTCCTTCCTTCCTTCCTTCCTTCCTTCCTTCCTTCCTTCCTTCCTTCCTTCCAATCTTGTTCTTTAGCATACAATGTATAGTAATACTTAATCACAAACAGATTTTTTGTCAGACTTGATTGTATTAACTTGAATATAAATTTTATTTTAATCTCTTGGTATCCTCAAGTAATAATTATACAAATGAGAACTGGTCTAGTTAGCAGTAGCTTTAACACCATTAAAAACAAATTTAGAAGTACTATATTATCTTGCTTTAAGTTTCTTTTTAGGTGATAAATGTATTGAGTTTATTCTCTCAGTAATTGATTTCACTTCCCTGTAAGAGGCATCTGTTATAAAGTCCCAGTGCTTTACTTAAAACTTTACAACATTTAAAAGCTTTAATGAGTCTTTTCAAATCGATGGTAATGAACAGAAAAAAGCTATAAGATAGTATGTGATTCTTGTTAAAACCCTTAATATAGAAGAGCTAACATGACATTGTATCATGCAAGAATTTGAATTCTTTCTGTACAGAAATATTGAAATACTCTTCGCACAAAGAGGATACGTATTGTTATTTCTTTAGTGTGAGCCTAGGGCCATGTCATTCTATACCATGTCCCTGGCTTAAAGCACAGATGACCTTGGTTTTCTTGTGCTGTGCCTCCTATTCTTGCCATGGGCTTGGACACTCAAGGCCATCAGACAAGGTATAAAGTCTTTTATAGTCACAAGAAATAAAAGGTATCTGACTAGAAGAGAATACGTGGAGCAAGTACCTTGCTGGTTGTAATTTTGTTGTCATTTCAAGTACTGTGGTGGTATAATTGATGTGACAGGACTGGGCTTTAGATGTGGTCCCTTAGCTTGTGCTCACTTACAGTTTTAGTTTCTCTTTGTCATTCATTTTGATTAGGTAGAATTTAGGTGACAAACATATGCACACTGATGAAGGCTGTTTGGTGTGTAAGTTTAGTAATGAAGTATTTCAGTAATAAAGATGCAAAGTTAATATTTTTCATTACTGCTTCATGAAAATTGCAATAATTGGTGTCACCTTACATTACAAGATCGAGGGTGGTGTGCTGATGGCACAGTCAGCAGGAGGTTCTTTTTTATTAATATTATAATTAAATGATTTTCTGGAAATAGGCCAGAAACAGATGCAAGTTGATCATGCCCTGTCCACTGTTGCTTGGCATCATCACTTGCTTTTTTAAAAAGAATTGACCTGACACCTTGTTTTTACAGGTTGTTATTGATGCCTTCAGATTGATCAATGCTAATATGATGGTCCTAGGACATGAACCAAGACAAACCACCTCAAATCTGGGTCACTTAAATAAGCCATCTATCCAGGTAATGCCTGCATTTGATAATGTGTTAACAACTGTGTTTTACATTTTAAAAGCTGGCATAAATGGCCATTCTTAGATCTAATACTTAGCATTTTAATTTGTTTACAATCAATTTGTTTGTGCTTTAAAAGATTATGGAGATAACTGTTGCAAATGTTAGATTTGCTCATATATGGGTCAGTCTTCAAACTTCCCTCATAGTTTGAGGATACCCTTTTGGGGAGCATAGTAGAGTCTTGCATAGTTAAAATTGGTAATAAAGGATCAATAGGAGTTTCAGGTGGAATACGTTAAGTATCATTCTTAATTGGTAAGTAGACATTTCTCATAGCAGCAAATAATGAGAAAATTGATGTAAACTTTAAGAAGTCCCCAGGAACAGTTCCTAAATAGTACTTAAAGTTTTCTACACTTTCTGTTTAATCCTCACCTTTAAAACAAATCCTACAAAACACATCTATCTTTACCTCTGATAAGAGATTATGTGTTGTTTGAAGTGATGTCAACCACCTTTGTTGCAGTTATTCAGACACTTAATATCCTCTTGAGTGAGTAATGTTTTCTTTCCATCATTCACATGCCTCATTGTTTTTCCACAAATCTTTATAGTGTGCAAAAATTATTTTAAATGTGTTTTTAAATGCACCACAACCTGTACCTATATAGTTAATTGCTTCTCTTAAGATTAATTAAAAGGACAGAAATACATGTTTGGTTACATAAAACACACAGACAAAGACTTTACAGCAGCTATTGCTGTTTCCCCTCTGAAACCTTGCTCTATCATACCATTGTCTTTGGGGAATTGTGGCTTTCCTAGTTAACCATGGTCAAGCCTGTGTTATACTTTAGTAACTACTTATAGACATTTACTTTTGTAGCAGTCACTCATCTGAAATCTTCATCAGAATGAAATGTTCTGTTTCAAAGGATTTGGGGTGTGTTGTTTTTAAAAAATAACCATAAGTCAGGGAAAACTGCAAAGTATAATGAGTATGAAATAAGCTACCAGTGTTTTTGATTGGGTACAGACAAGTCCATGCTTGCATGTTCCAAGAGAATATATTATTGGACCTGTTTAGCCTGTGATAATGACCTTTCTTAGAAACCCCCATAGCATCATACTACTTCGTTTTTTTGTTTTTTCTTTTTTTTTTTCCAAAAGGTTAAGTAGCATCTCACAATCCAAGATCATTGTGATTACTGCATGGTATGTCTCTGCCAGAAGTTTTTACTAATTGCAAGTTAACAGCCACCTGTTGCATATTTCATCTTTTAATTTAAACACTGTTTTGTTGACCTTAAGAATTGAGTATAATCAATATTTTGAAAAATTTTTTTCTATACTATCCACTTCGTGTTTTTTGGACCTACCTTATAGTCTGTAATATAAGGCAGACCTTGTAAAGCAGATTCCAAATCCAATTTGAAAGGACCTGTGAATATAATATTATAACAGCTATAGCATCATTGGGTTTTCTTATTTTAGGGGGTTTTTTTTTTTTGCCTTCCAATTAAAATTTGTAAATATATTTATTTCACAGTTTATGTAGTGCTCATCAGAATGACATCTATCTGGGTACTTTATTTAAGACAATTTTAATACTAAAACACTCAAATGGGATCAAGCCAAAAACTGACAGAGCAAAGCTAAGCCTTAAAACCATTTCTTAGTTTTCTAAGACAAACTACAAAGGAAGCAACCCAAAAGATCATGAAGCGAATAGAATTTTTAATCTGGGGATCAGAAGCTTATACCAAAAGGCCATAGTTTTTATTTTAAATGAAAACTAGTTCATGTTAAGGTGGGTTTCGCTCCTAAACCAACTTTCAGGTAATGAGGATAGAAACCTGCCAGCAGCCACTCATGCTGGTGGTCACTATGCTTTTCTAACGCTGTTTTTGTTTACTATTATTCTTCTAGTAATGCTGAAAAATTATGATTTTATTGGACACTAGTATTTAATAATTTGAGGAAAGTTCCTAATATCTTAAGTAAGAAAAAGATTATAAAATAAGATATACAAGTGGCAAATATATATTTTATAAACTGTACCTACATCTTTACACCAAAATGTTTGTATTACCTTTGGTTGAAAGGATTTTTTAATTAAATTTCAGATTTTAAATAAGAGAAGCCATTAATAATCCAGGTAGAGAGGGGAAAGAATAATGCCTGTACTATAGGCATTTTTGTTAATATGAGACTTATTATTTTGTGAATACAGAAATATGAACAATTCAGTGGTGATTGATTTTGACATTTATTTCACTGTGATGATTATTTATGTACTTATTTTAAATTCGTCATAGCAACAAAATTATAAAGCTCTAAAGATTAACTAGAGAGGCATAGAAATAATCTGAAAGTTAATCAACAGGATCTCAAAACTCCCCTTTGTCTAGTTCCTCCTCTAAACCATTCTTTGTCTAGAATAGATAGCATCTTAGACTGGTACTGAGTACCAACCTAGGCAGAACTTCCTTCTTGCAAGGGTGTCAGGATATCCAAGAACCAGGTAAGCTAAGCACTGTAAGTAAATCTAAAATATATTGTTCTACAAACAGTGTGATCAAAGGTAGCTAGCTTCCCAGGTCAGCCACCGAAAGCTTATTTAGCTCACAGTAGATACTATAAAATAGAACTATGATTTAAAACACTGCTTCTGTGAGAAACTGTTGCAGATTTCAAATGGCCAATTAACAAATGAGTTTCTGGAACATACCCTACTTTAATGAAGAATTGCCTAAATTTTCCTAAATCCATCATATCTTTTTTAGGTTAACTTAAAAGTAGTGGTTTTAAGAATTTTCTAGCTACATAACTTTCTGCTTTATCTGCCTGACATACTATGGCACTTGCTAGTATATTGTGGTTAATTTACCATTTGACCCTTTCAAAAGGTTAATTTCTTCCTTGATAAAACTAATATATTTGGCATATGCTGCCACAATTTGTAACTCCATGTCAGCTAGACTGTTTAATTTGAGAGAATTTATTATCTGTTGAGCTAAAAGAGGATGTGGTTTCTGGGCTCTTTTCGAAGGAGGAGCCCAATTTACTTAGGATTTGTGATAAACGCACTGGGGATACGCAGCAGGTGAGGAAGGGAAGTTGGAAGCCTGCTTGAAGCTATCATTTGATTTAAACTTATATTAGTTTTGTTATTATTCCTGCTAATCTTTCATACTGCCTGTGTTAGTTTTACTACTTCTATCTAAATAATATCATTGAAAATCAAGTAGGTGGTGCCTTCAAATACCAAACTATATATTTCAGCAATACATTATCTCCAAAATGTGGATCTGTCTGGGGCACATTGACTGACTTCTGTAATTATTAGCTATAACTGTTATTAACTATATAGCCACTATGTAGAATTATGTAGTGAGGATATTGCACAAAAGTACTTGGATGATGGAGCAGTTTGCACCTCAAATCTAATTTAAGCTCCACCCTCCAACCAGGCTGTATCTGGAGGACTGGGCACCTTTTTCTAATTCTTCCACCCAGCAGATACATTTTGTAGTTTGCATAAAGATGAGTGCAGGTTAAGATCTGTACAGTACAATTTTTGATCTGTACAGTACAGCATTTCTATATACTACAATTTAATTCACTGCTCCTGGTGATGATTAAAGTGGATAGGGATTCAATAGATACTCCTAGTACTTTAATTTTATATATCAACCATTTTATTATAGCAGGTGTTAGGAATATAAGTGGATTGTTACAGTATGTATTAAAATGTTTAATTGATGGAGTGATTTTTCCTAGCAAAGTAAGCTGTGCTTTGTTTTTATCCTGATCCTTAAAGTTCAAAGACTTATCCAGGAATTTCTTAAGATACATGGTAGAAAAAAACATGGGCTTCGGAATCAGGACTTGGTTTCAAATCCCAGCTTTACCTTTTTACTAACTATAAAATGGAACAAATTCAGATTTCTGCCTTATTTTCCTCATCTATCAAAGTACAAGTGGAACCAGCCTACTTACTAGGTTGTTGTGAAGATTATAAGACTTAATGTATAAAGCAGATGCTAGGTGCTCAGCAGGTAATCCCTTCTACATCAACACTATAACACCTACACTGTAAAAAATCTAATAATCAGACAGTGTGACTGTTGTTTTGGATAGTTTTACATCTAGTTTCCTCAGAGTTAACCCCAAAGTCCTCTTTATTTTTATACTTGTTGTAAATATGTCCAAGGTGTATTTCTATACTTTGTCTTAGTAAGCTGATAGAGGGTCCCTCAGAATATCATTCTGAACCTCACTTGAACTTTTTTGGCTAGAGCTAAATATTTGAGCATTTATGAATGTATTCCAGCACATGCAACTTTATTCTAACTTAATAAAGCCATGCTGTTAACTTAAGTTTTTATTTTGGTTTGCCTATTTGTCTTGGAGATCCAGGGCAGTGGATAAAATCTGGTTAGTGAGACTGAGTGTGAGCTAAATAAACCTAGTAAGAGCAAACTCCACTTTCTTAATTTGGAGATATGTGCAGACACAATTATTTGAATCTATGAGAACTGAATTAAGAAGGGAAATCTCAGATTAATGTTATAAGTGAAGAAATAAGTGTCTTATTATGACGTTTTAAGCTTTAATTTTGAAATAACAAAGGGCCCCCTAGATATAAAATCAGGCTTATTAAATTATATACTTATAAATTATGAATATTTAATTTATAATTTGGATTATGATGAGGTCAACCCTTTCCCTGAACAAGGCTACTGAAACTGTTGAGTTTGTGCTTCTCTATATCATACTTTGAAGAATCTGTGAACCAGACTTTTAAACCTCATTCTGAACTTGTAGCTGAGTGAAAAATATTAATTTAATTTTTGTTTAGGATAAAACACCTTTTTAAGAAGGTAATAAAGGTATTGTCTACAGATTAACAATGTTAACAATTTCAGACAGTTGTATTTATTTTAATAAATGAGAAATATTAATTTGTCCTTTTTCAAATCTTTTACTTATATAGGCATTAATTCATGGACTAAACAGACATTATTACTCTATTACTATTAACTATCGGAAAAATGAACTGGAACAGAAGGTAAGTTTAAATTTTTATGTTATAAAGGGAAAAAATCTTTTTCATACCATTTAAATTATGGACCAGTATATTTGATTTTGAATTGATGACCTATTTCATGGATGTGTTCCAAATATTTTTTTTATTACTGATGAATTGCAGCATAAAAGAAAGGAGTATTTTACTGGATATATTGGAAGATATTTTACCTTATTGTTAGATGCTAAAATAGGAAAGAAAGTAGGAAATAAACATTCTAATTTGGTTTTATGACAAATTATAAAAATCTTTTTCCTAATTATATAATTTTCCTGATAATTTATCTTCTCAATAAAATGAACTTTTGTAACTAAATTACTAATTAGTTTTCTGCATTTGAAAGGAATAAATCAGATTGTAATTGTGTGCTACTTTTTAAAAACTTCCATGTTTACCTAGGGTAAATGAAAGGTAAATCAAAAGAGAAATGCAATTTGGGGTTTTCAGATATTCAGAGCTGGATTTTTTTGTTTAAGATAATCTTTTTTTAAAGATTATATTTATTTTTAGAGAGGGGGAAGGGAGGGAAAAAGAGAGAGAAACATCGATGGCAGAGAGAAACATCGACCAGTTGCCTGACATATACACCCCGACCAAGGACAAACCAGAAACCCAGGCGTGTGCCCTGACTGGGAATTGAATAGGCAACCTTTTACTTTGTGGGATAATGCTTTGTGGTCAGGGCTAGAATGAGATTTTTTTCAAATTTTTGTATTTATTGATTTTAGAGAGCAGGCAGAAAGAGAAACATTTGTTTGTTGTTTCACTTACTTACACATTTCATTGGTTGATTCTTGTATATGTCCTGATCAGGGATAGAACCCACAACCTTGACATATTGGGGCAATGCTCAAACCAACTGAGTTACTCAAACAGGGCTAGAGCTAGATTCTTATCCCTGTTTATACCACGCAACTTTCAAATCACTTACTTTTATTTTTATTTTTTGATATTTAATTTATTTTAAATATTTTATTGTTCTATTACAGTTGTCCCAATTTATCCCCCTTTGCCTGCCTCCACCCAGTAATTACTTCTAAAATTATGTAGCATCTTGGTAGATTAGCATTCTTTTATTTCTGCTATTTTAGGATTATTTCAGGTACAGTTTTTCTCTCCACTAATGTCAAAGGTTTAAATCTGCCTATTTCTGAAATTTCAATCTGAACTTTTTTTTGTTCACTGTTAAAACTACTCATCCTTTAAATTAGCTTCTTGTGTTTCTCTCTGAGAAAAACAAAAAAATTTAAGAACACCAAGTACTATTTTCAGCCAGTAATTTTTGGTTCCTTCAAGTCTAAGACGCTCTCAAGTCCAAACATGGTAAGTAATCAGTAGTAAAGAAGACCTTTCTTACCAGTTGAAACTGTTCCTCACAAAAGTACCTTAGAAGGGAATTCTAGTGCTTGTGATAAGTGGGAGGGGGAGGAAATTGAGGTCTCCATACTACCCCCCCTTTCAACCAGATAATTTCCATTTTTAATCTCAAGTTTGATAAACTACTGTTTTAAAAGGTTAAAGCCACCAATAAATTCACCTTAAGGTCCTAGAGGCTGCAGGGAATCAGTTATTCCTTGGCTTGAGGCGAGATGCAGAGTCATAAAGTTCTCTTGCAGTTGCTTGTCGTGTCCCAAAGTTCTGATCTGCTGTGGAGGATTTAGTTGATAGCTTGAAGTACAAAGTTAAAGGTTTTTAGCCAGGGATTGAGCATTGGCTTGTAAACCAAGAAGTCACTGGTTCAATTCCCAGTCAGGGTACATGCCTGGGTTGCAGACCAGGTCCCCAGTTGGGGGCATGCAGGAGGCATCTGGTGGATGTTTCACTCTCTCTCTCTCCCTCCCTTCCCCTTTCTCTAAAAATAAATAAATAAAATCTTTAAAAAATATAAGTTAAAAATTTTTAATTTTGCTACATTTAACATTTTCCTTCATATATATTTCTCTACTATTTAACAGTCCAGAACTAGACCTCATATTAAACTTTATCAGTATTGCACAAAGGATTAATTCCATGAGAAAACAGTTTAACAGGTCATATACTCACTGATCATAACATCCACTCCAGTATGACAAGCCTTAGATTGAGGCAGCGTGCACAGGTTCATCACTTATTTTTAATTTTACATAGAATAGGTACTGGTTGAAAATTAGTACTACTTGGAAATACTCAGCTAATTGCATAATTTTTCCCCTTTATTATTTTTTTTGTTCCACATAAACTTAGCCTTCATCCTTGGCATAAAAAACACACATACAATTACATAAATTAATTAATGTTATAAATAGTTATGTTTCTAATAGTTCAGTTCAGGTGCTTCCTTTGAAGCTTTGCCTTTACCCTTATTCTACCAACCTTTATACATACCCCAAGCCCTTCCTGAGGGCCCCAGTGGAATTCTTGTCCAGGCATGATAGGTATATCGTGCTGCTCTGTGGGAACTTTGTTTGCAATTAAAGTGGTAGGAAAATACAGTTCTCAATACTTAACAACAGGTAGCTTTATAGCACACATAGTTGCAGCACTGAAATTTCTCAAGGATATATTTTCTAGTACACTATCAGTGGCAAAGATAGGAAGCAATCAAAGAAATCAGAGGTACTTGTGCAGGATTTTTCCAGTTCCCCACCCCAAACTACTCTGGGCCCTAGCAGGGGCATTAGGAAATTTGGAGATTTTGTTTCTTATAAACCCTCATAGATGTTTGTGAAATGCAGCTTCTTCTCCAACATGAGAAGAACTTTGTACCATATCTAGTTGCAAGCCTCTAAACAGGTAGAGTAATTTTTCTAAACTAAACTCAAACATTTCCAACTATATTTTCAGATCTTCATGGCTCAGGAATCTTTGTTCAAGTATACTGGTTCAACAATAGTCATTCTGTAGTCACATTTTTTTCACACTGGACAATTGTATTAATTATTTTTAAAAACTCTTATTCAGTGATAGTCTGCAACTGAAGAACATCTTTAGAATGAGACTTGAAGAAGAACTATCTTAAGACTCTAAACTTGAAAATTTATGGACTTCCACGAATATATGCATATACTCAGAACCAGGAGTCCAGTTTGCGAAACAATGAACGATGGTGTTTAGTTCCATGATTACTCGTAGAGTCTGATACCAACTTGCTAATGTGATTGCACACTGGATGAATTTATTTCCATCCCAGTTTCATGACTTTTTGTTCTGATAGTAAAGATTTTTTTTTATTATAAAGGGAATGTTAGAATTTGAAAGAAATTTAGAGGTTACCTAAAATAAGCCCTAAATTAATAGATTTTATAAGCAGGAGCTCAGAAAGTTTGACATAAAGTCATTCAGTAAATGGGGCATTTACCTTCTTGGCATTTGAAAGCTGAGTTATGTGAACTGTTAAAGATCTTATGTGTCATGGAACACTACACAGCAGTAAAAAAGAAGGAATTTTTACCTTTTGCAGCAGCATGGATGGAACTGGAGACTATTATGCTAAGTGAAATAAGCCAGTCAATGAAAAATACTGTATGATCTCACTTATAAGTGGAATCTAATGAATCTAATGAATCTAATAAACTAATGAGCAAAACAGAATCAGAGGCATAGAAGCATGGAACAGACTGATAGCTGTAAGAGGGGAGGGGGCAGGTGAGGACTGGTTGGAAGAAGGTAAGCGGATTGGTCAGAGAACATGTATGCATGACCCATGGGCGTGGACAACAGTGTGGGGATTGACTACGGAAAACGGGGGCAGGTTTGGGGGAGGGGGCAAAAGGGAAATATTGGGACAACTATAATAGCATAAACAAGAATATATTTAAAAGAAATGTAATCTATAACCATAGACCTGTAATGTTGATATAATAAGGTTTTAAAATTCTAAGTTGGTGATCTAAGATACTAAATTAATCAGGAAAAAAAAGAGATCTTGTGTGTAACATAGTTTCATTATTCATTCAAAAGATATTTATTGAGGGTCTGCTATAATTAGATACTGTTCTAGAATCTAGACCTTGGTGATCTTAAATAAACAGGGCAAAGTCCTTGCCCTGTTGATTTGTCTGTAGTGAGAAGGAAGTGCATTATATTAAAAAAATTTTATGGTGAAAACACAATACAATATACAAGTGATGTATTATATTATAGAACTGTAACCATTGTAACCCCAATAAATTTAATAAAAATAAAGAAAAATGTCAGCTGTTGATGATGTTACAAAAATAACAAAGCAGGTTAAGGGAAGAAAGATGTTTAAGATAGTGTGGAGTGGCTTTTTTATATAGTATGGTGAGTGAAGGCATCTATCTCTAAGGAAGTGAAGAAGTAAGCCATGAAAAGAAGAAAAATAGCCCTCAAGGAAGAAGAAGAAGAAATACAAATGCCATGGAGTTAGAGTACTCCTTAGGTTATGTACGCAAGTTTAGGAGAATTCTGATTAGAGTTTATTTAAGTTAATACAGTTAAATTCATTAATTCCTGAAGTTTTTGTGAAGTTGTTCTCAAGACAAGTGAAGGAAATATTGTCCATACAGGAAAATAATGACTTTCTCTTTATATTTTTTAGATGTTGCTAAATTTGCATAAGAAGAGTTGGATGGAAGGTTTGACACTTCAGGACTACAGTGAACATTGTAAACATAATGAATCAGTGGTAAAAGAGATGTTGGAATTAGCCAAGAATTACAATAAGGTAAAAGTTATTTCCAACACTTATTTCTTACAATCTTTGGGATATGTGTGATTAGATGTCAAGCATTGTATAAATATAATGAGTTAAAATTGAGTGACCTAATTTGTAGATCAGGTAGTAAATATTTTAGGCTTTGCAGCCACCCCGTCTGTCACAGCTGCTCAGCTCTGCTGTTGTAGTATAAAAGTTTGTAAAGGAATGAGTGAGGCTGTGTTCTAGTAAAACTTTACATACCAAGCCAGGCAGCTGGCTAGATTTGGCCCATGGGATATAATTTGCCAACCCCTGCTGTAGACCAGTTAAAATAATTTTACATTTGAAGTCTCTTCATTGTTCAGAGGACTTTGTCTTGGAAGGGAAGGGGAGCAGGGGTTGTCACATTTTTGTGCTCACTACATAAAATTTATTTTATATGCTTTTCTGTTTTTATATTTAAAAAGATTTATTGAAAACCTACTATGGAGGTATCAGGGATATGGTGAGAAGCAAGACCTGTTGGGAACCAGAAAGTTAACAAATAAATACAAAATACTTTATGATTAGTGTTATGAAAAAAATAAACAGGGCGATGTAAAGAAAAGTGATTAGGGGAGACAACTTTAAATGAGGACATTAAAAAAGTTGAATTTTATCCCACCTGGTGTGACTCAGTGGACTGAGTGGTGGCCTGCGAACCAAAGGGTCACCGGTTCGATTCCCAGTCAGAGCACATGCCTGGGTTGCGGGCCAGGTCCCTAATGGGGGTTGCGCAAGAGGCAACCACACATTGATGTTTCTCTCCCTCTCTTTCTCCCCCTTCCCCTCTCTCTAAACATAAATAAATAAAAATTTTTTAAAAATGTTTAAAAAGTTGTATTTTGCAGAATCTAGATGTATATGGTCATGATAATGTTTTTGTTCATAATTTTGTGTTCTTTTACAATTTTGAAACTGAGCAAATACTTGGGCTATGACTAAAATGTATTCTTTGGTATTAGTTTCGTGGTGCTGTCACAACAAACTACTATAAACTGGGTGTCTTAAAACAATGAATTTATTCCCTCAAAATTCTGGAGGCTAGAAGTCCAAAACTCAAGGTATTGGCAGGGCCGTGCTCCCTCTGAAGCCTCTAGGGGAAGGTCCTTCCTTTCTTTTTTCAGCTTCTGTTAGTCCCAGTTTTTGGTTTGTGGCAGCACAAATTTAATCTTTAATCTGGGTCAGGATATCAACATACCTTTTTAGAGGATGTGATTCAATGTGTAACATGTATTTCCAACTTTTTGATCAGAGACACATGAAGAATAGGTTTTACATTTTGACCCACTATGTATATGTGCATATGTGCACATATATGTGCACATGTAATATGCAAATGTATATGTGCATATGTAATTGCAACAAAAATTTTCTGAAATAATATTTACCCTCATTATGTGATATATCCTATTTTCTTTTTGATTCAATTTCATTCTGTTTTGATTATATATGTAAGCATTACATGAGGGCTGTCCAGAAGGTATCCAGCCATGTAAACTGAAAAGTAAGAGACATTTATTGAAGAAGATACTGGATACAGGAGACATTGTACATAGGACACTGACGCCTCAGTCCCCTTCAAAGTAGGCACCTTGGAACCCCACAGTTCTTCCAGTTGCCATCAACTGCCCTGTCATATTTTCCTGAATCTCATCAAGGGTCTGAAACCTCTTCCCTTTCAAAGGTGAAAGCCAGAAGTCACAGGGCACCAGATCTGGGCTGTAGGAGGGCTGAGTCACCTGGGTGATTTGATGTTTTGCCAAAAAACTCGACATTAGTCGCAATGTGTGAGCAGGCACATTGTCATGATGAAGCTGCCAGTCACCAGTTGCCCATAGCTGCACCCTTCTGAATCATCTGAATAGTTTCTGTGGAGGAATAATGTTCACACTTAATGCAAAATTTGATGCAGATTCATTGCAATACTCACTCAGTCATTTTGAATGTGATGGCCATACAGTACACATGCTCACTCATTGGTGTCCACCACCCCCACTGACCAGTACAGTGAGGTCATCATTGTTCACCTATGCGTATTCCAGTCCACTCTCCTTGGCTGCCAGGTTATTTCGATGTCACACAACCCGTTCTTATTATATTAACAATGGCTGCACTTTTCTGTACAGAACTCATACACAAATACATACAGGTTACAGCCTGCTAATGGATTGAACATCTAGAATTTGTAAAATATATGTAGACATTATACAATGTTATATTTACAAATATTTATTGAATATCCTCTCTACAAGTTACAGTGGAAAACAAGGATCCTTCTTTCGTTTATAAGAAAACAGGTCTGTAAGAAAAGCTGATTACCAGAGTACTGCAGACCACTAGACCAAAATTGGTGTGTTTCATAACACTTTAGTGTTCAAATTGTCCAGAATCAGCTGCCTCAGTATCACCTGGGCTCTTCTCTAGACTCTCAGACCTACTGAGTCACAATCTACATTTTAACAGTGTTTCTAGATTTGTATACTCATTCAAGTTCGAGAACACTGCTGTAGAGAAGTCCATGTGAAGTACTACAGAAGGTGAGAGGCTTGTGCTTTCAGCTGTGGAAGACCCAGGAGTGTGTCTTAGAGAATAACAACATTTGAACTAGATGTTAAAGTATAAGTACTATAAGATCTAGACATACAGAGAAATGTTACCCTAGACAAAACAAACATCACAGGCAAAGTCTAGGAGAGACGGGAAAGTCAAGGACATGTTTTAGAAACTGTTTAGCCACAGTACATAATGGATGAGGGTGATAATAGGGAGCAGATTTTTTAAAAGTTACCAAGTCAAGTAACAGGGTTTAGAATATCAGGGGACAGTTATTTTTTATCAGGAGCATCGTATACCCAGAACCTGACTTTGGAAACATAAGAACCAGATTTTAGAAGCAAAATTTAACAACGGTTTTGAAGAAGGAGTGCTGTAATAGAGGTTCTGTGTAGGAGGAGCTTGCTATTATCCAGACAAAAGGTAGTGTCTGGATTATCAGAGTGGCTGTAGGAATGGAGGCATCAATAGACAAATAAACAGAACCCGGCACCTCCCGTTGGATAGAGATGAAGGGAAAGAAGAAGGAGGAATCAAAGGTGAATTCAGAGTTTTCTGCCTAGATGACTAGAAGTATGATAGTGTCATTAACATTTCCAGTTTAGGTGAAAAGGATTAAGAAAGGAGATAAAGAGATCCATTTTAAACAAGTAGTTAGAAATGTGGGACTACAAATAAACAGTAGGGGCTAGAGCTTATTATTTTGGAGGCAGTTAAAATTCATATGGGTTAGCACACCAAAAACTAATATTTCTCTTTTTAAATCAAACACATCTTACCAAAAACAAATGTAAATATTAACCAAGAGACAGTGTATAAAATTTTCCAAGTATAGCAACATCTTTTGAGAGAATTGAGCTTTGAAAAAGTTGCTGGGCCCATACAAACTAAATTCCAGCAGAGTGAAGTTTGGCTTTGAAGAGCATGCCCTGTTTACAGGTCATGTTCAAGCTGGAAATCCCCTTTGGTTCTAGATTGTAAGGAAAATATGTTTTATCTGTGAAGAGTAAAGAGAAAGAATAGTTTAGCACACTTGAAACAGTTAACCTTTTATAAACTGAAAAGCTATGACAAATTATTCAGCAGACTGTAAGAATGGTTTTCATATCTCTGTAATGTTACAAGTTTAAGTAAACTCATGTTGGTACCACTGCCAGGAAATAACCTATTTTTGGTCACTGCTGCCCATCTACAGAAGTTTTTGCTTTTTTAAAGTTTGAAAAAAATCTCTGTAGTACCCAGAAAGTTGTAAGGTTTGGTTATAAAATGAAAACAATGTGTAAGCTGTGATATGAAGGATTCCAAATTTGGAAATGTAATTCCCTCTATGATTGAAAGAGAATGTGGTGGAGTTTTTAGTAACACTTAAAATATAAAAAGAAAGGCTCATGCTACCAATTTTTTTTCAGTATTCTTTTTAATTGGTTGTTTTAAATTAAGGTAATTATTGTTAGGTGCCAGTTAGCTCCTAAAGTAAGAGAAGGTTAGAAAATAATTAAATTCCTTTGTTCCAACTTTTTTATGTTAAGTCTAAATTCCACACAAAGAGTCTGCTTGATCATTAGTCATTGATTTCTCTAATTACTGAACTTCAACATCCACCACTGTTATTCCAAATTTCCCAATTTTTTCATGCCAGGTACATCAATTTTTAAAATATTGATAATATTTGATTGGATATTTATAAATGAATATGCAAGTGAAAATGAATTATGAACACATTTTAAGAATAGCATAGACACATAAAATTTGCTATGCTTTCAAACATGTATCCCTGTAATTCTGAGTTCTGACAGTTTACTTTTTAGGTAGAAATATTGCCTACTTAGAACCTGAAGGAAACTTTGGATATATCTTTTATGTGATTATATTTGGTTTACTATAGTACCTATATTAAAATAGTAAAATTTTTGTGCTAGTGTAATACGATTAGAAAAACAAAAATAAGTATTGGGAAAATTGAGCCAAATTATCATTATTTAAGTGTGATAAGATATGTTTGCAATCAAACATAGAAACCCAAGAGACTAAACTAGAGAACTGTTAGAATTATTATAATCAAGAATTATGTAGCTGGTAACCATGCAAATGCTGGTGTCCATATACTGCACAGTATCTAAAGAATCCTTGTAAAATAGTTTTTAAAACAGTAATAAACTGGATAAGAGATCTGGGAAAACTCCCTGAAGACAAATGGCATGTAAAATGAAAAAAGCTCAACTTTACTAGGTAGTCAGAGAAAAAAAATAAAAAGTAAAAATTTTATTTTCAAATTAAAACAAAATTGTTTGGGAAAATGCATCCCTAGTGGGAAAATAAACTGATGTAACATTTTTGAAGGCCCTCTTCCAATTTTAAATGCATATAACTCTTTGAAACAACATGTTCTCTTTTAAGGCTTTATTGTGAAGAGTAAACAACTACACATACCAACTGAGAGAAATACTTGCAACCTGCACTTGTGTGTAAAAAATTAAATTGGTTAGCAGTATTAATCTCTACCATGTTACCTTCCCTCCCTTTTTCAAAGACACCTCTCTATCACATATATCTCAACATACTATGCTGTTAACAGTGTCACCTGTTAGGTGCAAGGTAGGGGAATTATATACTCTATGTATATCCTGAATTATTTTCAGTTTTTGAACCAATCAAGTGTTACCTATACCTGAGATTGTGTAATTTCAAAGTAACAATGGCTTAAACAAAATAGAAATATATGTATCTTGCAATTCAAGACCAATATGAAACTTTGAAGTGATCACAGGCACACAATCCTTCTGTCTTTTGCTCCACTTTCCTTATATTGGCTTCCATCTTTTAGCTCTCCTGATTTCAGGGTGAGAAATCACTATGGCTTCAGCCATCCCATCTGAGTTCTAGGCAAGGGGGGAAAAGGAAGGGAATTTGGTCTGTATGTTATCATAATCCCCTTTTTAATTGGTTGTTTTAAATTAAAACAACCAATGAAAATACCTCCCACCTAAATCAGTTCCCTTTCAGAATCTTTTCCGTAAGTTCCACCCAGTATTTCTGGTAATATCTCATTGGCAGAACTTAGTCAAGTGAACATACCTTGCTTTGAGAAAGGCTATAAAATGTAGTCTTTACCTGGGAGCATTTCTGCCTTTAATAAAATCAGAGTTTTATTATAAAAGAAGAAAGAGAAGATGTGTATTGGGTAGGCACCTAGTAGGCTCTGACAAGTTCTTTAACAAGCTGAACTACAATCATACACATACACTTGTGCATACACACAGGTACACATATGGTCCTTATTTTATATCCCTGTTTCATTGATTACATTTTAAAGTTGGATTGCCTATGTGATTTTTAGAAAGAATTTATGCTGGTCAAGGCACCTTATTAAATCATGGATTTGGCTTTATTATTATTCAGGATGTGTCTTTAAAAAGTTACAATTTCCTGAAGTTTCCTGTGTTTAAGTCACAGTTTCATTGATTATGGCTGTGTGGTTATACATGTCCCTGTCATTCTTTGTGCACACTCCTTTTTTGTATATTTCATATTGCATTCATCATAATTTGAGATTTACTAGGCAAGTAAAGCCCAAATGTGAGCTCCTTGAAGAGCAAGAACTGTCTTACTCAGAGTACGTAGTAGTGGTTATTGAACGTGTAAAATGATAAAAATTCTACTGTTGAGGACATCTATAGAATGTACTGGAGTGTTATAAGATATTCCAAAAAGAGCTGGGAAAAAATTTGTATAGTATAAATATTGCCAGAGTTAACATGTGCTTCTCCCAATAAGATAGTGCCTAATATTTTCATATATGAAATGCAGATTAACTACTTCACTGTGATGTTTTAAGGATTCGGTAAACTAATATTTGTCAAGATTCTGTATGTTAATTTTTAATTCCTGGTGGTTGTAGGAAAACCAGTTTTATTTTTTTCGTACCCATACCTTTTATACTTTCTCAGATAGTTTTTAAATTGATTTATGTTTGTTAATTTTATTTTCCCAAGTATGTTATATAAAACCATTTTTAAACTTATTCCCTACCACTAAACCCATAATGTGGTTTTCAGTTAATATCCAGTATATTGACTTGATATAAAAATCAAGAAAGAAGTAAAATACATTATCTTGAAATGCATTAGCAGTTGTGCAGAGATTGTTTAATAATGAAAAGTACCATATAAGTAATTTTAGAAAGCATGTACTTTAAAGGGATTATAGCATGTTACAGAGAGTAAAGAAACTTAACATGTCAAAGGGAAAAAAGAAGCCGAAGAAATAGAGAAATATGAATTGGAGTAAGAGACATGATGTCCAAAAAAAACAGAGGTTACAGAAAGGAATAGGAGAGAAAACAGGTATTGGAATATCTCTGAGGTATTCAAAAAGTTCAAGAAAACCAAGTCCATTGGAATTCATCTGTTGGTGATTCTTAAAAGACTGGGAATGAAGTACTAAGGATGTTTTCCATGTTTGTTAAAAGGTAAATAAATGGTAGAATTTGAGATACAGGTTATGCACTTAAGAAATAAGACCATCACCAGAAAAAAAAGAAAATGAGGTAAATGAGTTTAGAAAAAGCCTTTTTGAGATAGGGGGTACATCTAAGGGGATTATGATAACATAACAGACCAAATTCCAGGAATTTCTTAGAATTGTGCAGACCGAGCATGATGGGATAGCCATCTGGGGGTCTTTGTTGATAAACTGTTAAAAACGTTTTTGGTGTGAATAGCCACAAACATTTTCAGTGCTTTTTTGTTGGTTGAGTAAACCGAAGAGCACGAATGCAAAAGCAAAATTTGATGCCAAATCACAGAAGTTGCCATAAACACAGAAGTTCCCCTAGTGAGGACACTGCCTGTGCCCGAATTTCATTTGTTTCTGCTGCTACCATTTCTTAATTTTTCCTGGTGACTTGCCAGATTAGAACTATGACTGAAGACAGAGTGGTCTTGCCCAGATGGCAGACAAGATATAGGTAACTTAGGTAGATGGAGAAAGTATTTTAGGGGGTTGATGTGATGATCTGGTCTGGTCAGATCTGGTCTGTCTTAGAATGTAAGAGATGTGCTTACTCTTTTGTCATGGGGTTTGCAACCTTAGTATATGCCTAAATCTACAGCTGCTCCTCATTTTCCAGATGGCATCTATGGCTGGGAGTACTTTTTACCATCTGCACTTCTCAAAGAGTTTGTGAACTCTCTATTTTAATTATTGGAAATGGAAAAACTAATTGGTAAAGTTGTTATATGATATAAAAGATTTTAAAAATTGAGTTTTTACATTTCACTTAAGCTTTCATATAAGGTCAGTACTTTAAATGCCTTTTGACTTTTTCCTTCGTATATCTGCCATCTTTGATATTTGCAATACTCCAAAATACTCCATAATAACTATTTTGTACATGAATTGGTATTTTGAGCCAAATTCCAAAACTCTTACCTCCTTCAGTACTGTGAAGTACTGTTGCTGGCATGTGCGTAGAACTGCTAACACTGACTGGATGTAGAGTACTAACTCATGTGAATTGTTCCATTCATCTAGTATGTTTTCAGGTCAGTAAGGTATTGTCATAATTTTTAAAAGTAATTTAGGACAAAGCTTTTATGTGTTGCATTTTATCCATATATATAAAACATTGAAACAGTGAGAGAAGCAATTTTCCAGTTAGGAAATACTTTTTTAACTAGCTGAGAATAATATGAGTGACATCTGACTCTGAAAATGAACATATTCTCTGTCTAGGGAATTCTGGATTTGGAGTGTTATTAACTTTATTTTTCCTTTTTGCAGTATTATGAATCATAAGTGTATTTCCTAATGATGTGTTGTATACTCTAATAATCAGTACATATGATGCTTATTCACCATCTTTCCTTTTAGGCAGGTTCTACTGAGGAAATTCTCTAGATAGTTTGTCCATTTATAAAATTAGACACTTGCCATCTTTGCTCATTTTCAAGTTCTCTGTTTACAAAACTATTAAGAAGGTGTGAAATGCAGCCAAACTTCCCAGTTTATGGGAAATGTCTGATGATTGCATTTCCTACATGTTCATTGTTCACACATGAAGAAATTTGGCAGCTGCAAGATTATTAAGTTAGAGTATCCAAATCTAACCCTCACTGGGATTTTTGGTTTCCTGCTTTCTGCCACCAATATCTTATCCCATTTAACCATATTTTTGGTAAGTGCTATGGTGTTCTTTCTTAAAGTTGGTGATCCTTAAATTTTCTTTTGTTTTTTTCCTCCCATTTGTCAGGTGCTATGAATAAGTCATAGGCCTGGAATTCACCTGATGTAGCGTCCTAGCTTCAGGCAGTAACGTATCCAAACCGTTCAGGAGGTTCCTTAAACTTAGACTTCTCAATAAGGAGTTCTTGTGGTGGCGCCAGTATTGTGAAAGGACAGTGGTGGTAGCTAATCTAAATGCTGTAATTATTTCAGAATTACTCTGATAGGAACTTTATGATCATACACAAAAGTTTGTGGCCAACTGTAGTAATAGTAGAAAGTGGTTTGCGTATTTTAAAGTATTTTTTTTGATGTTGGAAACTTCAAATTATTCTGTATTTCTTCACGATTACTAAAAATAACTTACGTGGAAAGGTGAGGTTTTTTCCTGAATCATGTACTTGTTTCAGAGATTTAAATATGTGAAGTTATTGAGGGAGAAAAACTACATGATATGTAAAAGGGATCAAAAGCCAGGAGCTCTGCCCTGGCCAGATTGGTCAGTTGATTGGAGTATGGCCCTGTGCATCAAAAGGTGGCGAGTTCAATTCCCAGTTGGGGCACTTAGCTGGGTTGCTGGTTTGATCCCTGGTCGAGACACATACAAGAAGCAGCTGATCAATATTTCTCTTTCTGTCTCTCTCTCTCCCCCTTCCTTCATCGCTCTCTAAAATCAATAAAAACATATCCTCAGGTAAGGATTTTAAAAAAAATGTCAGCAGCGCCTTTGAACTCAGGTGCTAGTGATGGTTAAATTGATTGATTCTGAGTATGGACAGGTTCAGTTGATAAGAAAAAGGAGACAAAGAAATGGGAAGCTGTGGCAGAACTATAGTGAAAGTAGGAAAAGGGAAAGAAGGCAATAAGACTAGTTAGTACCACAGTGTCAGTAGCAGCTACCTCAGGCACTTTTTTATCCTCCAGTTTAGCCATCCCTCAAAGAATTCCAGAATAGTTTCCAAATGGTTAAAATATCAAATGGTCCAATTTGATAATTTCAGGGCCTTTTATATATTTCTTAAAGTCTGTTTTCAAAATGATGGTAATAGTTTTCATTATCCTCAAGGATATTCTGAAGATTGATAAAATTGCTTTTTTGTTCAATAAATTACTTTATTAAAAGATTCTGTGAATAAAAACTATGATAGGTATTATCTTTGGTGATTCTTCTGCAGCGGGGAAAGTAAATTTAGAATTTGAAACTCTGTCCTTTGTGTTTCATTCACAGGCAGTAGAAGAAGAAGATAAGATGACACCTGAACAGCTGGCAATAAAGAATGTTGGCAAGCAGGTGAGGTGTACTGTAATACGTTGTGCAGTTGCACAGTAACGTGCTCTTGTCGAGTCAAAACAGTTTTAGGGACTGTATGATGTTTTCTCCCTGTCTTTTCATTCTACATGTTCCTTCTGTCTTGTAACTGTGATGCTAATTTTGTTTTTTTCTTTTGAATTTATTTTTATTGTATTTTTTCCATGGCCATTTATCCCCTTATACACTCCTCCCCCTCACAATTACCACACTGTTGTCCATGTCCATGAGTCCTTTTTCCTTTGTTGTGATGCTAATTTTAAAGGTCACCGAATTATTTGATGTCATATTCTCTTTGCCACCTATAGAGAAGTAGATCACAAACACGCCTCTGCAGTTTTTAGTGAAAATAACTTACTAGAAATAGGAATCTTGTGTCCTGAGTTAATTTTTAAGTATTATTTTTACTTGAAATAATATTATCAGTGAAGATAATAGAATGGTAGGTTTATTTCATATGTAACAGTTTTTAAATGATATAGTTTAGCAATGTGTAGGCTTCAATATGTAGGTGATGTTCCGGAGAAGGCTTAGAGCACTAGTGGATTATACTGAGTTAAGAGAAAGTGTTTTAAGTATTTGCTCTTTCACTTTTTCAAGATGAAATACACATTTTAGTTCTTGTTTTCTGAGGGTTGGGGGGAACACACTAACCAATTAAAAGAATCTACAGATTAATTAGACTGTTTTTTAAAGAATGTTGATTACGTTTTTTTTTCATTTCATGGAACATGGTTATCATATTGCTGATGTTGGCAGAATCTTGATATTTCAGATGCAAGACACTAAGCTGTCTTTGCTTTCAGCCATCCTACCATATGCTCTGATCCCATCACATCTCACAAGCTATGTAGGTTTGGGCCAGGACCATTCTTGGATGGTAAATCTCTAAGAATCACCCAGCTGCCACAAGAAGTAATGTAGATAACTGAGGGAGTGTGTTACCATTTCACTACAAAACCAGTTATTCCAATAGAGCAGTAGGGGCAAAAGTCTGACTTAAAAATATCACAATTGGTGGAATCAAATCTCACTATATTCTGAATATTATAATTCAAAAACAACAAGAGCCCTCCAAAATCAAAATGAAATATAGTTCATCTTATTCTCTCACGCTGTGGGATCTAGTCACCCCTGTTGTCTTCACCCACTACTTACTTTCATCCAATGTACAATCTTAGGTCACCAGCTTAGAGCCTTGCACTGTAAAATACAGTAACTATTTTTTGAGTACATGACTCTCTGAAGCTTATAGTTTCTTGGTGTGTAGGTTTTATAGAACAATTAGCAGTAAATAAAAAGTCAAAATTAAAATAAAAATGAAACTGACAATGTATAATTGGCAATGTATAATAAACATCAGAATCATTTTAAAAATGTAGTACTTCACTGGTTTGGCTTATTCACAGCAAAAGCAAAACTGTCTATAATGAAATTAGACCAATAATCATTTATTCCTGCAAGTTGATCTTAGTTTCTTTCACCTAAAACGCCCTAGGTCTTATTTCTGAAATGAAAATTTATCATGGTCTAGTTACTAGGAATTATTTGTAGCATGTTGTATCACTGGGTTGTTTAAAGAAATCAAGTGTATTGAAATTGTAGCTTAGAAGAGAACAGCCAGGAAATAATTCCAGTGATGAACATTGTTTAAAGTTAGGAGCCTTAGGTATTTTAGCAATACTCATAAGAAAATATGCTTTAATTGAAAGTTTTTTATTGTGTGCAATACATATCCTTTATTTCAAAGCTTTCAAATTTAGCTGAAATACTTCTTTCAGCTCAGCATTAAGCTTAAATATAAATTAAGATTTTGATTTAATTTAATTCAGACGTTGCAAATACAGATTTTATCAGGTTTATCCTAAAGGATTGCACCTATAGACTTTTCTCTGGTATGTTTTTTTTGGGTACAGAGTCTAAATGTACTCTATATAAATCAATACTTCATTATGTAATCCATCAGTTAAATTTATGACAGATTTAGAAATCCTAAAAATGTAACAATATATTAGGAAAGTTAAATTGTAAAATATATATTAATTTAGGTTTGGCTTTCTTGACTAATTTCATCAGCTACTGAAAGAAAATCTAAGTAATTTGTCTTCCAGTAATATGGTGCTTTTTTTCTTTCTCTTTCCTTATTTTTTTTTCTTTTAGGACCCCAAACGTCATTTGGAGGAACATGTGGATGTACTTATGACTTCAAATATTGTCCAGTGTTTAGCAGCTATGTTGGATACTGTCGTCTTTAAATAAAGCAACACAGAAAGCTTTTAGAGATACTTTCAGTGTATATTACTCTATTGTTCCTAATGCTCCAAATCAAGGGACCTCTGAAGGTGTGTTTGGTTAAATGTAAGACATCTGGCATCATTTACAGCACTGTAACACCTTCAGTCTCAGTTGTGCAATTACTTCTGTTTCTTTAGTCAGGGTCTTTGCAGATTCCAAAGTTGTATAAGAATACATCAAAGTGGACAAATTTTGTTAAGATCCCATTTAATATTTGAAGAAATCAGTAACACAAATATATTTTGATTGTTGCTTACAAAATAAAATACATTTACAATCTGTGTCTCCTGAGGTCTGTTTGGCACTGGGTGGAATTGACAGAATAGCATTTGCCAGTGCTTTAGAAGTCTCACACTAAGGTGTGTTTCCCCTTGCGTTTAAGATTCCATAACACATAAAACATCAATGTGGTAACTTCACAAATGTAAAATGATTGTCATTAATGAGTGGCTACCTCATTAGTGGGTAACAGAAAAAATGCTGACATATTTCATTTAAAGTATTTGTCACAAGTTAATATTGTATATGCAATATAGCTTGTTAACATATGTTCAGGATTTCAGAAGAGTGCATTTAAGAAGGGACAATTTTGATGTAGACTTTATCATTTTTAAAAAGAGTACAATCTACCAATAGCACTGAGATTGTGTGGGAATTGCCTGCTGCAGACTCCCCTAAAGTTCCAGCTAAAACAGCCATAGAAGGTATACTGTATAATGTCTTCAAAGCAAAATGAGAAAAGTAGCCATAATGTGAGTTTAATATGAGCACATAAGCAATAATTTTGTACTGTTTTATCTTTTCTCAAAGTAACTAAGAAATACTCAGTTTTCTGGTAAAGACGAAAATGTGACTAATGGCAGCTTTTGTAAATGACCTCATCCAACAACCTGCTTTGAGCCTGATGTACAGAAGTTCATCCCCCATTAACATTCACTCATGGCACAGCCATACTGGATGCACCAAGGGGTGCTGGCAAAACATAAGGAGACAAAGAATTTATGTACTGATTTTAGAAAGGGAGAAACAATGATTTCTACGCATTTATGCACTCACTGGTTGATTCTTGTATGTGCCCAGACCAAGGATTGAACCACAACCTTGGGGCCTCGGGAGGGCTCTCCATCCAAGTGAGCTTCCCTGCCAAGGGCTGGAGACAGAGACTTAATTCTTATCTATACTCTTTGTGAGAATATGGCAGAAACTGTTTCTGAGGCTTCATTAAAGGAGGGTTTTACTTGGGGACTTAGAATTTAGACTTAGCCTCTACTAGAGATGGTATGAATGAAGTGGTAGACTGAAATCCTGTCCATTTGAACAATTCTGGGCTCTTATTGCTCGCCTAATGAGAAGCTAGCAGAAACTAAAAGTGGAAAAGGCTTAAATTTCCACTATGTTTCACTGTCTCTTTTTTTTCTTTTTGATGTAATAAGAGATATTCTGAGCATTTCTTCCTTTTACTGAGGTTTTGTCTTTTAAGTATAGTAATAGCATATTTTATTCAGGACATGTAATATGTATTTGATTGTTGGGATTACAACTAATCATTTACAATTAGAATATAAGTGAAAGGTTTCCTTTTGCCTAATTTAAACTGTGTGGACTATTCAGCGGGGGAGGGGGGATACATGATTTTTCCCTTTAAATAAACAAGGTTCTACAGCTTGTTTTCACAGATATTGTTCATTAGAGCTAGTCAGATTTTTTTTTTTTTGGTCCAATATGCCCTCAGAAGGAGGCCTCAATAATGCAAGGGCTATTCTCAACATTCTGTTTGGAAGTACTTTTTTTTGTTGTTTTTTTCACTTCAGACCCCCGAAACTGTCTCCTGAATGAGTACAGTGACTGAGAAGGCTCAAACAATTCTTGTCTTTGTGCTCTTATGTGATCACCTCCTACTCCTGGACTCCCCACAGCCACACACCAGTTTCTCTCCCTTGGTTCATGTTGGGGACATTCCCATTTCAAAACCACATCAGAATCCCTCCTGCTACCAAAAATCTACATTTTCTTTGTAGATTTGGAGTCTATCAGAATTAGGATGCCCAAAGAAGCTCATTGAATATACCTTTGTGTCAGAATGTATTGCTATTTTAGCAGCAGCCGGATGGCCGAGGCCCAGTTAGGCATTGAAATGACTTACTGAATCACAGGCTCTATGAACCACTTCAGGTGTGTGTGTGTGTTTATGTGAGCATCTTTACTCAAGTACTGTACAGCATTAAAGCAGCACTAGAACCAAAAGTTTTGCTTGCCTCTAGTACAGAAATCTCCCTGCTTTTCTCTTAAACTAGTGTGGGGGCATTAAAGTTCCCGCTTATTTAGTGTGATTTGCCTAGAATAGGGACACCTGGGTCTTCTGGGACCTTACTATATACACAGAATTAAGGCCCCACTCCAGCCATGAATCAAAATAATCCTGGCATGGTTCCTATGCACTTAGAGAAGCCCTACTCTGCTTAAATATGGTTCAAGAGCAGGTGTGTTGATCCTGGGGCAAGCCTTAGTTTTTCTTGAGCATGTATAAATTAAAGGCACAGCCTGTAAGTGAGGAGTCACTGGATTTTATACTGATAATTTAAAATGGCTGCACATTTGTCTCCTCCAATTCCTTAAAAACCGAGGGAAGTACACTCGAACCCTTTTCTATACTTCAACATTTCATTTTAGCTGTCATTTAAAAAAAAAAAAAAGTCCATCCAGGATGGTAGGAATGACAACGCCTCAAAAAGCCCAGGTGGAGTCTCACCTTTTTGCTACACATTTAAGGCTCTGTGTCCCACAGAGGAAGGAAGGGGTGACTCTGGAAGCAATGGAGAGGGGAGACGCAGGGACAAAGAATTTAATGATCAAAGAAAGGAGAAAAAAAAAGAGTAGCCAAAATAAAGCAAAAGCTTCTCATGAGAAAGGACAATGGAAGGTAAAGGGCAGAAAAAACAACCGTCAAATAATGTCATAGCCACAGTCCTCAACCCCACGCGAAACCTCAACAACTAAGGCCCTGCTTGGTGTATGAAGCTTCCAGGCAAGGAGCTGAGATATGCTTCCAAATGGTCTGGCTGTATTTTTCTCCCAGCAAACCGTCTCTGCTTGAATGTGGGACATCTGGTCATTAACCTGTCCAGCCCAGGGCCGCCCGCTCAGGGCACTGCTCACCGAGCCCTGCTGGAGGCCGCAGCTGGTGCCTTCTGCAGCCTAGGTGGCCAGCCCGCCTCAGGGCGCAGCCTGAGCTCTGCGCAGACCGCAGGGCCCAGCGAGGCCCGGATCTAAAACCGTGCCCACCTAGGCGTCGGTCTGGTCTGGCTAACCCGGGTCTGACCCTGCCCAGGCCCCAACCAAAGACCCAAGTGCCGCTCTCAGGGAGCTGCTCGGGCCCCGGGAGGACAGAGAAGCTCTCTGGAAGGCGCAGACCCCACCGGGTTGAGGCGCCCCGCGGTGCCTCCCGAAGAGTGTGTGCCCCCAGGTCTGCGCCACACGCCGCTCGCCCGCGCGTCCTCAGTCTCCCGGGCGGCGGCTCCTTCTGAGGATCCCAGGGGATCCTCTCCCCTGGAGAGCCTTCTCTCTTAGGCCGCTCGGGGACCTTAGATAATGAGCCAGGGCCGGGCAGCTAGTGGGCTGGGGCCGAGCGCCAGGCGCAGGGGGCGGCCTCGCCCGCCGCTAGCCCGCCCCAGCAGTGCCCTGCACAGAGCCTCCCGCCTGTCCGCCAGCTCCTCCACACTCTGCACGGCTCCGCGTCCCGGGGAAACCTCAGGAGGGCAGGTCCGTGGGTACCGCGCCAGCGACAGTCGCTTTTGGGCCTCTAGGCCTCTGCTGCTCTGGACCCTTGGGTCCAGGTGGGGGCTGGCTCTGTGCAGAGCGAGCACTGGGAGATTCTTCCTATACCTGGGGGTCGCCTTTGGCCTCATGCTTGTTACTTGTGCCAGCATCCTTTTAAACTGCTATTTTTCTCTATTTCTCCTCAATTTTTTCCGCATTTTAAAATTACTGGCATGGATTCTTTTCCTCTCCTCCAGATTATATAAACATCGCGAGGGCGCGCTCGCGCGCGCGCACACCCAAGCCTTCAGTAACGATCGCTGCGTCGATAACACTTCCACTCTGTCTCCCCAGATCAGCGCTTCTAGCGAACCAATTTGCACGAGGACTCGGCCCTCTCTTTTTCTGGCGAGGCTTTTGAACCTGTCGCCAAGCCAGTAACTCAGAGAGAAGGAAGTGCAGTGAGACGCGAGGGATGCAGGACGCCTGCCCCCAGTAGATGCTCTTCAGATAATATGCAACCAAGCTCACTGATAAAATATTTAGTTACGACCTCGTAAACATCACTGAAAATACATCAAGGCACTTCAGCCCGACAGCGTATGATTATTTCAAAACTTAAGAAGATTATAGACTGTTATTGTTTCTGTGCTCACCCAAGAAACCGAACCTTCCCCAGGTGGGTGGATGGGTGGGTGGGTGAGTTGCTGCTTTTCACCCCTATTTCTCCCTCTTCCCGCCCACTTTCAACGCCGTGGTTCTCAGTAGCAGTGGTTTGTTTATTTATTTATTTATCTATCGAATGTATTTAAAAGGGGTGTGCTGGGGTGGGGATGGGGAGTACACGCAGGACGCGCTCACAAAGGACTTGCTCAGGTGTTGTGTGCTTCTGTATTAGCTGGAAAAGACAGACTGTGGAACTTTTACAGGGCGAGAAGAGGCCACCGGCTCGAGCTTTGTATACTTTGCACTTGAAATTGTTACATTCAACAGAATATTTGGCTCATTCAGATCCGAAGTCTCCTAGCATCTTCGAATTCCCTCCTCCGCCGCCCCTCAGCTCCAAAGAAGGGGGGGGGGAGGAAAATGTTTAGTAAATTGCACATCTTTGAATCTTCCTAAAGCAGTGGTCACAAAGCTTAAAGGTGACACAACAGTGCTCACGTAAGACCAACACACATTCCCCACCCCCCAAGCCAACCATAAAATCATCCCCTTCCATTTGCCATGATCGTCGCGACCAGGAGCCAGGTGATTATCCTAATTAATGTCTATCTAATTAAATTACTGTCAGCAGTTAACCAATGGCAGGAGCCGTTTCATCCGCTGCACAAGCAGCAAGATCAAAAGTGAGCGAGCCTTTTCTGATTGCTGCATAGTGTCAATTGGCCAATCTCTTCTCCCAGGGAAAAAAAAAAAAAAAAGTAAATCAAACCTTTGAGAAGCATTTGCTGGATGAAGTGCTTTCTGTCTAGTGAGGGGGTCTGTGGATTTCTAGTTTATGATAAATAGGACTTTAAAAACCAGGGACAGGAGGGCGAGTGTTCAGGTTCTAGAGCTATGCAGCTGGAGCATTGCCTTTCTCCTTCTATCATGCTCTCCAAGAAATTTCTCAATGTGAGCAGCAGCTACCCACATTCAGGCGGATCTGAGCTTGTCCTGCACGATCATCCCATTATCTCGACGACTGACAACCTGGAGAGAAGTTCACCTTTGAAAAAAATTACCAGGGGGATGACGAATCAGTCAGATACAGACAATTTTCCTGACTCCAAGGACTCACCAGGGGACGTCCAGAGAAGTAAACTCTCTCCTGTCTTGGAGGGGGTCTCTGAGCTTCGTCACAGTTTCGATGGCTCTGCTGCAGATCGCTACCTCCTCTCTCAGTCTAGCCAGCCACAGTCTGCGGCCACTGCTCCCAGTGCCATGTTCCCGTACCCCGGCCAGCACGGACCCGCGCACCCCGCCTTCTCCATCGGCAGCCCCAGCCGCTACATGGCCCACCACCCTGTCATCACCAACGGAGCCTACAACAGCCTCCTGTCTAACTCCTCACCGCAGGGCTACCCCGCGGCCGGCTACCCCTACCCACAGCAGTACAGCCACTCCTACCAAGGAGCTCCGTTCTACCAGTTCTCTTCCACACAGCCCGGGCTCGTGCCCGGCAAAGCGCAGGTGTACCTGTGCAACAGGCCCCTTTGGCTGAAATTTCACCGGCACCAAACGGAGATGATCATCACCAAACAGGGAAGGTAATGCTACATTCTCGGCGTTCGCTGCTCCAGGCGCGGCCCAGGGGCAAGTTGTGATCGCCCCAGCAGCGAAGATTTGGGGTCGGGAGCGCAGTGGAAGGCGCTCCGGTGCTCCCTAGAGTTAGAGGGTTTTGGAAAAAAGGGGAAGTGAAAGGTAGAACCACAGTGGCGATGTTAGGGGTGGGGTGGGGCTATCATTCTCTAGAAAGGTGGACGGAGAGGCCGTCAGTGGCCGGAGAAAGGCGAGAGAGAGAGGGAGAGCCCGGGCCAGCCGCCGCGAGATGGGAGGGACACCCGGATACACGACAGGTGGGAATGCAGGTCGCCAACCTTGCTCTTCACCTGGGCAGTGGTACCTGCCGACTCCCCGCGCCAGCTCACCGACTGTGGCCGCACTTCTTTTCCTCCCCCTCCACCCCTTTTCTAACCCAGCTAACAGTCGCTCCCAGCGCTGCGAGAACAAGTTTTGCTTTGCTATCTGGCGCCGCGCTTCTTGCATTTAATCTTTAACATTTATGTTTTTCCCCTTGTTTTTTCCCTCCCCCCTTAATTTAAATAGGCGCATGTTTCCTTTTTTAAGTTTTAACATTTCTGGTCTCGATCCCACGGCTCATTACAATATTTTTGTGGATGTGATTTTGGCGGATCCCAATCACTGGAGGTTTCAAGGAGGCAAATGGGTTCCTTGCGGCAAAGCGGACACCAATGTGCAAGGCAAGTCCTTCCAATTAACACGTTTTTCTGACACTTATTTAGGTGAGAGTGATTAATTAAAGCCTTTGTGGACTGGCTCGAGCGACTTTTAAAACGATCGCCCAGTGACTCTTAAAAGGAAACGAGGGGGATAGGGGGACAGACAGACTGAGCGGTGAGAAGGGGGAGGATTATGCAAAAAGCCGTTTTAATCATTCCAGTTAATAGGAAGAAAAAGCGGCCTGAAAAGCCCTGGCTAATGGGCCTCACAGTGGATCAAGGGGGCGTGCACGCGTGTGTCCTGCATAGGGAGGAGTGGGGACTGGGCAGTGCCCCGGACATATGTAAACAACGCATTTCTTTCTCTAGGAAATCGGGTCTATATGCATCCGGATTCCCCCAACACGGGGGCTCACTGGATGCGCCAAGAAATCTCTTTTGGAAAGTTAAAACTTACAAACAACAAAGGAGCTTCAAACAACAATGGGCAGGTCAGTGGCTCAAGCGCGCTCGCTTGCTCGCTCGCTCTCTCTCTCTCTCTCTCTCTCTCTCTCTCTCGTCTCTCACCCTTCCCCCTCCCCACCCCTTCGCCCAGCAACATTCAGTTCATTAGTTTAAACCAGCATGAAAAACTGGATACCAGTTTCTTGGCTTCATTAAAAATACTTTTAAAATTCTTTCCCCACCCTCAAAAATTACATTAATGACCTATATAGTTGTTCTCGCTCCCTGCCCAATTCCTACTTCACGACCTAACCATGTACAAACACTAGATAGATTTCGAGAAGGAAACCCACAGGATTTGCATGTTGTGAAAATCTTTGTTCCTCGCTAAAGGACGACTAGGAGACGGACCCTGAGGATCGGGCGGTCGGGTCTTGTTCTCCGCAGGTGCTAGGGCGATCTCTGCTCCCAGAGGAGCGCGGACTGTTTTGCCCCAGCTAGCGGGTCACCAGCCGGGCCAGCCCTGCGGTCGTTCAGCCTGGGGGCTAGCTCCTCCTGGCTCCGCGCGGCCCTCGGCACACAGCCCCGCGCACTTCGACCGCGTTAACGCGCCGCCTGGCGCTTCCCTTTCTCTCCGCGGGACAGATGGTGGTTTTACAGTCCTTGCACAAGTACCAGCCCCGCCTGCATGTGGTGGAAGTGAACGAGGACGGCACAGAGGACACCAGCCAGCCCGGCCGCGTGCAGACATTCACTTTCCCTGAAACTCAGTTCATCGCCGTCACCGCCTACCAGAACACCGATGTAAGGAGTCCTGGCTGGGGGCTGGGCGCGCGGCGGGCGGCACCCGCTTCTCCCGGCACCCGCTTCCCCCGGCACCGGCGGGTATCCCCCTGCCATTCCGGCTCGGGCAGTAACAGCAGCAACAGCTGGCTCTGCTGAGCCTTTTAGACGAAGGGTTAGGGGCCTGCTGCGCACCTTCCCTAAGTATCTAGCCGTTCGAAATACGCTTTCTCTACGTCTCCGTTGCGGGTCATCCAGGCTACCTTTGAGGTGCTCCGGGTTTCTAGGACCCCTTCTCTTTGGAATTTTCAATTTAGTTCTCAAAGTAGAACAGATTTAAATCTGCCTTTTAAAAAATCCCTCTTCTACTTAGAAAACAAGCAGATATCCCCCTGCATTTTATTCTTCTATTCTTGGCAATCTGTGGCATTACCTAATACACACACACACACACACACACACATTTTTAAAAAAGTCTCAGAACTGATGGATGAAATAAACATCATTTTTGGGGTGATCAAAAGAATACACTAATTCATATATGTAAAAACTACAATAAATTAAATTACAGTGGGCTATGGAATGAGTTTTCCAGCTCTTGAACCTCTTCAGCATTGGCAAGTTTGCAAAAACCAAAACTAATTTTAAGATGCAATTTGTACGTTTTCAACTTGTGGCTCAGAAGAAACCAACTTTTAAAAAATGGTGAAACATTTAAAACAGGCAATTTTGGTGTTAATTCAAATATCCCTTAGAGACTTTTGTCTGAGTACATGCATTTTGTGTAACAAGCATTTTAAAAATGTGCATTTGCACCAATTTAGAACACATAGGAGAGCTAATTGAAAGCAATGCTTTAGTTTTAGTCATCATTAATTTAAAGATGTTTCTCATATCTTTCATGATAACTTTTTTCTTTCTCTCTTTCCATCCATTCCCTCAACTTTTTCAGTAGAGAAACCTTACTATGTGATGAAATCATAGGCCTAAACCCCTATAAAAAATGGCAGATGATATATTCTCAAACACCCAATCCTCCTTCCTGTGTGGAAGGTGAGATCGTATTAATCTGTTTTTTTCCTTTTTCCCAGATTACACAACTGAAAATAGATCACAACCCCTTTGCAAAAGGATTTCGGGATAATTATGACACGTAAGTAATTTTGTATCTTCCTTCTCAAGTAGTTGTGGAATGGAGCTTTAGGTCAAAGGTGGATTATTATGTACCAGGCTTTCAGAAGCTAGAACGTGTGAAGACAAGGTTGTTTCCTTTTACCTTTTGTCAGCTCCCTTTCTCTCTGGTGACCTTGTGGCTTAGCACTTCAGTAGTTTTGGTCAAAGGTTTCCTCCATCTATTTTTAGCTATCTTATGAATTACAGAGTTGTTGGCAGGCCTCTGAGGCTGGCTGGCTGGCAGAGGAAGCTGCCCTGGTTCCTGGGTGCGGGAGTTGTAAGTGGCGCTGCAGATGCTCAGCTCAGATTGTCTGTGTCTGAAACCTCCCGATTCTGCCTGAAAGTGCATGTGGCTCTGGCAGTTGTTACAGTCTCCTTGGCATATGTGACTTTTATTTACCCATTTCTAAGTTTTGTGTAATAGCTTTTCCTGTGCAAGTTTACTGTGGACTGAATAAAAATGTGCACCCAACACAGACAAATTCATGAGCAGAGCCACTACAATAGTAATTTCAGGCATTGGGGAAGGACCTAGGTGCTGTTGCTTTGTATTATTTATAAACTTTAAGAGGATAATATTTCCTCTTAACGTGTTTTAATTAAAAGTGTTGGTTCCATTTTCTCCAAGCCTCCGGTACTCCGTTTCTTTTCTGTCAACACGCTTCCTGTGGGGGCAACAGCAGGTGTAAACAGAGCTTTCTGTGCTTGTTGTCGCATTCTTGCTCAGAGGCCTAAGAGTTCAGATGGTGTTATATAGCAAAATCTATATCTAGATTGTGGGGATCCTCACACTTTTTTCTGACTATAAAAGGGAAGGGTTCAGAAATTTTAATTTCATGGCTTGCATTAAGTGCCTGGGAGACAGCTACAAAGTGGAAGAGGTCTTTGACTAGAAATAGATCAAATTTATAGAGAGAGACAGTGACCGCTTCTATACCAACATCACCTCCTATATTTTTATAAAAATTGAAAAGAGAGTCATTGATATTAATCCCTATAACCATCTTGTGCACCCCGCAGAAGGAAGCAAACCTCACCAATGACTCCCCAGAATAAAAACTTGGCTACTCTAGTCCTCCCAGTCTGAAAAGGTGGACCCGGCACAGTGGAAAGTGTGTGGCTCAGGAGACCAGAGATATTGGTCTCTGCTAGGGGGTTTTGTAGATTTCGAGCTTTTAATTCTGCTGTGAACATCTGTTCCAAAGCATTTTATTTTGCACAAATCAATTCCCGGTAATCCCAGGTGGATTGGGACCTGGATGGGCATCTAAACTATATCTTTTGCAGACTGTTTTCTTTCTTTTAAAGTATTGTGGTAGTAAACAGAGAAGATATTTGCACCTTGCTTGTTATGTTCCCTTTCTGCCTTCCTCTGCTTCTGTTATTTGAAACTGGAATTACATTTCAGGAAAGAAGTCTTGTGCAGTGAGCAAAAGCGATCTGAGCAGCCACAGCCTGCCCCTCACCTGCCCCTCCTCTGGCTGACTTCTGTTGGAAAAGCCACTTCCCTTTGGTTGTTAAATCATATTTTTCATTAAAAACTTCTTCATCTATATGAATCGATACTTTAGCTCTTTAGGGGTTAGGGAAAGTAGAATGGTTTATAACACTCTCCCTTCCCACTGTTATGTTGGTTATTTGGGCATGGCTAACTTCCGGAGAAACAGGGAGAGCAGTAAGAGTTCAGGGGACTAGCAGGTTGCTTGGCCACTCACCAGGGAATCTCCTCCCAAAGGCTTAAGGTCTGACAAGAATGAGGGTTCTTTCAAAACAGTCTGTTGATTAAAGATTAAACCATTTATGTGTGAGCTAAACAGAAAGACAAGCAAGTGGGTATGTGTATTAGAAAACACTTCTACCAATCTTGATCCAGTCTCTGGTTCCCTCTCAATTCTAATGGAATTTTCTAGGCCCAGGGCCTAGAGTTAATCTTTGATTATTTTATCTAAAGTAATTCCCAGTAACACAATTACTGTCTGCACAATTACTGATAGGGAAAGTTTTTAAGCTTCCCTTTGCCTCAGTTTCTTCATCTGTAAAGTAGAGTAACAATGGTACCTAACTCCAAGGATTGTTGTGATGGTTAAATAAATCACTGTCTGTGTAGTCCTAGACACTGTGCCTGGCCCACAGTCAAGTTGTATGCAGTTAGCTATTATTAGTGGGAAATTGCTTGAAGGAAGATTGTAACTACTGTAACAGTTTGCCCCAAAGTTTTGTCTCTTCTCCTCTTCTCTTCTCTCTTTTTCTTTCTTTTTCACCAATAAGGAAATCAAAAGACAGGTAGAGAAGGTCAGAGTAAGGAATGCTTTTTCTTTGTAAAAGAATTGTATTGATTGTTGACTTTGTTTCCAAGTAGTCATCTTTGTTTGCATTGGGAGAGGTAGAGGTTAAAGGATCACACTTGGGAAACCAGTCAGTCAGTACGGTGGAGGCTTTCAGCAGCCATCCTCTGGTATCAGAAGGCTGGTGAAGGCCAGTTTTTTAAATTAAGACCTGGACGGCCCGCGGGTGTGTCAAAAGGAAGAAAGTTGCCTTAAAAGGGTGGAGGAGTGGGTACCTTGTTTGGAAATTTGGCTCAGAAACTCCCACCGCTGAGGGAAAGCCCACTGGGCAAATAACACCTTACTCCCTGATTCGATCTGTCATGCTGTCTGCATATACTGGAGATGTGAGATGGGAACCCGCTGCTGTGCTCCTCTCTCGGTCCTCTATACACTTGGCGAGTGAGAACAGGGGACGAGGGAAGCCTTTAAAAAAAATGTATCATTTTTAGGTCTCTGAATAGATAAATTGGTCCCTTTTTAATTACGATTTCGGGGAGGATGCAGGTCTGTGACCTTTCGCCTATCTCCATAGGATGGCAAGTTACAGATAGAAAGTGCGGTTGTGGGTGAAAAGTGCTGCTCTTTCCTTCCGTCCCCCGAAGGGACCTCTGCGCCACCCCTCGGTTCTCTCTTTCTCTCCTTCCCTCGCAGGATCTACACGGGTTGCGACATGGACCGCCTCACCCCCTCACCCAACGACTCCCCGCGCTCGCAGATCGTGCCCGGAGCTCGCTACGCTATGGCCGGCTCTTTCCTACAGGACCAGTTCGTAAGCAACTACGCCAAGGCCCGCTTCCACCCAGGAGCGGGCGCGGGCCCGGGACCAGGCACGGACCGCAGCGTGCCGCACACCAACGGGCTGCTGTCTCCGCAGCAGGCCGAGGACCCGGGCGCACCGTCGCCGCAGCGCTGGTTTGTGACTCCGGCCAACAACCGTCTGGACTTCGCCGCGTCGGCCTACGACACAGCCACGGACTTCGCGGGAAACGCGGCCACGCTGCTCTCCTACGCCGCGGCAGGTGTGAAGGCGCTGCCCCTGCAGGCGGCCAGCTGCACCGGCCGCCCGCTCGGCTACTACGCCGACCCGTCCGGCTGGGGCGCGCGCAGCCCCCCTCAGTATTGCGGCGCCAAGTCGGGCTCCGTGCTGCCCTGCTGGCCCAACAGCGCCGCGGCCGCCGCGCGCATGGCCGGCGCCAACCCCTACTTGGGCGAGGAGGCGGAGGGCCTGGCCGCAGAGCGCTCACCGCTGCCTCCCGGCGCGGCCGAGGACGCCAAGCCCAAGGACCTGTCCGACTCCAGCTGGATCGAGACGCCCTCCTCCATCAAGTCCATCGACTCGAGCGACTCGGGGATTTACGAGCAGGCCAAGCGAAGGCGGATCTCACCTGCCGACACGCCGGTGTCCGAGAGCTCGTCGCCGCTCAAGAGCGAGGTTCTGGCTCAACGGGACTGCGAGAAGAACTGCGCCAAGGACCTAGGCGGCTACTATGGCTTCTACTCGCACAGCTAGGCCGGCCCTGCCCGTCCGGCCCCGCGCCCCGCCGCGGCCGGGACCCCGCCAGCCCCTCACAGCTCTTCCCAGCTCCTCCTCCCAGACCCCTCCTTGCGCACCCCGCCCCCATTTTATTTGACCCTCGAATACCGTCTGCAGCGAATAAATACAGGTCTCCAAGTGTGATTTTAACCTTTTTTTTTTTGCACTGCAGTTAGCTCACCGACCTCCAACTTGGCTGTAAACCGTTTGGTTTTCCTACTTACTCTCCATCTGTGAGATTATACTCCTCACACTCCTCCCCCTCGTCTTTTTCTTGCCCCCCTCCTTCTATTTCTTGTAAGGAAACCCTTCACCTTCAGGAGACCTGCGGCAGTCCTGTCAGACAGCAGCGATTCCGACTCGTCAGTCTCGGCCTTCCCTTTAACCATAGGTTGTTGACTCTAGAATCTGGACCCACCCAGCGCGTCCTTTCTTATCCCCGAGTGGATGGATGGATGGATGGTAGGGATGTTAATACTTTTAGTGGAACAAAGCCTGTGAAATGATTGTATATAGTGTTAATTTACTGTAATGAATGGCTAGTTTTTATTCTCATCGTCAAGGCACAAAACCAGTTCATGCTTAACCTTTTCATTCTTTTCCTTTTTTCTCCACCCACCTCTCCCCTTTTAATTTTTTTTCTGGTGAGATAATTAACTATTCTAAGAGTCTCTGGAAACCTGAAATACTTGATTGATAATGATGAGTTTCTCACTGCTCAATCCGTTGCATGAAATAATTGCTCTGTGCCCTAATGCACACAAACTGCTAAGGAGAATCGGACCAAACACCTGCGAAGGACAGGTGCCTGTCCATAGGCGAGCCGACTAAGTGGCATGACGCCTGCAACCCAAAGTTAACTGGAGTTGTATGTTTTTCCCTTTCCCCTCCTAAGCAGAATAGCTCAACATAGCAATATTATTTTGCCTTATTTGTTTTCCCCCAAAGTGCCAAATTCATTACTGGTCTGTGCAGGTGCCAAATATGCTGACAAACTGTTTCTGAATATCTTTTCAGTACCCTCTTCACCTTTATATACTGTAAATCTTTGTAATGAATATTCCACTAATGATATAGATGACTGAATTGTTGGTAACTATAGTGTAGTCTAGTGATGAATTGTGTGAGTTGTATATTTTACTGCATTTTAGTTCTGAAAACGATCTCCCCACCACCTAGAAACAGCTGAAATTTGAATTCCTTTGGAAAACACTAGCATTATTGCAAGTAAGACTGACCCCTCCAAGTCTTGTTATACTTAAAAAGGAGCATTTAACCCCCTGGAAATAGATTAGTAGGATTTCTAATGTTGTGTAGCAAACCTATACTTTTTGTATTTTAAAATTAATGTGAAATATGCATCATACACAATATTCAATCTAGATTCCAGCCCATGGGGGGGATTTTTCCTAATAGGAATTCAGGGTCTAAACGTGTGTATATTTTGGCCCTTCTGTAAATCTAATGTTGTGATTTTTATATTTGTTTCGTTTGTCTGTGAACTGAATAATTTATACGAGTACACGCTCCATTGAGAAACGTTTTGTTTTTTGCTTGTTTGTATCGTCTGTGTATAACAAGTAAAATAAATCTGGTAAAACACTATGGTGTTTGAACGCAGTTTACAGTTTGAGAATAATTATTATAGACGGTTAGTTTTAAGGATTAAGGAAGAATGACCTCCAGGAAGGGGCAGCCTGTTGAATGGAAACAATCTCCCATTCCCCCTTAAATTTACTTTATAGCACTGCCAGTAATTCCCTTTTTCCTTCTTATTTACAGTTATTTAGTTCCCTGTGAGTCGTTTCACTTTGTTGCACTCATTTTTTTCAGGAAAATTTATGCACTTCATCATATCTGTCTGATCTCGCTGAAGTTGGAAATAATTCGAACAGGAAAAAGGAAGGTCTTTAGTAAGGAATTAAGAATTTCTTTAAATTCCACAAAGTAAAGGCATGAGGCTTCGAGTAAGGGTAGGGTGTGATTTAAATGCATGTCAAATTAGGCTGTTGACCGCAGCTTTAGGCAGAAGTCGAAAATTCCGGTCTTTTAAGTGCGGGGCCTTGGAGGCGAGTGGCGAATCTGTAAACGCAAACACGGAATGGCCTACATTTCTTGAGTGGTTGGTTTGAGAGTTGGGGGAGGGGGTGTTGAGCAGAGTTGGAGAGGGGTGACCAACTTGTGAAAGGACAGTTTTTAACTACTGAACTTAAAACTTGATTTGGGACGTATTTGGGGGCACCGCTCCATCCTTTCTACAGTGGCCCTGTGCCAATCCTGCCCAGGCCAGATCCCCATTCCTGGAGACAAATGCAGAAATGTGGATAGTCCAGCTTGGGGAGTCGCTGCGAATTAGTCAAGAATCCGCAGAGCTCTGCCTTCATCTTGTGGAGAAGCGGAGAAGCGGTTTTTGTACTTTGTCTCCAGAGGAAAGAAAGACAGGAAAGAGGTGGAAAATGGTTCAACAGTCTTGCTTGGTTTTGGCCAGACTCAGGTTACGGGGACTATATTTACCATCACCTACAGATTACCCTGTCTCACCTTTGCAGTTTGAGAGACTCAAAGAGGTTTCAAAGTTCCAACTGAAATGAAAATTAGAGGGGGTAACGAAGCCAATTTGCCTTCCCCGGACAGTTTCGCCGCTAGACGGCGTTCCTCGGAGTTTTGTCTGCCACCTAGTAAAGCAATGACTGATTTTCCTTTGTGTTTTTCTCCCTTCCCACACTTAAGAACTAAACAGGAGGACGAAAAGTACAAAACACGGTGTCTGGGTAGTGAGTGAAGCCGAGCAGTGTGTTCTTGTGATCCTCCCACTGAGCCTGGGGTCCCGCGACCTCGCCGCTTTGGGCGGCGTTGGGAGCGCACGTGCGGTAGGGAGGGAGCCCCGGCAGAGGCCGGAGCGCGTCCGGGCCGGGCCGCCGCCTTCGGGCCGCAGGCACCGAGAGCGAAGGTGTCAAGTGCGCAAGCGAAGCTCTTTGAAGCCGAGGATAGATTGCATAGGCACCTAGTGACTTGTACTGAACGACGCACTTTAGCTGCTATTGGGAATCACTTAAAAATTAGGAAGGTCGTTTCCCTTGCAGCTCTGCCACCATCTGCTGCGTGGACTGAGTCAGCACGAGGTAAATGTGGAGCTACGTCCTCCTCTCGGAGGCCGTGTGCTTTCCTGTCCCCTTCAAGCATGGTAATTTCTCTTCGCTTTCAAGGAGTCTGAGGTGTCTCGTGAAGTGACACTGTGCACATATCTGAGAAGCTGCTGCCGTTCCAAGGAAATCGGAGTTTGGGTTTGGGAGGACCAGTGGGAATCAGAGTAGGTGCCCGGGTTTAGATTTCGAGTTGCCTTTTTATGTCCGTGAGGGGAGAGGTCAGATTAAGGACGGAGAGGGAGGACGACTCCTCCCCGTTAACTGCAGAGTCTCTCAGTTTTCCAAAAGGGAAGAAAATGGAAAGGGAGCGTGCGGTTAGCACTCTTCTGGATCAAGCCTTCCGGCTACTCACAACCCGCGCCATCTTAACTCACTTTCCATCGCCCGCTGGGGGCTGAGAGCGCAGCGTGCAAGCGCTGCTCCCGCCCAGGGCTGCTGCCTCGGTCCCGGCCTTAACCTTCGAGAGGACGCCGTCGGTCGGTGTACTCGAGGGTCGGGAGCCGAGGCCGCAGCGTGGCCCGGGCCTGCGCCCGCGGGCTCAGGCCGGCGCGCACGGGCGTTTGCGGGAGCTGGGCCGGGACTGGGGCTGTCTGGGAGCCCGGCCCGCTGCGGAGCGTGGGCCGAGGCAATCTGGCTCCGCGTTCGGGCCGCGTGTTCAGGCCAGGAGTCCAGGTTAGGGGTCTAGACACGGGGTGTAGACACGGAATCCAGGCAGGCATCCAGGCAGCGGGTCTAGCCTGGGAGTCCGGGAGCGGAGTCAGGCCGAGGCGCCGCAGGCCTCAGCTTTGCCGGGAGGGCGCGGCCTTCTCGCAGGCTGGCGCGCCTGGCAGTCTACTACGATTTAGGGCGTGAAAGCCTTTTTGGGCCTAGCAGATACTTACCGAACTGTTTGCTTCAAAATTCTGGTTGTTTCTGCCTTTTTAGCGGTGACTTACCGGTACATCACCCGAGCTCTTGAAGTGCAGTAATTTGAATCTGTAGAGAACTTTCTGAACCCTCTTACCTCCTGCAGTTGCATTTTCTTATACATCCTCCTGCTAAAACTCTTCGTGATCCACCTTTTTGGTGATGTTAAGTAGTTATCTTTTTAGCACTGAAGGTTTCAAGGATCTTCTGATTTTTGTTTAGGGTGCAAGTTAGGAACAAAAGCCTTGTTGAATGTCGGCCATTTATATTAACAGGAGAACTAAAAACTCTTTATGGCGATATTTGGGCAATGTGTGTGTGGTCATAGGTGATTTATAAAATGCTCAGCCTGTCTTCAGAGGCAGCATTTTTTTCTTGTGTATATTGATTTATCATGTAGGCATTTTAGCCATGGGAATAGGGAAGAAAAACCTATAAAATTTGTGATCTTGTGTGGAAACAAACCAGTCTAGATTTCCCTGGAGGAAACAGCAGCAATTATTATTTTTAGATAAACTTACTTATGAAGTTAGAAACTTTAAATGCCAGTGATACAGATTCAATTTTTTAAATATTTAATTTACTCCAGTATGTGGGCAATTGCTTAATGAATTTTAATACTTGAAAAAATAAATTTTTAGCCTAATATCAGTAGCTGAGACTTTTTTTAGATTTTATTTATTTATTTTTAGAGACAGGGGAAGGGGTAAAGAAAGAGAGGGAGGGATACATCCGTGGGTTGCCTGTGCCCCGCCCCTAGCTGGGGACCCTTCCCGCAGCCCGGGCATGCGCGGGGCCTGGGGATCTGACCTTGGTTGGCAGGCTGGCACTTAGTCTACTGAGCCACACCAGCGAGGACTGGCTTAGACTTTTTAAGCACGTGAAATGTACATGATTTACTGAAGTTACATTCTGAGGGAAAGATTTACTCCTGGAAGTCAGAGCTTCTTTTGCTAGAACAAGGTAAAATAAGAGTCTCTCAGGGAAGACAGGGACAAACTAGGCAAGATTTCAGGCATTGTGCTTGGTTTAATTCAGTTGCTTTGAGATTTGTGTGTCTTCCTGGTTCCTGTCTGCATCTTGCAAATCAGGCTGCAACATATTGAAAAATATATTCACGTGAAAGAAAACCCCACTGCTTTCACAGTAAAGTAAACTCGATGGCGTACAAGCCGCTGGTCTCATCTGAGCTGATTATGTCCACCTTGCATGTATTTTACACCCACAGTATGGTTTGCAGCGGTGTTCAAGGCATGGCGTGAAAAATTTGATTTGAATACTTCCATTAAAGCAATAAAAAAAATAAAACCATGGCTTAATAGACCTTCTAGTGATAGCTCCCCCTCTTACTATGCTAACTCTGAAATAAATATGTAATCTAGTATTAGGAACATGGCATTTAGAAGACCCTTGCTGATAATATTTAATTTAATAAACATGCTAACTGTGACATTATTAATGCAATGGGGCTTGTACCACAAGCTGATTCTTTCAGGTTGTTTGAGCTATTACTTGCCATGAGATTCCTTATAAACATATCCTGTGATTTATAACTTAAATTTTATATTAAATTTATTTTGGCTTTCAACTCTAAAAATATCTGCATGACATGGCATTCCCTTTATATACAAAGCATTTTTACCTGGGTGTCTTGACACACCTTTTATGAAGAGGAAGAGGGAATTTAGGAGGGGAGAATATCTCTAGGGATGTGTCTCTGGTCATTTTGGCTGGTACAGTTATTTTGTTCCAATACTAGTAGGAAAAAGGAAGACTATAACAACTTTAAGTTTGGGGACGAGGGTTATACTTACTTAATATACATATGTTTATATATAACCTATATATGTTTACACATATATAAAATGTTAAATATATGGTTTTCTATACAGTTATACTAAATTTTAAGGAATGACAAGTTAATTGAACTTTCTGGTTGAAAATATAGCAAAATAAATACTACCTATATTAGGTTTTATGCTTATGATAGGTTTATTTAGGTGTTGGTTTAACTCATATCTTCATGTTAGCAGAAGTATCCTGTATATGGAAAAACATTTTATTACAATCTTATTTCAGGTTCCTCAAAATGGAAAAAAGTCAACAATGTTGTTGTCAAACCACAGGTTCTTCCTAGCTCACATTTCAACTTTTCCAAGTCCTTTTATTTTGTCATTCCTTGTATGAAAGGGAAGGCATTATTCAATCCTAGGATAATTCAGAAGCAATTTTTTGGTTCTCAGTTAATTCAGTTTCATCTTAAAAGTTCAAATTTAGCAAAGCACATGTTCCCTTGTTCATGCCAAGTGTGATAAAAACTAGCAAAAAATAAAACCATTGCAAACAAGTCGAGCACTGCACTTCACTGCTTACTATACAGGCCACAACATTTCTAGGTCTGATGTCACTGCCTGCTGGGCTGCCACTTGTGGGCACATGTAAGGCTGCCTTTGAAAGTTGATAGTTGATGGAAGGCACTACTATTTCAGATATGTGTTTGAATTGAGTACATGTTTTAAATATCCTCTTTAAATTATCCAGAGATATGCACCCCCGTGAACATTCAGACATTTGCTGTTTTCTGTCAACAAAAGGTGATTCTTTTTAGGCTCCAAGATATGGACGTGTTCTCCCTCTGCGTTAGGAGACATTTCCTGTGAATGTGTCTGAAAATGGGAATTAGCAAAACCATTTCTCCCCCTTCATCAAATTATAGGCTACTTTGTGGAATTATAACTTTCTTAATAGTTTAACCTTTGTACTAACAATATTAACCTATGACATATATGTTTTAAGTTTAACATTCTTGAACTTCAGTGAATAAAGTATACATATGTGTTGTATAGATTCAGTGTAGGCCACCTGCAATCAACAGTGACATTTTTAGTTATATAGGTTTCTGTTATTTTGAGTGGCTTGCTCAATTGGGAATTTATGAAAGACCAAACAATTATTTCTAATTAAAAATGTTTCAGAGGTGGTTAGTACTTTTATAACCTGTATTTTTAATTAAAAATTTATAATTTTTGATATAATTTTATCAAATCCTTTCACAGTTTACCACTGAATGCTTTATATTTTGTTCAAATAAAATCTTTTTTCCCCTTTCTGTCTTAATTTGCTATATATTTTTAAAACTTGACTGTGTCCTAAATAATCCTTAGAGCTCACTCACCTTTCGGATTCTCCCTCTTAATTTATGCGCACATTCTGCTTTGTTCCTGTGGAGAAAGTCAAAGAAACATACTGACTTCCTCCTCAACCAATTTGTTCTTTCCTCCTCCAACTCTGCTGTCTCCCTGACGCTCATTTTGCCCTTGTTGACTCTCTAGCCAACAACCTTTTTTCAACATAATCCTTTCTCATGCTACCTCCCTGAACCTGAATCTTTATAAAATCTATTCCTGATTCATCGGTGTGTTTATATCAGGTCAGAATTTTTATGTTCTCCCCAATAGCCATAGTAAATGTAAAGTTTTCAGGACCAATCTCAGATGCAGTATATCTTTTTATTTAACCTCTCCCACATTGCCTTTTTTTTTTTTTTACAAAAATTATGTTCCTTTTTTGACTTCTATAATCACTTCATCTCTCCATATTTACTTTATTCTGTTATCTTTTTGCTGTATTTGTGAAAGGACAATGTATTAAATATTTTATCTTTTATTGTATTTTTGTTATTTTTTTCTACCCATAACATTCTTAGCTATGTGAGGCCCTCAGTTTATCCCTGCTCTCTTGTACTTAGGACCCACCTATCAATGCTTTCTTTGATCCTTTTCAATTCAGCTTCCTCATTTGCATAGACATCAAAATTTTTCTTACTGCCTTTACTAGCGTGCTCTTAACCAAATGTAATGGCCTTATTACAGACTAATCTTTATTCTTTCAGCTATTTAAAATCACAATTAGCCTTTTGCATGATTCAGAATCATGGATTTCCTAACTCCTTCACTTTTCCTTCCTTCTTCCAGCTTTTCTTTCATGGGTTTCTCTGGTTGCTTATTTATGAAGTTTATAGCTTTCTATAGCATTGCTTTTCACAGGGTGTGTTTTCATATCTTTCCTAAGAAAACTTGCTGGACATGTGTAATGGAGGAATGGGGTGGGAGAAAGATAGGTACTAATTTTCTTAATATGTTCCTTTCAGTCTGCCTAACAGCCTCCCCCTATTTGATGATTTTTAATTTCTGGTAGCCTGATACATTTTAATTGACATGCTGGGTTTTTCTCTTTGTCATTACTTGAACCATCTGATACCAACTCCTGTTCTCTTTACCCAGAAAGGACTGATAGTGATATCTTACTAATGATATCACTATCAGCCCTTTCTCTATATAGCCACAAAAAACCAGTCTACTTGCATCAGTGCTTCTTTGGGAAACTTGTTTTTCATGAGTTTAAAGTTACACAGACTTTCATTTCATTTTCAGTTTTTTTCTGTAGTAATCTTTCAGAATATAAATATGTTTGTGTGTGTGTGTGTGTGTGTGTGTGTGTGTATGTGTAACACTGTGATGAGATGGAGAACAAGAACAGAAAGTCAATAAAAGTGAGGGGGGAATTCTTGACAGCCCTTGGATTCTGTTGCCCTGGGTACTGTCCTGGATACTGTGCTTTTCCGAGGCCCTCATATTGGTGCCTGGAGAAGTAGCCTTTTAACAATCTCTTATCTATGAAAACAGTTCTCCACTTTCAAGCACTAGAATCAAGAATCTTTAAATTACTCACTTAATTTGCACACAGTATAATTTCCATTTGAGTAAGAAGTTGGTGAAAATGCCACCATGTCAAAGAGATGTTCACATAATGTCAATGAAAATTTGTGGTTGGTGCAATGGCTGTTTCCTATGTAACATTCCTGCATGACATTTGTTTTGAAAATGAGGGCCTCATAGGAACCTGACTCCTAAGGTGTAGGGGGAAACCCTGGACACAAACAAGACACTTTATGTCTTATTTTCAATATCCTTATTTGTAAAATGAAATTATAATCAAATCTTTCAAGTATCTTTCAGCTTTAAAAAAACTTTTGTGGACCTCTGCACTTCTATGCAGTTTGAATTCAAATGTTCTGCTGTAAGGAGATTGCAATATGAAGTATACATGTGAATACAAAATATTTTCCCCATTTGATATACTCTGATCATTTTCCTCTTACATTTCACTTTCATTGAAAAGAAAATTCTGGTTATGATCTAGGAAGTTCATTTCATGATTCTCTGATGGACAGTTACTCAAAGTTTGAAAACCACTGCCATAGTGATACTGTTAATTTGACTAGCCTAGAATGTCCTTAGTTTCCTCTTATAGCTCTACATCTTAATATTTCTTTTTTAGAATAGCTGAATATACAGTGAATCACTTGTTATTCAATACCCTACTTCAATGTATGGCATAAAGGATATTTGGGTATAAAGACTGAGAGACTGCCCTTTACAATGTGCTTTCAGTTATGACTTGCAATTAAAAAAAGCTTTACATTTTCTTTGAGGTTGCTCTTATTTTATTTGAGACTTAATCTTATTGATTTGTTTTGAGATATTTCAGACATTGCTCTCTCTCATGCACATACATGTACTTACTCCAAACATCTTGATTTATTGAAATAGGGGTCACTTCTAGTCTTGGGGACAAACAGGCCTGTACTTGCTGGTGTGGTACTCTGTATGAACTGCCTCTTTCCCTTTTCTGACACAAAGGCACAGCTGGATGGAGGGAAGAGAATAGCAGCAACTTCTCAGGTTATTTATTTATTTATTTATTTAGATGCTGTTCCAGTCATTTCTGCATTCATTCTTATATGTGCCCTGGCCCAGGATGGAACCACAACCTTGGCATATGGGGTGTGGGGGGAGACTGCTATAATGAACTGGGCTACCTGGCCAGGGCCAACTCAGATCTTTAAGAGTGACTTCACATTAGAACTACCAAGAGGGCTTTTAAAAATTCTGTTGCCCAGATTCACACCCTATCTCAAACAAATCAGAATGTGGATATCTGCTGGTGAGAGCCAGGTATCGGTGCTTTTTAAAGATTCCTAGGTAACTCCAATGTGCAACAAAATCAGGGTACTGCTCCGCTAGGGCATTTGTGTTTGATTTCTTTTTTTTGGTAATAAAAGAAAAGGTAGAAGCTTTTTTTTTCTTCTTTAAGTTTAGCCACTATTAACCATGGTGGCAAAGTAACTCTGGTAATGACAACTTTCTTAAACTAAAAGTAAATACATAGATTTAAAAATAACTATTTTCAAATAGGTTTTTTAAAAAACATTGTGACAGTGTAGTCATGTTTTAGAACACAGTTTATCCCCTTAACTTTAAGAGAAAAGCAACCTGAAGGATACCATCTTCTCACTTTCTGTGTGAAAGAAGCATTTGTACTCCTCCTCCGGCTTATCATGATTAAAACATGATAATTAGTGCTGTTTCTGGAAACTGTACAGTCATCCATAAGGTAGCCTTTATCTGGATAGGCTGAAATTGAAAGGTCCTTGGAAGTATTGCATGTTTGACATCTGATGTCATTCTCAAAAGAATAAATGCCAGAGTGTCCAGAATAGTCCTAATCTATGGAACAAATACAGAATTCTGGGATGGAAAGTCAGAATAGCAATGCCAGACATGTATCATATTTCAATTTGGTTGTGGAGGGATTACCTCCAAAATGTGTCAGATGGAAAAAATTTCTTCTCTTTAATACAGGCCAGATACAAGCAGCTTACTTACTCAGAGAGCTTCATAGTCCATGGCAACCTCCCAAGTCATTCATTTTTAAGTGGTTGCATCCATTTGAGTCATGATGTGAACATCACCCAGCAAACTGAGCCACAAATTAATTGACATGTTTGAGAAGTTGTTGTATTCAGTATATTGTGATAGAAATATCATAAAACCTTTGTGTTTTTGTTTCATTCAGATTCAGATTCCACTTCAGTGTGGAGTTAATTATTTTTTAATATTATCCTTAGCATAATATTTATATGTTGAAGCACTATACGATAACTAGAGGATAAGATGAAATGAGATCTATTTGTTTGCTGAGAAATATAATTTCTTAGAATTTGAAAATTCATCAGCTCTAGGACTCAAAATGGTTAAAACTCAAGACTAAAAGGAGAAAGCTTGGTTAAATATATTTTGGGCTTTGCTAAGCTTAAATTACTAGAAAAGTCCTAGTTTTTGTTATGTACAAACAATTCAGTTTGCCCAGTCTTTAGACATCTGCAGGTACTGGGATTTAAAAATAAAAGAGAATCAACAAGAAGGAAAGTTGAAGTTATTGACTCTACTTATTTTTTACACTTCCCAACTCCCTAATTGCAATCTTTCTTTCATCTGTGCAGGAATTAAGCATTTATTAATGTTCAAGAAACTAGGCAGTCATCTGACCATGGCTTATTATAGCTCACTCCTAAATTTAGAAGTGTTCCCAGATTGAAAAATGGTAAAGGGAATAGGGAACAAATGTACAGTTTTCAGTTTATTCCTTGTTTTGGATTTTATTTATGTCTGGAAACTAGATTTCATTGTCCTAATCATACTGAATTGACCCTTTTAAGAGAGTTAAGTAAGATTATGTTAGAATTTTTTGAGATTTCCAATATATTGGTTTAAATTATACTTCATTTGTTTTTCCAATTAACATACTTTCTAGAAATGATATATATTCAATGAAAAAATTCAGACGTTTCCTATTTCTGAATTAACTGTGTACATTACTTCTCGCTAGCTTCCATCTGCCAATCTTTTGATTACTTTTACTCCTTATTTTTACTAGATAACAAAAAAGGGAAGTTTATGGTAAAAATGAAATCTGTTTATCAGTGAATATAATTTGGCAAGAAGGATGATACAAATATTTCTAAATTGAAATATTCAGACTAATGAATTTTATTCATCCTTGCTCTTTTTGCAGTCTTAGACTACAATTAAATGAAAGGTTTTAGTTTATATTTTTATTGCAAACTGAAAGCAACATTTTAGTAGTTCATTTCATAGAACTGCAAATGAATATGTATTTCAGGTAAACTTTATAGGATAGGAATACCTGAAGCAAAGCTCAGGACTTCTCTGCTATTATCTTGAAACCCTCTCTGACAGATCTCGGAACTGATTGACCACTCCCCGTTTTTTCCTGTGGGTCGCCAGTTTAGAGAAGAGTAACAGTGGATCCCCGTTTCAAGTCTCTGTTTAGGGTAGTTTAGATGAACTGTTTTTCTCTTCTTTTACCACTGTTGGCACTCACAACTTTGAGAAATGAAAAGTAGCTCCCTTTCAAAGAATGGGGGGGGGATTCTTTATCTGAGATAAACTGATAAAATAAGAACTTTCTATATTAAACCTGATTATTTAAATTTAGTGGGCCTTTGTTGATTGTTGACTATGATGAGCCTTATAGAAGGCACCATGGAGGTTGTAGAATGAGTTAAATACAGATTCTCTGTGATTTGTGAAAAGACTGTATGAGAAGATAGAAAGTGTTGAGTGATGAGTTCTAGAAGAGAAACACAGGTAAAATCCTTTGGGACCCTAGGGGACGATACGATTGCACCTGGCCCAGGGAGTCATGGAATGATGTGTGAATCTGATACTTGTTGAGCCTGGACTTGTAGAAGCCCAGGGACTGGGAATGCATTCTGGACAGGGGAAAAAAAAGTCATGAGCAAAGTTGAGGAGGTAGAGAAGCATTAGGAAGTAGGTAATACTTTTGATGTTTGGGAAATCCAGTGGGTGGAGGAGGGAGTAATAAGGTATGTTTAGAAAGGCTCAGTGCCATATAATGGAACACTTTATTAAGACAAACTGGACTGCTGATTAAATGGAAATAACTCAGTTGATTAGATTTAACTGATTTTTACTATGAATTCTACTAGGAGAAACCATGTGTACTATTGTACAACACATATTTCTCATTTAACAGTATATTTAGGCTGTATTTCTAATTGTACATATTGATCTCATTCTTTTTTCAAGATCTTTACTATTTACATATGAATAAACTATACCTAACTTGTCCTTACTGATGATGTTCATGCAGTAGTTATTAGATCTGTGCTATTGTGAAAATGCTACATTGTACATTTATCTCTATATACTTGTGTCAGATAGCTATGGGATAGGTTCCAAAAAAGTGGAATTTCTGGGCTAAAGTCTGTTTCAATTTACAGTTACTCCATAAGTATATGAGAATTTGTTTCCTTACCCTCTCATCAGTTCCAACTATGTCAGTCTTGACATAAGTACAAATTTGATCATATTGATGACATTGAAAACTGGCATCTAAAATAGGAAGGTATTCATTAACTAGAGAACATAGAACTTAGGAGGATGTGTAATCTGGGGTAAGAAATGGTGTCACAGTTTAATAGAAAACTTACAGGAATAATGCATGTGCCCTTTTAGGTTGTTATTTTACTTAAGTATTCGGGAGGAATACATTTTATTTATTTTTTTAGAGATTTAATTTATTTTTATTTTTTAAAAAAATATTTATTTTTAAGGAGGGAAAGGAAGGGAGAAAGAGAATGAGAGAAACATCACTGTGTGGTTGCTTCTCTCACACCCACTACTGGGGACCTGGCCCACAACCCAGGCATGTGCCCTGACTAGGAATCAAAGTGTCAGCCTCTCAGTTCACAGGCCAGCACTCAAACCACTGAGCCACACCAGCCAGGGCAATTTATTTACTTTTAGAGAGATTGGAAGGGAGGGAGAGAAACACTGATGTGTGAGAGATAACATCAACCGGTTGCCTCTCATGCACCCCCAACCAAGGATCTGGCCTACAGCCCAGGCACATGTCCTGCTGGGGACTGAACTGGCGAGACTGTTTGGTGCGCAGGCTGGTGCTCAATCCACTGAGCCACACCAGCCAGCGCATATTTTCATTTTAAAACAAGCCAAAAAATTTGAAGGTAGAATGTAGAATGTATATATATGTATAAAATTATAGAATTATATCTTTTATATATTCTGTTATGTATAATTATAGAATATAATGTATATTTAATAGAATATATAAATATAATTTATATTTTTATTAGTAAAAACATTCTATTTTATTATTAAATAATGTATATGATAGCATTTTGCTTATTAGGAAGTGCAATACAAATTTTATTACTGTGCTAACCAACCACATAAGACATAAACTCTCTCTTCATTAATTAACCAAACCATCATTACATAAGAAATAGAATGGCAAAATGTTCACTTATTCAAATGTTCTGATAGAATTATTGCATATACCTGTAGAAAACATCATAGAGTAGAATTTAGTTAATACCTATTTCTCTTCCTTTTTCAGTTTCAGGTGTAAGCAAAGTATGACATTGCCTTAAATAAATTTAAATATTTTTAATACATATTGCTTCTAATTAAAAAAGGCCACTTAAACTTTTTATTTTTCAATTACACTTGGCATACAATATTATATTAGTTTCAGATGTACAACGTAGTGATTAGACATCTGTATAACTCACAAAGTGATCTCCCTGGTAAGTCTAGTACCCACCCACTTGACACCACACATAGTTATTACAGTGTTAGTAACTGTATTCCCTATGCTGTACTTTACATCCCTGTGCCTGTTTTTATAATTGGCCATTTGCACATCTCTTCACCAAAACGTCATTTTTTTTAACTTGTGTCAAATAATTTTCTTTAATAGTTACCACATAACCTACCCTGCAGTTTTGACTGGTAGATTTATAGTCACTACATGATTGACACTACTCATTTCACTGTTCACTGATTCACTGAAGGGAACAGAAGCTAATTCATGTTTAAGATAATATATTCAAGAGAAAGAAGCATTGGCAGAAGATCGTGACTTTTCAGTCTCTCTAAGTTTCCCAAGGTGGATGGTGTCTTTTTACTTTAAAATATTGTAACAACACGTCTTTTTCAAAGTGCAGTGATATGCAGAATATAAAGCATGTAAATGTGGAAGTGCTCTGTTGAAGCAAGGCGAGGTCCCTGGACTTCTGGTCACCAGGCCTCTCTCCCTCCAGCAGTTCCTCCAGCAACACCTGAGGTACCCCCAACAATATCTAGGTTGTTGGGAACACCGTGCAGGGACAGTACTTTTCTAGGCAATTTTGGTGTCCCTGCTTTTTAGGAGACACCAGGTGAAAACGCCTAGATTGCTCAACGGGTTATTCCTTGCTCTACTTTCCTTGGAAGACAGTAAGTCCTTAATTTGATAGATGAAATTTTAAAGGCCCAAGATTTTAGGTTCTAGGTTTCTTGGTGGAAGCAGACAGATATTTGAATTTCATTTTAAAATATTGTTTATTAATTTCTATGAGCTGGGTAAACATAATAAAAAATTATGCTAACCCTGTGACCCTCAGAGAATGTTCCTGTTGTGATTCATTGATTCTTTTCTGTATAGATTTCTTTTAAAACATGAGTCTTTGGGGAAATTTTATAGTGAGGTTAGATGCTTTGGGGTCTGCTCCTGACTTCTAGGATCTCCTAAACCAAAACAGTTATTCTGGTGGAAAAATTAAAAAGTAACTCATTAGCCCTGGCTGGTGTGGCTCAGCGGATTGAGCACTGGCCTGGGAACTGACAGGTTGCTGGTGGGTTCTGGTCAGGGCACATGCATAGTTGCAGGCCAGGTCCCCATTTGGGGGCATGTGAGAGGCAACGGATCAATGTTTCTCTCACACATAGATGTTTATCTCCCTTTCTTCCCTCTCTCTAAAAAAAAAAAGCTCATTAAGTTTTATGATAATATTCTCCTTTCGAATAAAGATGTGTTTCTGAGGTATGTTAAGTAAGCTTTGATGATTAGCACACTGATTCAATGTAAAGGTAGATTTACTCCAGAAATTGTGCCTTAAATATTGCATTATAATAATACTACTTTTTAAAAAATCAACATGCTGCAGATAGATCTGGCCACAGAGCAGGAGAGCGATGACATGTGGCAGGCAACCAAAGCCACTAGTGCTAGCGCTGTGCATGAAAACTGATGAAATCCAAAAGGAGGTTGGGGGTGCCATAAAGTGCTGCCGTTGGCCTTCGAAACTCTCTAGCAAGTATGAAGCCAGATTCAATCGAAAAGAGAGAAACTTCACAGATCTAACTTTTTTATTTTTTGTCAGTATTCTTTAATAAATACTTTAAATTATTGTGGTAATGGACAATTATGAGTAGAGGACCCTGTATAATCTGGGATGTTCTGGATAATCCTCAGTATAAAGTGGTACATGTTCATCAAATCAATTTTCTTCTTTGATGCCACACCTCATAAAGGTATTAAGTTAACTGTATTAATTTATTGATTTAATTGGAATTAAAAAATATTCCTTTACTTTTGACTAAATGAATGGATAAGAGAAAAATGGTTATTCTGAATTTTCTAATGAAGTTCCTAGCTTCTTTAGTTCTGATCAGTACCATAGGAATCCTCTGACCATTTAAATAAGATTTTTTTTAAAGAAAATATTTATAAAATGGTAATAAACTATTAAGTGAACAAGTAATACAATATGTGATAATTTTTACACCCTTCCTACAGTGCCTAAAATTTTAATACAAACTTAGTGTATACTTGATAACAATTTACATGTTTATTTTACCATCTGGTAAATGTGTAAATGATATTTTGAGAAGCACATTTCATATTCACTCTAACAACTTATCCTTGACAATATGTGCCCTATCTTATGTATTGACTGGAACGATCTTGGAAATTTTTGAAAAAGACGAATCCAGGAAAAAGAATTCATGTCCTAGTTTGTTTGTTTTAAAAATATTTTGGAGATTTAAGACTTAGTTTTTAGTACCAAACTGAGGGATTATGTTGTTTGCTGACTTTTACCAGACATCCTGCTAATTAGGATAGAATAATCAGAGCAGCTTCCAAACATATCGTGTATATCAAATCAGGTTTCTTACTAACACTATAGGCCACATAGGTAGCAATAATAAAATAAATATGGTTCTGTGTGTTGTTGTATAACAGTATCACATCTTTTTCAGAGTGTTTGGCTTGCTCTCGCTTGTGTCTAAATATGGGAAGATCATTTTTTTCCCAATGTGTTGCAATGAACCTCAAGTGGATAGCTTTTATCGAATACTTTAACAGCATTTATGACACCTTGGCCTTCTGCCTTTTTTATTTCATTCTTTCTGTTTATTGGTCTCACTGGAATAAATCTCAGGGACTTAACACAAAACAAGAAAATAGGTAATTCTTTATTTAGTTTTGTTTTAATGTACTCTCTCTTAGCTGTTAATAATCTAAAAACCCTTGTAAAATTTCATGGATTACCTCTATATAGTAATTACCATCTGCCCATCTATAATGAAGGGGTTCAATAAGCAAATTGCAAATGCTGGCTTTAACAAATATATTCTTCATCACAAAATCTTTAATTTGAAGTAAAAATAAAACTCAAAACCACATTTTTATCTACGAGATGTAGAAATCAAAGTATAGGTGTATCTTAAAAATATTTGTGTCACCAGTTTCTTTTCAATATATTCTAAATAGCATTTAAATCTCAAATTAGTCGTCCTTATCATTTATGTCAGCGTAGAATGCATAACTCATTGTTATGGTTATATAACTCTGAAATATGTGGTTTGTCTATATCTTTTTATACAGCTATGATGTTAAGTACATTATTCCCAATGCTTTATAAAGCTTACATGCTGTCTACAACGACCCCACAAGAAGGGTATCGGCTTCATGTTACAGAGTAAGAGACCGAGGCACAAAAAGTTATCTTTCCCATGGGTTTGTAGCTAGTGAATGTTAGAACGAGAACTTAGCCCCAGATTTGCCTTTTCCTTGAATCATGATCTCTTCAAAACATTGTTGTAGTGTTTTAATCAAAATTTTAATCAGGAGGACATGGATTCTACTTTTATTGAAGTAGTGTCATCTTGGAAGGATGAAGCTGCCTAATATATAAATGACGTGGTGAGTGGAAATTGGGAAGAGAACAAAAAAATGGAGAAGACCTTTTAGAATCCTGTCAGCACTTTGATGCATAGCTCTAAAATATGCCTCTGTTCAAATTATTATTATTACTATAAATTTATTTTAAATTAAAAACTTTTAATTACAGTTTACATTCAATATTATTTTGTATTGGTTTCAGGTGTACAGCGTAGCAGTTAGACAATCATACACTTTACAGAGTGGCCCCTCTGATATTTCTAGTATCCAACTGGCACCATATACAGTTATTACAATATTATTGATTGTATTCCCTGTCAGATTATTATCATCATGCCTCCAATCCTTACCTCACATCAGGGCACTTGAATTTAGTTTGTTATAAAATGGAATAGAAATTCAAATCAAGTATTTAGGAATCAACTAGTATTCAGATTTTAAAAAAAGTAAAAATAGTATCAGACACCATGGCAACTCTGGAACAAAGCAGATTTTTTTCAACTATCAGAAGTATTATAATAAATACTTACTGAATGCTTACTTATGACATGTTCTAAGGTTTTTTTATGGATATGAAATAAATTCTCATAACAGTCATGTAAGAGATACTGTTACTATTCCCATTTTAAAGATGAAAAATGGAGAGGTTCAGTAACTTGACTAAGGCAACAGTAAATAGTTGCTGAGTCAGGATTTGACCTCAGGCAGTCTGGGTTCAGAGTAATGAGTATTAGCAACAGTACTAAGAGAAATGAAATGGAAATTGATCTTTCCCCTAAGACTACTACAAAAAGCAGTATGAAGAAAAAAATGGAATCAAATCGGTCTTAACAACGGAAGAAAGTAAATCTGCAATGGATCCTTTAGAACTTTAAGGATGTAAATATGAACTAAACAAATGAAAACTTACACTTTTCAAAAAACTAGGATCTTTTCCTCTTTATTAGTCTGTCATGATTCTTTATAGTTTCTACAAAGTAGAATGAAAAATAGTTTCTGCTATGTAAGATCATGAACTGAAAGGTTTTCAGCTTTTGTTCAAAATTATCAGTGTGTTAGTGACATTTTTGTTATATGACTTTCTTTGTCCAACAGAAATAAAGTTACTATTTGAATTAGATAAAAACTTCTTTTACAATAAAATTGCACATTTTTAAAGACAGTGTTTCTAGAATTAATCAGAAACTTGTTCAATGAACGGAGAATCATCTAAAACCTCATTTGGCCAATAATAATGGTTAGAACCTTTGAGTGGGTTTGCTAAAATTAAAAGTTTTAATCCTCACCTGAGGATGTTTCCGTTGATTTTAGAGAGAGGAAGTGGGGGAGAAGAGTGAGAGAGAGACAGAAATATGGGTCAGTAGCCTCCTATATGCACCCTGACCAGGGATCAAACTCACAACCTAGGTATGTGCCCTGACCAGGGGTTGAACTCAGAATTTTCTGGTGTATGGGATGATGCTCCAACCAACTGAACCACCCAAACCAAGGTAAGAACATGCAATCTTGAAGGAGCTGAAAAGGGCAGTGCTGAATAGGGTAGAAATGAATACAGTAAAATTAAAAGTTTTAATAGTTTTTTTGATGTGTCATTAAAACACAAGATCTGCTAAAATGTAGTAGTTGTAAATTACTAAAATGTAATTTACTAAAATTATACTGAACACATGGTAGGCCTCATCATTGGGTATTTAAGCTGAGAGATCAAGTTTGGTAACAGTTTTTGTTCTAAAGTTGGACATCCTCTATTTTATGTGCTTTATACTGTTCTTTCAGAATGTAAATCTACTTGTCTTTTTTTTTTGTTAAAGGAGCAATTTGTACAATAAAAGGAAAAAATGAAACATGTTAAAAAGGGAAATAGTAATTAGGTATTTCTTTTTTACTTAAGTTTGGTTTTGAGTTTTAATTAAATATATCTGTGTGTACTTGGCCCAGTAGCTCAGTTGTTGAGCATCATTCTGGTATGGCAGGGCTGCGTGTTCAGTCCCCAGTCAGGGCACATACAAGAATCAACCAATGAATGCATAAATAAGTGAAACAACAAATAGATGTTTCTCTCTCTCTCTCTCTCTATCAAATCAATACATAAAAATTTAAAAATTCATCTATATGCAAAATGAGATTTATTTTTCCCATCCTTTAAAAATGTTTATTTATGTGTTTTAATGAATGAACTTTTATTTTGTGGTCTAAACTTTCAATGAAAAAGTCTAGAAAAGGGAGTGAATACTTATGCATTAGTAATTATTTTTATTAGTTTAGTTCATACCCTATTATGGAAAAACTCATTGAACCTGTTGGTGAATACAGTCTCTAAAAGACTCACTCCTAAGCCCATGGTGGTAAAATGATCTGAAAGTAGGTCTTTATGCATTTTTCCCCACCAACATTTCTTCTCTTCCCACTCCAACAGTGTCCCCCTGAACAAATCCTAGGTTTGCCTTCTTGGCCAAAGGCAAAATTATAACACTTGTTTTTGATGGCAGTAGACTTCCTAGGCTGTGTCTCCATTTTATATACGGAGGAGGCAAATGTAGGTTTACAGTTGTGAGTATGAGAAACATAGTTTATTCTTGTGTTAGTATTTATTAATTATTGTATTATTTTCCATACAAACAAATGTAAACCTACATTTTCCCCACCCTTTGTTACTTCCCTCCTTTCTCACCTCCTGTCCTCTTCCTTTCTCTCATATCTATTCAGATTTGCTTGCATATCTCTTACCAGTGCTTCTCAATCATAGCTGCCTATTAGAATCACCTGTCTTTCCGAAAAAAGAAAAAAAGAAAAAAAAAGAAAAACCAGATACCCAGGCTAATAAATGCCCAGTACTTACAATGATTAGCCAGGGTTGAGACTATTCAGTTAAAGGATGAAAAGCTTGCTTTAGAAATCAGCTGACAAGGTGGGAAGAAGTTATTTTAATCCTGGAGGCTTCCTGGTATCCTTAAGTTTCCATTACACACATAGTGCCTTCTTATTCATTAGTCTCGCCATGGTATTGCTGGTAACCCAGTGAGGAGAGGCTGAGCAGAACTGTGTATGTAATAAAAACCTGTAGAATTTGCTTCATATGTGTTTATCATCCCTATGAAGCTGGAATTAAGAAAATGGGGTAAAATTTATTCCCTCCCCAAGAACCTGCATTGCTATTTCTCTTAATATTTGGCATTTTGAATAACAAATTATTCTGACTTAGTATATTCTTACCTTGTGTTCTCAGAAATTTGAACACATTGTATAATGGGAATTGATGCTGTCCTTGATAGCTTATCCATTATTTAAGTACCTTTGTAGGAGAAAATTTAAAAAACACACATCTTCTTCTGGATACGTCAATAAATAATGTCCAGAACTTGATTAAATCTGTTCACAAGCTCTGGCATTCAGATTAGGTGTTATCTGAAATTTGCATGGATTAATTGATTTTGTTCTTTTAAAGGTCTTGCACTGAGATACACGGTAGTGGATCATATACTTTTAATTAACTGAAATGAAAGGAGTATCCAGCACCTTCCTATGGTTTTGGAAATTGTTTTGCTGTTTAAATTTGTTCAGACTATTTGATGGAACCTGTTGAAACTCGTTCTTGAGAATTTAAGCTCATTTGAGGAGTCTTTAAATTCTGTATTACTTTGGATTAAGTAAGATTTTTGTAGAATAATTAATTTTGTATTGGGGGAAATAGAGAGTGGCACTAGGAGTTACTTCTGAGTTCTGTAAGTCTTTTAATTTTGTTGAACCACTATTTCTCCACCAGGAATTTGAATGTAATGATGATTGCACTGCACATACCTCACAGGGATTTGGAGAGGAAGATTTTGCTATAACTAAATTAAAGCATTGTTGAGCCTTCAGTAAAGCTTACCAGCACCATTCCTGGTCATGCAAAACAGAGCCCATCTAGCAGCAGGGAGATGAGAACACCACATGTGACTCATATAGTATTTCAGATGCCTACCACACCTTTTATCCTGTAGTAAAAAGTATTATAAAGATAATGAATTAGAGTAATAAAAATTGCTACTATTATTAACAAACCAACAGCCACACATAGCTTAATATGCCCCCATATACTTTGTACCACCTTTTCTCTATCCTGCGGCAGAATGTATCTTAAAGAGTTGCCCATGTCTATTTCTCCTATTCCACTTAACTGACCTTGAGTGCAGGGACTGTATTTGTCTTTATAGTCAGTCTAATATAAACCTTGGCACACAATAGATTTAATAAATGTTTGCTCAATGAGCATTTTTTTGTATGTAGTATGAAACCATTTATTATTGTACTTTAAAATTATATCACCTTTTTTCTTTTGGGGGAATACATAATTTTACTCTCTCTGAAATTATGCAATATAAATTTGAGAGGCAATTCAGTGCTTTTGAAAATTTGCATTAGGTTAGGAAGTGAATTACCTTGTCAGAGTGACCTAGTGGAGCACTGCAGCTGCCGTATTATCATAGGTAGACAGTGAGGTGGGCTTTGGAGCTAGATGGGCATGGATTTGAGTCTGCCACTTTCAAGATGAGTGACCCTGGGGAAATTTCTTAGTGCCTCTGTTTCTGTGTCCTTTTCTGTGAAATAGGGAAAATGCTACTTATTTCCTGGACTTGTTGTAATGATTAAGTAGAATACTTAGTAAGGCATCTGATATAATGTCTGAACATACTAGGGAATGTGATAGCTGTTATTATTAGATAAGTTAGCAAAAAGATTCTTTTCAGGTAGAAAATGATTTAAAGATGTGCTGTTCTTTTTCAAAGACAGACTTTTCAGTCATATAGGAAATTCTACCTTTCACTTTTTCTTTTACTTTAATTGCTGGAAGTTTATTTCCAAATGTTTCCAAATTAAACATTATGAAGGATTGCATAGAATATATTTTACTCATTGCTCATCAGGGATCTTGTACTATCAGAGGATTACAAGGTGAAGCTAAGCTGGTGGTTTTCATTCTAGCCTCTGTTAGTCCCTGTCACCAAACTACCACACAATTTGGAACATTTGCCAGTGTTGGCTCAAGAGAGGCCAATTGAGACACTAATAGATGCATTTTCTCCATGAGTACACCCTTGGATCACACATAGAATTCCTATTAACAGCAATGAGAGTTAAACTTGTAAATCCCTTATGCATTGATGGGAGAATAGACCTTTTAGTTTACGTAGCCATCTTCCAGTTATTTGGCACTTTCCCCATCCCTTGTGAGTTCTCCAACATTTTCATTAAAGGCTTTTCTATTTTCTATTCTGCTTCAATCAGTTTGGGTAGTAATTCACATTGGCCTGATGCCTTGGCAGCAGTGAATGATTCTAATTGCCTCACTATCTATCTAGTCTGGGCTAATCATAAAGCCTTTCAACTTTTCATTCAAGCGTCCGGCCGTATCAACTGCATGGGTCACAAACTTCCCACTCATATGCTCTCATTGTGTCTTAGCTGCATACCTTTTATGTATGTAAGAAACTAGATCTAGAGAGTTTATCATTTTTTCATCCTTCTTCTGTTATACTTTCTTATCCGTTTTGTGAAATTAAAGCAGCATTGAAGAAACCTAAGGGTGAAGGGAGCCAGGGGACTTTTGCCCAGCCATTGTATCAGAAGAACTAGGTACTCTAGTTTTTGCTTATTTGAGTAAGTTATGACAAAAATGTTAGAAACTAGACAGAAAATTTTAAGTATTCTCTCATGTTTATTTTGTTACCTCTTTAACTGTAGTCAGCTCCATTTCCTCCTTTACCTAGTGAAATCCACATTTTTCTTTTCTGATCCTGAAGATACATACGGCAGGAAGATCACAGTGTTAAACTGAAAACAAAGGTCCTGCTTTGAACTCATGATTTTTTGGGCAGACAGGGAGGCTGCTGCAGTGCTTTATCTAGTATGGGTGGTCTGTTTGATACTGTGTGGCAAAGCTTATTTTAGAGGTTTTTATGGGAACCTTTCTCATATGGTAAAAAATGTATTTTAAATAGCCCCAAAAGATCTAAAAGGAGAGAGCAATGCATTAGTTGATTATGCAATATTTTACTTTTGTCTTCTTCTTTCTCCTTTTAAAGAAGTATTCTAAAAATTAAAAAATCTTTTTACTATAGAAAATTTCACTATTTGATGAGTAAAATGAATTTACATTTACCCATCCATTGATAGATCTAGGGACTTTATTAGACTTAGGAGGGTGTTTCGTGGTAAGATTACTTCAAATATAATATTGTGCCTTTCTATAATGTCTGCCTCATATTTGGCAGTCAAAAAATGTGTCACTTTTGTGTCTCTTTATCAGCCAAGAGATTAACCTACAACTGTTAATTCATTACTGTTGGCAAAATGGGATTTAAAAATTCTATCATTCTTTCATCCTTTATTTAGAACACTTATGTAAATTATTACCCTGCCTATTGGTTATAAGATAAATGAATCCTTTCCCTTTATTTGCCAGTTTTCAAAATAATAAGTTGGCTCCCCAATATTTTCCAGAGGTCAGTGAGTTAATTTATTTTATCATTATGAATGCATGGATTTATACATATTTGATGGGTTATAATCCATTTGTGGTTATCTATTCGCCCTTTATTTGGCTCACGATAGACTATTTAGTGTAAATCTTGAGTCCTTTTTGCAGGACTCCTGAATGTGGCCCTTGATAGCATCTCTTCCTTTCTTGTATAACAATATACTTTAACTTCATCTTCAATTCTAGATGGTTCATCTAACTTCCATTTGCTACTCATTGTATGGAATCAATTAATTCTCCAAGGAGCTCTAGTTCATTTTAGTGTGAAATGGAAATTAGAAACCACAGTCTGGATGCCAAAGGTGCTCATTTTACACAAACATATGTGTAACAAGATTATAAAATAAAATACATCATGGATTTGTACTATTGTTTCTAATTCTAATGCAGGACTCTAGAGTTTTTATTTAACCATCTTCAGACTTAAATTTGTATTGAATTTTTCTTATGCTGAAAGTATCTCTCCCCTCTCATGCTGAAAATCTATTTCCTACCTCAGTAATGTAATTATTTGCTTTCCCCCATAATATACTCACAAGCATCTCACAATAAATATACCAATAGTACTACCAACAGTATGAGCACTGAAAACAGTTTAAGATTTCTTTACAATTTTTTTCCTACTTGGGATATACCCCATTAAGGATGTACAGTCAAGTCACTATGTTTTAAAGTTATGTGGATATTCCTTTCTTGGTGGTTGTACTATCAACTGGCACAGTAGGGAGAAAAATGGCCTCCTTAACATGTCCATGTCCTAAATTCTGGAACTTATGAATATGTTACTGTACATGGCAAAAGAGAGCTTGCAGATGCGATTAAGAATTTGAGATGGGGAGACTTTCCTGGATTACCCAGGTGGGTCCAGTGTATTCACAAGGGTCCTTAAAAGTGCACAGAGTAGAGTAGGAAGTTGGGATGGTACAATGTGAGAAGAAATCAGTAACTCTTACTGGCTTTGAAGACAGAAGGGGCCAGTGACAATATATGGTATTATTTTTCCATAACTAAAATACACTGGTCTGGAAATTAAAGGCTTGAAGGTGAGCCTTATACCTGTTGCAATAACATGTAATGACACATTTGCAAAATTTCTACTAAGAACCCTTATAATGGTAGAAGGGAGGATTGTTCATCAGAAGAAGTCATCTGACTCTTCATTTTTAATATGGTTAATTGGACATTTAAAATAATTATTGATAGTTTTGATAGTAAGCATGGTTACTGAATTATCCCCTTGAAGTTTTACAAATTTTCCATGAGACTAGCTTCAGGGTCCATACATGGCTTCAGACATTCTCCTGCAATATTCCTAGATATTTTCAGTGTGCGTGCTATAAGCCACATTTATCATGCAGTGTGCCCTCTGCCTTTGTGCCTTCATAGGGTGAGTCAGACCAGTGTCGAGCATGTGTGTTTCTGAAACCCATTCCTAGAGTGGGGTGGCTAGCAATAACTCACAAAACTGACCACATATATATGTGATGAAAACAAAAGTATGTGTCCTTGATGAGCTTCCCCTTAGCAGGATCCTTAACATGCCTGCAGCCACTCTAGCACTACCCCACATGAACAGAGTGAAGAGACAGTGGTCTTATTCCATTGTGGTTAAAGTGTATTACTTTTGCCAATTTTACAAAATCTTACTGTCATGTGAACCTGTTGCTGAAACCTCTTCCAGAAATTTGGAAAGGGTCTGCAACAGCAAATTGCCACAAACGCGATTGCTTAAACAAACACAAATTTACTCTCTTACAGCTCTGGAGGTCAGAATTTTGAAATGAGTTTCACTGGGTGAGAATCAAGGTGTCAGCTGGATTGCATTTCTTCTGGAGGCTCAATGGGAGAATCTATTTTTTTGCCCTTTCAGGGTCAAGAGGCTGTGTGCATCCTTGATTCCTGGTTTCTTTTCTAAGCCAGTGAAAAAGTATCAAGTCTTTCCTTTCAGTTCTCATGCTCCTGCTTCTCTTTCATAAGGGTCTTTGTGATTACAACAGGCCCCAAGGTTATTTACCATCTCAAAATCTGTAATTTAATTAGATATGCAAAGTCTCTTTTACTATGAAAGGTAACATAGTGAACATATTCATAGTTCTGGGGTTTGGACATGAACATCTTTTGGGGCCATTATTCAGCCAAACACAGGGCAAGTGCAGAGCCCTGAACTAGGAAGTTTTTCTTTGTTTTATGATAAATCTGCTTTTTTCCTTTAGTAAGATCTTAAAGTTTTCTTCATGCAGATCCTATATAGTCCTTGTTAAATGTGCTTTTAAATATTTTGTTTTATTGTCATGATTGTAAATAGCTGCTTTCATTTTTGTTCCTAGATGGTTATGGCAGTATGGAGAGGAGTTACTGGTTTTTCTTTATGTTCCTTCTCAAATTTAGTATAAGAAAGCCATACCACATTTCATTATTAATTCTACTTTTTTATTTTCACTAAAATCTTTTATCTTTTTAAATATATTTTATTGATTATGCTATTACAGTTGTTCCATTTTCCCCACTTTGTCCCCCTCTGCTGGGTACCAAAATTGCCTCCAGCATTCCCCTCCCTTAGTTCATGTCCATGAGTCATGCATATAAGTTCTTTGGCTTCTCCATTTCCTGTACTGGTCTTAACATCCCTCTGTCTATTTCATACCTACCAATTTGTACATCTTAATCCCTGTACCTTTTGCCCATTCTTCCCCTTCCCCCTCCCAGCTGATAACCCTCCAAATGATCTCCATATCTATGATTCTGTTCCTGTTTTGCTTGTTGGCTTAGTTTGTTTTCAGTTGATAGTTGTGAATTTGTTGCCATTTTAGTGTTCATAGTTTTCTATGAACATAATCTTCTTTTTCTTAAGTCCCTTTAACATTTCATGTGGTAATGGTTTGGTGATGATGAACTCCTTTAGTTTTACCTTGTCTGGGAAGCACATTATCTGCCCTTCCATTCTAAATGATAGCTTTGCTGGATAGAGTAATCTAGGTTGTATGTCTGTGCTTTTCATCACTTTGAATACTGCTTGCCAGTCCCTTCTAGCCTGCAAAGTTTCTCTTGAGAAATGAGCTGATTGTTTTATGGGAGCTCCTCTGTAGGAGTTCCCACTTTGTTATTATCTAACTCTATGCTTTTCTTTTGCTGCTTTTAAGATTCTGTATTTTTGAGCTTTGGCATTTTAATTGTGTTGTGTCTTGGAGTGGTCCTCCTTGGGTCCAACTTATTTGGGATTCTGTGCTTTCTGGACTTGTATGTCTATTTCCTTCACCAAATTAGGGAAGTTTTCTTTCATTATTTTTTCAAATAAGTTTTCAATTTCTTGCTCTTTTTCTTCTCCTTCTGGCAGCCCTATGGTTTGGATGGTGACACATCTGGAGATGTCCCAGAGACTCCTTATTTTGTCCTTGGCCTTTTGAATTTTTGTTTCTTCTTGCTGTTCTGATTGAATTCTTTTTTATTCCTTATGTTCCAAATGGTTAGTTTGAATCTCAGCTTCATCTCCTCCACTGTTGGTTCCCTGTAGATTTTTCTTTATTTCACTTAATGCAACCTTCATTTCTGCCTGCGTCTTTTTTATGCTGTTGCAGTGATTTCTTTGAGCATCCTGATAACCAGTGTTTTGAACTCTGCATGATGGGTAGCTTATCTCTATTTCATTTAGTTCTTTTTCTGGGGTTTGGCTCTGTTCTTTCATTTGGGCCCTATTTCTTTGTGTCCTCAATTTGGCAGCCTCTCTCTGTTTGTTTCTGTGTAACAGGTAGAGCTGCTTTAACTCCTTGTCTTAGTAGTGTGGCCATTTGTAGAAAAGTCACCTGTAAAATGTGTAGGTGGCACCTAAGGTAGTGACCAGGGTGGTGCAACCTGTTTCATCACTTTATGGTTCGTGTGGGGGAGGGTTCAGAGAGGGGATAGTGCTGCTGCCTGTCCACAGGAGGTTACTGGTGAGGAAGCTGTCTCCCAGGACTCGCCCCCTTGTCAGTCACTTCATTTTCTCCCCTTTTCCCTTTATGCCACTGGTGTCCTTCCAGCTGTTGCCCTGGTGCTGAATCCCAGAGGAGGTGTGTTTGTGTGAGTCCTAAGTCCATTTTGGGCCCTTTAAGTGAAGTCTCTTGAAAGTCTTGCAGTTTCTTCTGCTGCCCCAACTCCCACTGGTTTTTATAGCGGAAGTTATGGGGATTTATTTTCCTGGCACTGGAACCCTGGGCTTGGTGGTCTGGTCAGGGGCTGGGGTCACTTGCTCCCAAGGTATCCCTTCCAGTTTTTATCTACCACTTGTGAATGTGGGACTGCCCATTCTGCCACCTCTCTGTGCATCTCCACACTTCTCTCTGCCTCTGTGTCTCTTCTCCTCCTACCTGTCTGGATGAATGGTCTGGAATCCTTGGTTATCTGACTTCCATACAGCTCAATTTTCTGATGAATCTGGGTGATATTTGTTTTGTAGACTAGTTGTAATTTTTGCTGTAGTTGTCCATGGAGGAAAAGCATGTTTACCTATGCCTCCATCTTGACCAGAAGTCTCTCTAAGATCTTTTATCTCTTAAAGGATTATTTTATCTTGTCCTTACAAATTATTTTATTATTTTTGTCATACTGTATTTTCAACATTCATCCAATGCCCAGGTTTTGCTGAAATATTTCTACTTTATTTTCAGATTATTATTAGATTCTACACAGTACAATGCCTCTTCTATTTTAAAAACTCTTATTTAGCATTTATGTTGAAATTTTTGTTACTTTGTTATTACCTAAGTTAATAATTATAAACTATATTAATGCTTCTTAACCTGGGGATGATTTTGCCCCCTAGGGAGCATTTGGCAATGTCTGAAGACATTATAGGTTTTCACAACTAGGGAGGGGAGAGGCTACTGACATCCATTGGGTGGAAGCCAGAGTTCATTCCAAATGCCACAATATACAGTCCCCCACCCTCAACAAATAATGATGTAGCTGTCTGCCAAATTGAGAAATCCTGAGCTATATGCATTACAAGATTCATTGCTTATCTCTGTTCCTCTCCTCCATCATTTTCTTATATTTAAAGGTCATTATTCTGATGCATGTGTTGTTTTGTTAGAGTACTTCTTGAATATTTTTTTCCTTGGATGGCTTATGTCTGCATTCTTATATACTGCAGGCATCTTTATTATGCTTGGCAAGTGAATCTTTTCCATTGTAAATAAGTTGTTTTTGAATGATATCTTGGCTAGGTATAAGACTTTTGAATTGCATTTCCTCTTAGTATTCTGTCAATGTTGTATTCTTTCTATTTCCTGACATTGTTGATGCCAGTTTGATTTTTTTCCTTTATGAATAAGTTCTTTAGCTCTGATGCTTGTTATATAGTTCTTTTTATCCTTGAAATTTGCAACTTTTACTAAGATATGCCTAGGTATATTCTCCTTGTCACTTTGTGTACTTATATTTTCATTTCTGCTGGTTAAATATCTAAAAGTAGAATTGCTAAGACATAGGGTAAGCACATATTTAACTATATGAAAAACTGTCAGATCAATTTCCAAAGTAGTTAGTGGGAATATGAGATGGTACATCCATTTTGAAAATTACTTTGGCAACTTGATTTAAAAGTCAGTTGATCATATCATCATGGGTCTATTTTAGGACTCAATATTTTGTTGCATTAATCTATTCTCTATCTTTTTTAAGTATATTTTATTGATTATGGTATTAAACTTATCCCAATTTATCCTCCTTTGCTGCCCTCCACCCAGTACCCCAAATTCCTTCCAGTGGTCCTCCACTTTAGTTCATGTCCTGTGCATGTAAATTCTTTGGCTTCTCCATGGCCTGTACTGTTCTTAACATCCCCCTGTCTGTTCTGTACCTACCCAATTAGGCTTCTAAACCCTTATACCTTTCCCACATTCTTTCCCTTCTCCTTCCCAGCTGATAGTCCTCTAAATGGTCTCCATATCTATGATTTTATCCCTGTTCTAGTTGTTTGCTTAGTTCATTTTTTCCTGGCATATCTTTAATATATTGTATTGATTATGCTATTACAGTTTTCCCATTTTTTCTCCACTTTATTCCCCTCCATCCTGTATACCATCTCCCCCTGCATTCCTCCCCTCCCCACCACTTAGTTCATGTCCACGGGTTGTACATATAAGTTCTTTGGTTTCTCCATTTCCTATACTATTCTTAACATCCCCTTGTCTATTTTGTACCTACTAATTAATGTTTCTTAATCCCTGCACCTTTTCCCACGTTTTCCCCCTTCCCCCTCCCAGCTGATAACCTTCCAAATAATCTCAGTATATGTAATTCTGTTCCTGTTCTAGTTGTTTGCTTAGTTCATTTTATTTATTTATTTATTTAGGTTCAGTTGTTGATAGTTGTGAGTTTGTTGTCATTTTACTGTTCATATTTTTGATCTTCTATTTCTTAGATAAGTCCGTTTAACATTTCATATAATGAGGGCTTGGAGATGATGAATTCCTTTAACTTGACCTTATCTGGGAAGCACTTTATCTGCCCTTCCATTCTAAATGATAGCTATGATGGATAGAGTAATCTTGTATGTAGGTCCTTGACTTTCATGACTTGGAATACTTTTTTCCAGCCCTTTCTTGCCTATAAGGTTTCTTTTGAGAAATCAGCTGATAGTCTTATGGGAACTCCTTTGTAGGTAACTGTCTCCTTTTCTCTTGCTGCTTTTAAGATTCTCTTATCTTTAATCTTGGGAAATATAATTATGATGTGCCTTGGTGTGTGCTTCCTTAGGTCCAACTTCTTTGGGACTCTCTGAGATTCCTGTATACCCTGGAAGTCAATTTCCTTTGCCAGATTGGGGAAGTTCTCCTAAATTATGTTTTCAAATAAGTTTTCAATTTCTTGTTCTTCCTCTTCTCTTTCTGGCACCCATATGATTCGGATGTTGGAATGTTTAAAGTTGTCCTGGAGATTTCTAAGCTTCCCCTGATTTTTTGAATTCTTGTTTCTTTGCTCTGTTCCTGTTGAAGGTTTATTTCTTCCTTCTGCTCCAAACTATTGAGTCCTGGTTTCCTTCCCTTCACTGTTGGTTCCCTGTACATTTCCCTTTATTTCATTTTTCGTAGCCTTCACTTTTTCCTTTATTTTGCAACCATACTCAACTAATTATGTGAGCATCCTGATTACCAGTGTTTTGAAATCTGCATCTGATAGGTTGACTATCTCTTTGTTGCTTAGTTGTATTTTTTCTGTAGCTTTGATCTGTTCTTTCATTTGGGCCTTTTTTTTTTTTTTTTTTCGTCTCAGTGAGCCTGTTATGTAGTAAGGGGTGGCGCTGTGGTATTCGCCAGGGTGGGGCAACCCACTTTGCTCTGTTGTGGTGCTCTATGTGGGTGGGGGTATCCAAGAGGGAACAATGCAGCTTGTACAGCTCTCTGCTGGCTTTTAGTCACTTCCTCCACTACCGACAGGCTAATTGGGTCCTTCTGGTGCTGATTCCCAGTGGGTGGGTTTGTGTACATTTTAGGACCCTATGGGTCCGTCCAGTGAATTGTCTTGTGAGGCTCAGAGTTTCTCCTGCTGCCTCAACCCCCACAGGTTTTTCAGTCAGAGTTTTGAGGCTTTATATCCCCACACTGGAATCTTGGGTTGCACAGTCTGTCTCGCTCCCCAGTTGTTCCTCCTGGTTTATTCTCATGGAAATGTGGGACTGGCCGCTCCGCCAGCTGCCACCTTGCCAGTGCCAGTCTGTGAGGCCTCTCCACCTGGCTGCGCTTCTCTGCCTCTCCTACTAGTCTGGATGAATGTTTCTTCTTTAACTCCTTGGTTGTCAGACTCCACACAGTTGGATTTTCTGGCAGTTTTGGTTGTTTTTTGTCTTTAAATTTGTTGTTGTCCTTCTTTTGATTGTGTGAGGAGGCACAGTGTATCTACCTATGCCTCCATCTTGGCCAGAAGTTATAAAGCCTTGTTTTTGTTTATGTTTTTTAGATTCAGTTGCTGATAGTTGTGTTTGTTACTTTATTTTTTAAAAGATTTTTTTTTTAGAGATGGGAAAGGGAGGAAAAAGAGAGGGAGAGGAACGTCAGTGTGTGATTTCCTCTTGAGCAACCTCTACTGAGGAACTGACCCACAACCCAAGCATGTGCCCCAACTGGGAATTGAATCAGTGACCCTTTGGTTCACAGGCTGGGACTCAATCCACTGAGCCACACCAGCCAGACCTAATGTTCATAATTTTGATTTATTTTTTCTTAAATAAGTCCTTTTAACATTCCATGTGATAATGGCTTGGTTATGAACTCCTTTAGCTTTACCTTGTCTGGGAAGCACTTTATCTGCCCTTCTGTTCTAAATGATAGCTTTGCAGGATAGAGTAATCTACGTTGTAGGTCCTGGCTTTTCATCACTTTGAATAGTTCTTACCAGTCCCTTCTAGCCTGTGAAATTTCTCTTGAGAAATCAGCTTACAATCTTATGGGAACTCCTTTGTAGGTAACTCTCTGCTTTTCTCTTGCTACATTTAAGATTCCCTCTTTATCTTTAAGCTTTGGCATTTTAATTATGTTGTGTCTTGGAGTGGTCCTCTTTGGGTCCAAGTTATTTGGGGCTCTCTGTGCTTCCTGGACTTGTATGTCTATTTCCTTCACCAAATTAGGGAAGTTTTCTTTCATTATTTTTTCAAATAAGTTTTCAATTTCTTGCTCTTCCTCTTCTCCTTCTGGCATTCCTATGATTCAGAGGTTGGCACATTTGGAGATGACCCTCAGTCTTCTTATTACCACCTCATTAAAAAAAAAATTCTTATTCATTCTGTATTGGTTGAGTGTTTATTTTTTTCTTATGTTCCAAATTGTTGATTTGATCCCCAACTTCTTTCCCTTTAGTGTTGGTTCCCTGTGAATATTTCTTTATTTCACTTAGTGTAATCTTCATTTTTTTCCCTTAGGCATTTGCTGTACTCAGTGAGATCTCTAAGTATCCTTATCACCAGTGTTTTGCACCTGCATCTGATAGGTTGGCTATCTCTGTTTCACTTAGTTCATTTTCTTGAGTTTTGATCTGTTCTTTTATTTGGGCCATATTTCCTTGTCTCCTCATACCCTCCCTGTGTTTGCTTCTGTGTATTGGGTAGAGCTGCTTTGATGCTGTCTTGGTGCAGCCATCAGGATGGATATTTCTTTTTTAAATCCTTGGTTGTTGGACTTCCATCAGTTTGATTTTCTGGAAGTTGTGGTTGTATTTTGTTTTAAGATTAGTTATGATCCTTCTTATGGTTATGCAAGGAGGTGAAGTGTGTCTACCCACACCTCCATCTTGGCTGGAAGTCCTATTATCTCCTTTTTCAAAGGCAAAGGTTTTGAGTGACAAAAACAGAAGGACTTATAGACACAGATGACAGTATGGTGACTACAAGAGGGAGAAGAGATGGGGGGACAGTAGACAAGGGTAAAGGGGACATAAAGGGTGACAGAAACAAACTTGACTTTGGATAGTGAACACACAATACAATATACAGATGAGGTATTATAGAATTGTACATTTGAAACTTATATAATTAACCAATATCACCTCAATAAATTCAATTAAAAATATTTAAAAGATCATAGCATGTGCAGCAATACAGGAAAAGTAGTAAAAAGCAAACAGATTATAAAGAAAGATGTAAAATGTGTTTTTGTCACTATAGTCATGTACATAGAAAATACTAAGTAATATTTTACAAAAGGGCAGCCACTGGAGCTAATTAGAGGGTTTAGAAAGACTGTAAAATACAAGAGTAGTCGTCACAGTTTTTCTATCTGCTAGACACAAATGATCAGAAAATGAAATTGTAAAATCAATACCATTTCAATAGAGAAAATAAGGATAAGTCTAGAAAAATATGTAGAAGATGTCAGCTCTGAAAACTCAAAACACTTGTGATAGAAATTAAAGGAGGCTAATAAATATAGACATACTGTCATCATAGATTAAAAGATTCAATATTGTTATATTAATTTATATTTGTCCATAGAATCACAAAGGTATTTCTATAGAAAATGACAAGCTGGAAATATAAATGACTTAGAAGAGCCAAATAATCTTGGAAAAGAACAAAGCTAGAGGACTATCACTCTTGATTTCAAGACTTATTATAGAGCTAAAGTAATCAAAAGAGTGTGAAATTGATGTAAAAAGAGAATTTTTTTTAAGGTAGAGAATAGAGAAGAGTTCCAGTCAAGATGAAGGCATAGGAGTGATAGTCTCACCTCATTGTACAACCATAAGAAGGAATACAGCTAACTTAAAAACAGAAAACACCCAGGACTGCCATAAAATCACACAGAAAAACACCCAGAACCATATTGAAGTCCAACAACCAAGGATTTAAAGAAGCTGTATTCATCCAGATGGGTATGTGGGTCTGAGATAGGGAGTCAGGATGGAGAGAACTTGGTGTGGCTGCAGCGAGCCAGGGGCAGAGAGGCAGAGAGGTGGTGAGGTTGTGAGGTGGCAGCAGCCAGGGGAAGGCAGACCTGTATTCACATGTGGAGTATAAAAATCAGGGAGCTACCTTGTGAGTGAGCAAGCCCAGCCCCAGGCCAGAGCATGCAGCGACGGGAAAGTGTAAGCCTCATAACTTTTAGCTGTAAACCCAGTGAGGGTTAGAGCAGTGGAAGATACTGCAGGTTTCTCAAGAGAGTGGGAATGTATGTAAACTGACTAACTTTGGGAATCACAACCAGAACAGCAGCTAGAGGGGCACCAGTCACATATGGGAAGTGGGTGAAGTGATTGGAAAAGGGGCAAGTGCTAGGCAAGCCCCCAGAAGTCAGCCTGCGTAACATTGTCCCCTCTCTGACCCCTCTCTACATATGGAGCCACAAAGCGCAAAGTGGTTTGCTCCGCTCTGGTGCATATCCAAAGCTCTGCCCCATACAACTTAATAGGTGCACTAAGACAGGATATCAAAGCAGGTCTACCTAGTACACAGATACAGGACACTGCCAAAATGAGGAGAAAAAGAAATATGGCCCAAATGAAGGATCAGAACAGAACAGAACCCCCAAAAAAAACTAAGTGATGTGGAGATAACCAGCCTAGGACACAGTTCAAAATACTGATGATCAGAATGCTCAAAGATCTCATTGAACATGGTAAAATATAAGGGAAGAAATGAAGGCTATACAAAAGGAAATAAAGAAAAATCCATAGGAAACCAACAGTGAAGGGAAAGATGCCAGGATTCAAATCAGTGATTAAGAACTTAAGGAAGGAATAAACATTCAGCCACACATGGTTGGTGTGGTTCAGTGGATTGAATGCTGGCCTGTGAACTAAAGGGTTGCTGGTTCAATTACTAGTCAGGGTACATGCCTAGGTTGTTGGCCAGGTTCCCCAGAGTGGGTATGTGAGAAGCAACCACACACTAATGTTTCTCTCCCTCTCTTCCTCCCTTTCCCTCTCCCTAAAAATAAATAAATAAAATCTTTAAAAAAAGTAAACATTCCACCAGAACAAAATGAAGAAAAAATAAGAACTCAAAACAAGGAGAGTTTAAGAAGACTCTGGACATCTCCAAAAGGGCCAATATCTGAATTAGGGATGTCAGAAGAACAGGAAGAGCAACAAATTGAAAACTTATTTGAAAAAACAATGAAACAAAACTTCCCTAATTTGGCAAAGGAAATAAACATACAAGTCCAGGAAGCACAGAAAGTACCAAACAAGATGGACCCAAAGAGGACCACACTGAGACATCATAATTAAAATGCTGAAGAATAAAGATAAAGAGGGAATCTTAAATGTAGCAAGAGAAAAGCAGAGTTACCTACAAAGGAGTTCCCATAAGATTGCAAGCTGATTTCTCAAGAGAAATTTCACAGGCTAGAAGGGACTGGTAAGAACTATTCAAAGTGATGAAAAGCCAGGACCTACAACGTAGATTACTCTATCCTGCAAAGCTATCATTTAGAACAGAAGGGCGGATAAAGTGCTTCCCAGACAAGGTAAAACTAAAGGAGTTCATCATCACCAAGCCATTACCACATGAAATGTTAAAGGGCTTCTTTAAGAAAAAGAAGATCAATAATATGAACATTAAAATGGCAACGAATTCACAACTATCAACTGCTGATCATAAAAAAAACTAAGCAAACAACTAGAACAGGAACAGAATTACATATATTGAGATGATTTGGAAGGTTATCAGCTGGGAGGGGGAAGGGGGAAAATGTGGGAAAAGGTGCAGGGAATAAGAAACATAAATTAGTAGGTACAAAATAGACAAGGGGATGTTAAGAATATTATAGGAAATGGAGAAGCCAAAGAACTTATATATATAACCCATGGACATGAACTAAGGGTGTGATTCATTGAGGGAATGGGCATACTGGGTGTGAGGGTGGCAAAGGGGAAAAATTGGGTTAACTGTAATGGCATAATCAATAAAATATATTTAAAAAATAAAGATTTCTGGAGCTCATTCTTTGTGTACCTTTTTCCTCTGTGGCATTACCCTACAACTTTCATTCATCTCTGTTTACCTGACTCCAATTTCTGCCTCCTCAACTCAGTGACATTGTGGATTCTATTTTCTTCCTATCAACCTGTAAAACAGGGATTGCCTTAGTAGTTTCTCTTCTCTCAGGTATTATAGTCCTGTCCCATCTCTTTTCTGATGTCTGAGTTGAGTTGCTTTACATATTTTGTCCTTTCTTCTAGTTGTTTATAATAAAATGATAGCCCACAGAGCAGTTCCTTCATTGTGGATAGTGGCTGAAGTCAATCTCTTTATACTTTTGCTCTGTGCTTCAAGATATTTCTTCTTGGGCTTCTCATTTAGTTTGTAATAGTGTTCATCCCTTTTAAATGTTCAGCAATAGAATTTTGGAATCATAAAATCATGCATAATTGTAATAATTATGCTATACTTTAGTCTCATGTGTTTTTTATTTTTGTGTTAAAGCTGTGATTTATTTCCTTTAATATTTCTATTTTACTAGCAGCTATTTTTCTTAAATTTTTGTTATTTCTTCAGGAGGGGTTTGAATATATATTATTATTATTAAATATACTATTTAAATATATTATTATTTTTATTTTTTATTTTTTATCCTTACCCAAGGATATGTTTATTGAATAGAGAGAGAATGGAAGAGATCTAACCTGCAACCTGGGCATGTGCCCTGACTGGCAATCGAACCTGTCACCTTTTAGTGTACATGACAATGCTCCAACCAACTGTGCACCCGGCCAGGGCCATTGTTTTTTTTTTTTAATTACTCATATTCACTGTCAGGGCTCACAGTTTTGGTGGTAACTTGGCTTAGTAGTATTAGGAAACATTTGAATAGAACGAGGGACCACAGGTGTATCTCCTGTGGGTTATTAATGAATTAGCTGATAATGTATCAGACTTTTGTCATATCAAGCTGGAGTCCAGAATTTTTAGAATGGTATTTACCATCCCTGTCATTTCATTAACTCTCTTTGTCCTCTTTTCAAAAGCATTCTGTGTTCAAGACATTTCTGCCCAACCTTTTTTTTTTCTTTTTTTTTTCCTTAGAGAGAGAGAAAGGAGGAGAGGAAGGGAGAGAGAGACATCAATGTGAAAGAGAAATATTGATTGGTTGCCTCCCATATATGCCTGGATTGGGGATTGGACCTGCAACCCAGGTATGTGCCCTGAGTGGGAATCACACCTGCAATCATTTGGTTATGGGATGATGCTCCATCCAGCTGAGCCATATGGGTCAAGGCTCTGTTCAAAATGTTTTGTTAGAAGTTCAACATAGAACCTATTGTCTTCAACTCGTAGGCTTTTGTAACTGCTTTTTCTTCTGCCTAGTATATTCTACTCTTCCTCCTAGTATATTCTTTCCTATGTGTACTCTGAGATTCAGATGAATAGGTCTTTCATCCAAAGAGGAGTAGGGCATGCCTGTAGGGGCTAATCACATTGATGAGGCAGGATGAGAGAGAAGAACACCCTTTGGACATGTAATTAATTCTGAAGTAGACAGTCAAATAATGTCTGTGCTATATATACACAAGTATCATATTACTCATGCTCAGAAGAGAAATATAGACCCTGGGATGTATGTCTCCTGTATTTTCAGATAAATACTAATAAGAAATGGAGAAAGGGCAGAAGCTTCTTTCCCAATACTCCTGGGACACCAGAAGTTTCATTTCATGGGTCAAGGCAAGAGTTTGGGAGAGAAAGAAAATGGTTCTTCCTATACTCCTGGTTCTCTACCTCATAGCCGACTCCTGATTTTGATATTGGCTCAGATTTTTCTGCATATCCCAAGATTTTGTCATCATTTTTCAGTGTCAAAGATCTATTCAAATGTTCTCCACCTCCAAATCCAAAAACATTTCCTACAGTCATACATCAAAGTGAGACTGCCCATGTTTGAAATCTTAAACTTGCAACCTTATTATTCTTTTACAACACTTTTCTGTTTTACTAGTTCTTACAAATTTCTACATATTTTGCTTCTTTTTGGCTCTTGTTGACACATAAGGATCATTGAAGATCCATCTCCTTTCAAAGTATCAGCACCCTTTTGGTTGTATTTGTGTCTAGCTGAGGCACCAGCATACATAAATTCAAGTACAATATTGTCAATACTCTCAACTTTCCTCCTTTTTTCATTTCACCGTATCTAGTGTTAACAACTTCAGATCATAAATAATCCAAAATCGGCCTTCTTTATTCTAATCTGTGGGTAGCTGGAAAAAATAATCACAACCATGAATATTAGTATTAAAAATAATTAAGGGTTCATATTGCTATCATTAATAATGACACACACTTAATTTTATTCATAATATAAACATAACTGGATCTTTAGGGAAACCCAAGTATTCATGATACTATCTCATGACAAAAATTACTCCTAAAGTTTATATAAAGAGAATAACATATAATGTATTGGATGTACTATAAACAAAATAATGAGTATTTTAGAGTTGTATCATAACATGCAAACAGTGACATCACATGATATATTACCTCCATAAAATAATTTTAGGAAGTCCTCATAATATGATGTAACTCCAATAGGGTTGTCAATTTACCTAATTTAACCTATAGAACTATTTTTTGATATATTTTATTGATTATGCTAGTGCAGTTGTCCTAATTTTTCCCCCTTTGCTTCCCTCTGCCTGGTACCCCCAGTCTCTCCAGCAGTCCCTCCCTTAGTTCATGTCCAAGGGATGTGCATATAAGTAATTTGGGTTCGTCATTTCCTATACTGTTTTTAACATTCCCCTGCCTATTGTGTACCTACCAATTTATGCTTCTTATTCCCTGCACCTTTTCCCCCATTCTCCCCTTTCCTCCTCCAAGCTGATAACCCTCCAAATGATCTCCATATATGTAATTCTGTTCCTGTTCTGGTTGTATGCTTAGTTTTATTTTCTTTTGTTTTGTTTTAGATTCAGTTGTTGATAGTTGGGGATTTGTTGCCATTTAATGTTCATAGTTTCTATCTTTGTTTTTTAAAAGAAGCCTGTTTAACATTTCATGTAATAATGGCTTGGTGATGATGAACTCCTTTAACTTTACCTTGTCTGGGAAGCACTTTATCTGCCCTTCTGTTCTAAATAATAGCTTTGCTGGATAAAATAATCTAGATCATAGGTCCATGCTTTTCATCACGTTGGATACTTCTTACCAGTTCCTTCTAGCCTGCAAAGTTTCTCTTGAGAAATCAGTTGACAATCTTGTGGGAACTCCTTTGTAGGTAACTCTCTGCTTTTCTCTTGTTGCATTTAAGATTCCCTTTTTATCTTTAACTTTTGGTACTTTAATTATGAAGTGTCTTAGTGTGCTTCTCTTTGTGTCGAACTTGTGTGGTATTTTCTGTGCTTCCTGGACTTGTATGTCTATGTCCTTCTCCAAATTAGGGAAGTTTTCTTTAATTACTTTTTCAAATAAGTTTTCAATTTCTTGTTCTTCCTCTTATTCTTCTGGCATCCCTATGATTCGGATGTTGGTGTGTTTGGAGATGTCCCAGAGGTGTCTTATTATATCCTCATTTTTTTGATACTTCTTTCTTCTTGCTGTTCTGATTGAATGCTTTTTTATTCCTTATGTTCTAAATGGTTGATTTGAATCTAAGCTTCAACTCCTCCACTGTTGGTTCTCTATAGACTTTTCGTTATTTCACTTAATGTAACCTTCATTTCTGCCTGGGTTTTTATGTTGTTGCCATACTCAATGAATTCTTTGAGCATCCTGATAACCAGTGTTTTGAACTCTGTTGATTATCTCTGTTTCATTTAATTCTTTTCCTTTTTTTTTTTTCTGTTAATTTGGGTGATATTTCTTTGTCCCCTCAGTTTGACAGCCTTCCTGTGTTTGTTTCTGTATATTAGGTAGTGCTGCTTTGACTTCCTGTCTTGGTAGCATGGCCTACTGTACAAAAACCACCTGTAAATTGTGTAGGGCAGAGCCTTAGGTAATCACCAGGGTGGGGCTACCTGCCTCACTGCTTTGTGGCTCTGTGTTGGGGAAGACTCAGAGAGGGGACAGTGTTGCTGCCTGGCTTCTGGAGGTTTGCCTGGCACTTTCCCTGTTTCCAGTCACTTTACTTTCTCCCTGTATGTGACTGGTCCCCTTCCAGCTGTTGCTCTGGTGCTGAGTCCCAGAGGGGGTGGGTCTGCATGAGTTCTAAGACCATGCATGCCCTTCAAGAGGCGTCTCCTGAAAATCCAGCAGTTCCTCCCACCACTCCCACCCCCACTGGTTTTTACAGCCAGAAGTTATGAAGATTTATCTTTCTGGTGCTGGAACCTTCAGCCATGTGGTCTGGCCTGGCACCAGGATCCCTTGCTCCTGAGGTACCCCTCACAGTTTTTATCTCACCACATGTGAATGTGGGACCACCCAGTCTGCTGCCTCTTGTGTCACACTGCGCCTCTCCACTCCATCTCCACATCTTCACCCCTCTGACCCATCTCATTGAATATGGCTTCTTTAAATCCTTGGTTGTCAGACTTCCATACAGCTTGATTTTCTGATGTTTCTGGGTGATATTTGTTTTGCTGTCTAGTTGTAAATTTATCTGTAGTTGTATAAGGAGGCGAAGCATGTTTATGCCTCCATCTTGACTGGAAGTCCAGAACTATTTTTTAAACATCATATTGGCCTTCTTTGTTGAAAACAAGAGAAAGTTAACTTTATCTAATTTAGAAGGAAAAAAATAATTTGTTGGAAGGATATCACATAGGCCTAATCTGTAAAGGACATCTTGATACTCCTTTCCCTATATAGATTCTTTTTATTTTTAATTTTTATTTATTTTTAGAGAGAGGGGGAGGGAGGTTGAAAGTGGGGGAGAGTAACATCGACATGAGAGAGAACTTTCTGTCAGTTAGTAGGGTATCGTGTGCCCCAATCTGGAGATCCAAACCTACAGACTAGGCATGTGTCCTGATCGGGAATTGAACCAGTGTGTTTTCACTTTGTTGGACGATACCCAACCAAGGGAGCCATACCAGTTAGGGCCACAGATAGATTTTTGTCCCTATTCTGGTGATTCTTCCTTCTGCTGCCACCACTGTGGCAAATAATCTGATTGTTTTTGCATTTTGCTTCACTTTCTCATGATACAAAGTTGCAGGATAATAAATTATCTAATTGATCAAGTCTGGAGTACATGAATGCTTCTGGTTTCTAGAGAGTGCTCTTTGATGTTTGTAAGGGGAAAGAGGACCCTGCCTCTCCTCCAGTTTGGGATTTTCCCAACATAGGAAAGGTATCTGGTGTTTAAGTGCCAAAAATAGCAAATGTCCACTCTGTCCTTCAAGCAGTCCTCCTTAAATATTGTTTTATTTTTATTTCTGTTTGGCCAAGATTTTGATCAGTATTGGACAGCATGAGTTCAAGTCTGTATTTGCTGACAACTACCTGGAGTGCTGCTAGTGTATGTTGCCAATTAAATAAGGACCCATATGCTTTAACAGACAGTTGAATTGGGAGTGGGATTGATATCCTCTTGTGAAAATTGAGTTGCCTAATATAGACACATGGCTGACTGGAAGGCCACCCCCAGTGCAAGGCAGGCTGTGGGCGTACTCATACGCATGGCCAAAAGTCCGTGTTTAAAAGTGATTAAAATTTAATTTAACATACAGACAAAGGGATAATTTATGCCCCCCTGTATCAAAACCAAAATAATATTATCCTGGAAAATTTTAAGAAAGGTATAAATGATGCTTCCTTAGCCATTAAACAATTAATAAAGGTCCCAGAGAAGAGAATGCCCAGGTTTGAGAATTGCTACAGAGTATTGCTACTTTCTGGTATGCTTTTCAAAAGAAGATATTTGAGAAATATATCCCAGGATAACTTAAAGAGGAAACTTTCATGAAATTTTTTTCTTTGAAAGATAGATATGGATGTGAAAACATTTTATGGCAAATTTAATTTTGAATAGATAACATGGTCACATGGTTCAAAAACAGGAGAGAGTATGGAGTCTCCTCCTACCCCAAGTGCACAGTGACCTCTCCACAATAGTCAACCACTGAAGCTGGCTTTTGTATTTCCTTCCAGAATTGCTTTTATGCAAATATAAACAAATTTATATATATGTGTAGTTTTGCTCACCCCCTATTAACAAGCACACAAGTAGCCTACTATATATATTGTACTTTTCTTACTTTGTTTCTTTTTGAATGTGATATTAGAGATCTTGATATAGAAGTAAATAAAATGCTTTCTCATTCTTTTTCTTTTAAATAACATCCCATTATGTAGATATAGCATAATTTTAAAAAGTTGTCCTCTTAGAAGGATATTTGTTTCCTGTGTTTTGCTATTATACACAATGCTGTAATAAATCAACTTGTACATAAATTATTTTGCACATGTGAGTTTATATGTAGGCTGTATACCCAGAAGTAGAATTATTGAGTTAAAGGACCTATGTATTTGTAATGCTGATAAATATTGCTAAATTCTACCCCTTAATCCTTTAACCAGTGTTACATGAGATCTTCTACTTTCCTAGTTTCTCCAACAGTGATTTTATTACAATTTTGAATTTTTAAGAAATCTGTTAGGTAAAAATTAGTGTATTTAATTGGTTTATCTTGCTTTGGATGAGGTTGGGAAACTCTTGAATTTAAAAAACTTTTAAATTTTCTTTCCTGGAACTTATCTATTCTTCTGCTCTTTTTGCTCTTGGGTATTTGTCTTTTTCTTATCAATTTTTATGAGCTCTTTATGAATTTGTGAGATGAACCCTTTGTTTATGACATGAGAAGCGAGTAATTTTTTAATCTGTTTGTCATCATCTAATGACTTTGCTTATGATATTTTCACAACATTCAGAAGGTTTATTTTTTATTAAAATTTTTGGTATGGTTTCGGAATTTTTATCATGGTACTATTATGGCCTATAGTTTTAAATCTTTGATCAATTTTAAATTACGTTGCTATACAGTGTGAGTTGTGGGTATACAAATTTATCAAGTGATCATTCTCTTCCAAGATTATCAAATAGTCCATCTTGTCCCTTCTAGCTATAGATGCCACATTAAATATATAGTAAATTATTCAATATTTTTGGACTTGTCTGGATTTTTCATTCTATTTCATTAATATGTTTGTCTATTTACTCATCAGTGCCACATTTTAAAATAATTGAGGTACTAGGGTTGCCAATAGCTATTTTGAATAAAACGCAGTTAATGCAGAGTAGAAGTCTGTTTCTCACTCTTGTAACAGTTCAGTAGAGCTAGTCCTGCTCAGTGGATGACTTGCTCTATTCAGAGCTTGCATTCAGAGACTTAGTCTCCTTCCAGCTTTTGGCTTCACCATTCCGTAGAGCCTTGTTGTCATCTGCATGTAGTCAGGAGAAAGACATAAAGATGGTGACACAAACAACATATCTGCTTTTTGAAAGTCTTATCTGGGAGGTGACACACAGCACTTCTGCTCACATTCATTAGTGAGAATTAGCTGTGTGATATATATATATATATTTTCCAAGTATTCAATTTTTAAATATGTATATTTATATATTTTTCTAAGTATTGATAAAATCATCTGCATTTTTATATGATTCCATTGGGTAGCACATTTAGTCCATGTTAAAGAATAGTGGTGATAGTAGTTTATTTTTTCCTGACTATGTAACAGAACCCCTGGGTTCTATTCCCCACTGCCGATAAGAACCATGACTCCCAATGTCAGAGTCTTAGGAAAATGAAGGAGTATTTATTTAAAAGTTTTACAGGTTTAGAATAGTGGTGGAATTCTGCTGTTAAATCTCTCTCCCTTTAGAAGCCATAAAAAACAACCACAAACACACAGTCTTGCCCCCCGCCCCATTGCCAAACCAGGCCAGCCAGAGGTACCGTCTTTCAGGAAAAAAAAGAGAAGAAGCCTGTAGCTTAGCTGGGCAGGTTCCCATCTGTATTCTGGCTTCTTCCCATCATCCATGCTTGGCTAGTCTCCTGCTTTTAATCCAAAACTGGTGGGCTGGTGGGGTCCTTCTGCATCCTTTCCAATACGTGTTCAAGACCTGCTTCTCTGCTCCCAAACCACATGGCTAAGAGAGCAAGAGAGAGAGAGAGAGAACCTGTCATGGCTCTCCTACTCTCCTTCCCACGTGGTCCAGAGTTCTGGTATGGCTAAGAGAGAAAAAGAGAGAGACTGGCTGTCCCTGCGGCTGAGTTGAAATCCCACAGTGGATCTTCTTCCATAATCCCATTTTTGACTCCCCCCATCCTGGGTTACACCAGCCAGTAGTCTAGTTTCTTCTGCCTTTTTTGACTGGCATTGTTAGTCCTGGTAAGGGTGGCCCCATGTCGTAGAACTAACTGCCTCCCTGCTCTCAAATAGGCTCAGCAAGCCCTTCTGGCTACTTCACAGCACAGGTTAGAGTCACGGCCATATCCCTGATTCTGTCCTCCTACAACTACTTAACATCACTAAAACAGTGGCCAAGTTCTTTAGATATGCAAAGTAACTCTCAATGGCCACAGTTACTAAACAGCAGTAAAACACTAGCCAAGTTCTTTAGATATGCAAAGAGGCATATCTTAGTGGCCCTGCTCTACTTCCCCCATCCCCCAAGCAATAGCTGTGGGGGTTTTCTCCATTTTTGGGGATCTCTAGGTCAGCACCCTGTTAACAAGTAAAATGTCAATACTTCTAATGTTTCCTATAAAAGATGATGCAGGCATTGGTGCCACAATAGAAATATTTTATCATATAAGTATATCTCTTTATTTTTATTCTATTCAGTGTTTTCTTTAACCAAAAATACATTTTTTCAAGTTCTCTTTAGCACTTTAGAGAGAAACCTTTCTTTTTTTTAAGAAAAGATTTTATGTATTTATTTTTGGAGAGAAGGGAAGGAGGGAGAAAGAGAAGGAGACAAACGTCAATGTGAGAGAGAAACATTGATCAGTTGCCTCTGATGCATGCCCTGACCAGGGACTGACCTGCAATCCAGCCAGGTGCACTGACCTCAAATAGAACTGGTGACCTTTTGCTTTGTGGGACAGTGCCCAACCCACTGAGCCAAGCCAGTCAGGGCTAGAGAGAAACTTTTTAAAAATTAGAACTACTAAAAAATTATCTATTAATAGTTTGCAACTATTATTGAATTTATGAAATAAATCCCCATTGTTCATTTCCAACTAAAGTTACAGTTCTGGAACTGTTGCATTTAGCAACTGCGCGAACAGATGCCAGAGACTTTTCAGGGTTTCAAAGATGTTACTTTATTGGCCAAGTTTTACCTGCACAGGGTCAAACTCTCAAAGTGTCCGGAGACACGGTACCTGCAAGGGCTGCAGATGAGAGTCGCGCCAAGCGCTTACAGTTAAGTCCTTATATAGGGGCGGGCAAGCAAGCGTTATACAGAAGCAGACATGGCAGTTAGCTATTTGCTTACAAAGACCATGGGCGGGAACAGGGTTGGTCATTGGCTCAACAGTGGAAGCTTTACAAACCAAACATGTTAGGTTGCATCTGTTTTACAATCCTTTGTTCTTGCACAAGGCAGGAGGGCAAGATGTTTGTTCAGTAACCTCCTGTACCCTGGGACCTAACCAGTTCCTGTTTTCTCATGGTCTAAGTTTCCTTGCTCCTTACAGAACAAATCTTATTAGGTTTTTATGTATTAATCTTTAATATGGTACTGGATTATGTTTAGCAATATTTTACTTGAGAAGAGTTTTATATAAATTTTCTTAAATGATATTGTGGTTTTCTTTTCTTGTGCAATCTCTGTCAGTCTTGATATTAATGTTATTGTTTCATACAAATACATGGAAATGTTGTTTCCCTATGTAGCTGGGCAGTTTAAGTATCATTGGGACCATCTTCCTTTGAAGTTTACATAAATGTCTTGGAAACTATTGTTCTTTTTTGGGGGTGGGGATGAGCTACATGTTCTTTAGCAATTTCTCTAATTGTTTCTATGAAAGTTGGTCTGTTAAGATTTTCTGTTTTTTGGGTTCAATTTTGAACCCAATTATGTATTCAAATATATTGAATACACATTTTTATCATTTTGTCTTTTTAAAAAAATTTGCTCCACCTCCTCCACATTCCCTACCAGTCTTGTTGTAGTGAAGTGTTTTCAGAGGAAACAAGCAGATATAATGGACTAAAGATAGTTTATTCAATAAATGGTGTTGGGAAAATTGGACAGATATGTGCAGAAAAATGAAATTAGACCACTTTCTTACACTAAACACAAGAATAAATTGAAAAATGGACCAAAGGCTTAAATGTTAGACCTAAAACCATAAAAATTGTAGAAGAAAACATAGGCAGCAAAATCTTGGACATTGTAGCAATATTTTATCACATTTATCTCCCCAGACAAGGGAAACAAAAGAAAAAATAAACAAATGGGACTGCATCAAACTAAAAAGTTTTTGCACAGCAAAGGAAATCATTAACAAAATAAAAAGGCAACTCACAGAATGGGAGGACATACTGATAAGAGGTTAATATCCAATGTTTATAAGGAAATTATAAAACTCAACACCAAAAAACAACCCAATTAACAAATAGGCAAAGGACCTGAATAGACACTTCCCAAAGAGATGGCCAATAGACATATGAAAAGATGTTCAATGTCACTAATCATCAGAGCAATGCAAATTAAAACCTCAATGAACTATCATTTCACACCTGTCAGAATGGCTATCATCAGTAAATCAACAAACAACAAGTGCTGGCAAGGATGTGGAGAAAGGGGAACCCTAGTGCAGATTGGTCTGAATGAAGGTTGGTTCAGCCACTGGGGAAAGCAGTCTGGAGGTACCTCAAAAAATAAAATGGATCTGCCTTTTGACCCAGTGATCCCACTGCTGGGAATATATCTGAAGGAACTCAAAACATTAATTCAAAAGAACATAAGCACCCCTGTGTTCCCTGCAGCACTATTTACAATTGCCAAGATATGGAAGCAGCTCAAGTGTCCATCAGTAGATGAATGGATACAACTACTATGGGACATTTGTACAATGGAATACTACTTAGCTATTAAAAAGAAGAAAAATTTTACCCTTTGTGACAGTGTTGATGGACCTGGAGAACACTATGCTAAGTGAAATAAGCCAGTCAGAGAAAGACATATACCATATGATTTAACTCATACATGGAATCTAATGAAAAACTGAACTAACAAGGAAAAGGGGGAACAGACACAGTTGGAGAGCAGACTGAGAGCTGTTGGGGGAGGTGTGGAGGTGGAGGGACAGAGAAAAAATAAAAAAGGACTCATGGACATGGACAACAGGGTGGTGATTGCTGGAGGGGATATAAGGAGACTAAATGGTAATGGAAAAAAACACAATAAAGATTAAATAAAATTTTTTTTACTGTTTTGGTTTATATTTTTTATTTGACCTGACAGTAATTTTGCATAGAGTTTTAAAACTTCCAAATGGAAGAACCTTTTTATTTTCTGATTTACTTAATTTCCGATGTTATTACATAGTGGTCAGACTGTTTGTTTTATTTCTGTTTTCTAGAATTTACAGATTGAATATAAAAGCATTTAGGACAAGCTAGCTATTAACAAAATTTGCAACAAAATTCTACTCTTTTCACTAATTTTTTGTTTGTTTTGAAAAATGAGTTTTTTCATAAAAGTGTTATTTATAGTAACATGTAATGGCTTGTTATTGTTTTTAAATGAATTAATAACTAAATTTAATAAAAATATACAGTAAATAATAAATGAATGAAATTTCATTTAAAGCTTTCAAAACAGTAAATATTAATTGATATAATCTACATAAAAAGACTCTCTTTAGGGTCTTCTCTAATTTTTACCAGTTTAAAGGGGGTGGGTCCAGAGGCCAAAGATGTTTAACTGATGCATTATAGTAGAATTGTGTTTGCTTTGTGATCCATCTTGAAAATCTTTTTCTTTGAATGATTAAATTAAACTTATTTATGTTTACTAACATAAGAAGTGCTTGCTTTTAATTCTGTTCTATAATTTTCATATTATGTTTTTTGTGTTAATTTTTAAAAGTCTTTGTTATTTCTTTTCCTTCTTAAAAAGATTTATTTATTTAATTTTGAGAGAGGGGAAGGGAGGGAGAAAGAGGATGAGAAACATTGATGTGTGAGAAAAACATCAGTTGGTTACCTCTTGCATGCCACCAACCAGGGACCTGGCCCGCAACCAAGACATGTGCCCTGACTGGGAATTGAAGCAGCAACCTTTCAGTTTGCCGGATGACACTCAATCCGCTGAGCCACAGCAGTCACAGCTCTTCTTTTTTTGTATAATTCTTCTGCTTTAATAGAAGGTTTTTATCCTAATAGTTGTTTTTATAACTATGTCTTTATGTAATGTGTTTAGTTCTTTTATTTTAAATAGTATCTATTGTTTTTCTACTCTGAGCAGTGATAATGTGTTTTCTTTTTTTCTTCACACTCTTTCATCACCATATTTTAGTTAATTATATATTCTTTGTTCAGCGCTCCTGTTGTGATGTTAAACATGCTTATGCTTATACGTAAATCATGATGTATCATAAAAATAAATCCTTTGAATCCCAATTATTATAAATGAACATACTAATACTCCTAACCTGCTGTTTCATGGAACTTACTTCTGTCTGGATTTATTTTTAGCTTCTTTCCTTTCATATCACTGTGTTGTTCATTCATTCTCCTCTGTGCTTTCAATCCATGCCTTTTGATTTGTGTGAGATACTGACTAATCATTTTCTATTCTTTATTTTCAACATCTTTTCTATAGACATTTTTCTTTCATTATATATGTATTCTGAATCTTTATCATCTGAAAAAATAACTTAAAAATCTCTTTACTCTCTAAATTACAGCATCTTGAGATCTTTTCTTTCCTCCTTATCTAGACTCCTGAAATGACTAATATATGCTTCTTATAAGTCATTTCTTCATGAACAGCCATGATTTGCCTTCCTCCTTCAGTCAAACTATTGAAAGCCTTCTTGTCATGATTACTAGCAATTTCTTGCTTATGATTTTCAGTTAGCGTCTACATGGCCTCTCTGTAGCATTCGCTGTGATGTAGAATTCTTTCTATGAAAGCCAACCACTGTGTCCTTTCTCAGTTTTCATGAGAGTATAGGACCCTGATTTTCTCCTCATCACTCTGAATTCTAAATTTTCTTCTTGTATTTCTTTTCTCTTTGTTCCTATTCCTCAGGAATGAAAATGATAGATATTTGGTTCTCTTCTTTTTCTTACCTTCTTGGGAGATCTCATGTAGTCTTATGGCTTTATTTTCCATCTTAAAGTAGTTCAAAACCTTTGATCTTCACAGATTTATAAAAAAACCTATCACTATAGGGTAGTATACAAAAATTTAAATATTTAACCTCCGCTTATTTTCATTGCTTTTGGAAAAACTACATATGCCCACTGTAAAGAACTCAAAAACTGTAGGAAAGTACAGAAATTAAAGTAAAGAAAAGTCTAAATTTCACCATTCAGAAATTACCATAATTAATACTGGGCAAGTAGTTTTCCAGATATCTTTATGCAGTACTTTCTGCAGATATTTTTCTATATGTATAACTGTATACACACACACACAGATGGGACTGTAGAAATAAAGAAATAGTATAGGATAGAAGATATAAAAATAGGCTTATAAAAGTGGATAAGTTTATAGATTCTATTTTATTTTATTTTATTTTTTTTAAATTTTTTATTTTAGATTATTCAGTACAGTTTCAATCTTTTATTCCCATTCCAG
>CM052541.1:55068306-55088397 GCA_028533065.1 Trachops cirrhosus | reverse complement strand
AGGGACAGATTCTTATTAAAGGCAAGGGCAAGTGGTAGTGTTGAGCAGAGAAAGAAGTTGAACTGTGACGTAGGCCTGACAAAGCCTTAGCCAGCTCAATGGGGAGCTCTAGAATTGTCAGGCTAAAGCTGTGCTTTTAAATCCCTAACTTGCTCGGTTACTGGATGTAGGTCACTCTCAAAAACATATGATTTCTTGAGAAGTAGTTCTTTTCAGCTGAGGCAATCTTTAATGGAGCTGACAGCTAGAGATGATCTGCTTGTCATTTTGCTTGTTGCTGGGTAGCAAGTTCATCCTAGAAGGGAGATCTGGGTTGTGCATCTCCATGTTTATTATAAGCTTCTAGATTTTTAAAATATATTTTATTGAATATCCTATTGCAGTTGTCCCAATTTTTCTCCCTTTGCCACCCTCTGCCTGGTACCCTCCATTCCCTCCAGCAATGCCCCACCTTAGTTCATGTCCATGGGTCATACATAGAAGTTTTTTGGTTCCTCCATTTCCTATACTATTCTTAACCTCCTCCTGTCTATTTTGTACCTACCAATTATGTTTCTTAATCCCTGAAACTTTTCTCCCATTCTCCCTCTTCCCCCTAACCCCTGATAATCTTCCGTGTGATTTCCATTTCTGTGTTTCTGTTCCTGTTCTGGATTTTTGCTTAGTTTGTTTTTTTTTAGATTCAGTTATTGATAGTTGTGAATTTGTTGCCATTTTAATGTTCATAGTTTTGATCTTCTTTTTCTTTTTAAAAAAAGTTTTTAAATCTGCCCTGGCTGGTGTGGCTCAGTGGACTGAGTGCCGGCCTGCAAAGCAAACAGTCACTAGTTTGATTCCCAGTCAGGGCACATGCCTGGTCCCCAGCAGGGGGCATACAAGAGGCAACCACACATTGATGTTTCTCTCCCTCTCTTTCTCCCTCCCTTCCCCCTTCTCTAAATATAAATAAATAAAATCTTAAAAAAATTTTTTTAAATATTTTTTGAAAGGTTTTATTTTATTCATTTTTAGAGAGAGGGGAAAGGAGGGAGGAAGAGAGGGAGAGAAACATCAACGTGTGGTCGCCTCTCACTTAGCCCTCACTGGGGACTTGAACACAACCCAGGCATGTGCCCTGACTAGGAATTGAACAGGCAACCCTTTGGTTTGCAGCCCAGGCTCAATCCACTGAGCTATACCAGCCAGAATGATCTTTTTCTTAAATAAATCCCTTTAACATTTAATGTAATAATGGCTTGGTGATGATGAACTCCTTTAGCTTTATCTTGTCTGGGAAGCACTTTATCTGCCCTTCTGTTCTAAATGATAGCTTTGCTGAATAGAGTAATCTTGGTTGTAGGCCCTTACTTTTCATCACTTAAAATACTTTTTGCTAGTCCCTCCTTGCCTGCAAAGTTTCTTTTGAGAAATTGGCTGACATCCTATGGGAACTCCTTTGTAGGTAACTCTCTGCTTTCTCTTGCTGCATTTAAGATTCTCTCTTTATCTTTAACCTTTGGCATTTTAATTATGATGTGTCTTGGTGTGGTCCTCTTTGGGTTCATCTTGGTTGGGACTCTCTGTGCTTCCTGGACTTGTATATCTATTTTCTTCACCAGATTAGGGAAGTTTTCTTTCATTATTTTTTCAAATAAATTTTCAATTTCTTGCTCTTCCTTTTCTCTTTCTGGCATCCCTATGATTCAGGTGGTGGACATTTGGAGATGTCCCAGAGGCTTCTTATACTCTCCCCATTTTTTTGAAATCTTGTTTCATCCTGTTTCTTCTTGCTGTTCTGGTTGAATATTTATTTCTTCCTTATGTTCCAAATCGTTGATTTGAATCCCACCTTCACTGTTGGTTCCCTGTAGAATTTTCTTGATTTCACTTAGTGTAACCTTCATTCTTGCCTGGGTTTTTTATGTTGTTGCCATACTCAATGAGTTCTTTGAGCATCCTGATAACCAGTGTTTTGAACTCTGTTGGTTATCTCTGTTTCATTTAATTCTTTTCCTGTTTTTTTTTCTGTTCTTTCATTTGAGTGATATTTCTTTGTCCCCTCAGTTTGGCAGCCTCCCTGTGTTTGTTTCTGTGTATTAACTAGAGCTGCTTTGACTCCCTGTCTTGGTAGCATGACCTATTGTAGAAAAGGTACCTGCAAATTGTGTGGGGCAGAGCCTTAGACGATTGCCAGGGTGAGGCAACTTGCTTCACCACTTTGTGGCTCTGTGTCTGGGAGGGCCCAGAGAGGGGACAGTGTTGCTGCCTGGCTTCTGGGGCTTTGCCTGATACTCTCCTTGTTTCTAGTCACTTCGCCCACTCCCTGTATGTGATCAGTGCCCTTCCAGCTCTTGCCCTGGTGGTGTATCCCAGAGTGAGTTGGTTTGCATACGTTCTAAGACCATGTGGGGCATTTAAGCCAAGTTTCCTGAAAATCTGGCAGTTTCTTTTACTTCCCCAACCTGCTCTGGTTTTTACAGCTAGAAGTTATGGCACTAGATCCCTGGGCTGTGCAGTCTGTCCTCGGGCTGGGATTGCTTGCTCCAAAGGTGTCCCTCCTGATTTTTATCTACCCCACATGAATGTAGGACTTCCCATTCCACTGCTGCACCCACCTCTCTGCTGCATACCTCATCTTCTTGCCTCTCTGCCCATCTCCACAACTCTGCCCCTCCTACCTGCCTGGATGAATGTGGCTTCTTTAAATTCTTGGTTGTCAGACTTACATACAGTTTGATTTTCTGATGGTTCTGGCTGTTATTTGTTTTGAGGTTTAGTGTAATCTCTCTGTGGGTGCACGAGGAGGCGAAGCATGTCCACCTACGCCTCCGTCTGGACTGGAAGTCTTCTAGATTTTTTAAAAAAGATTTTATTTATTTATTTTTAGAGAGGGGAAGTGAGTGAGTGAGAAAGAGGGAATGAGAAAGAGAGGGAATCTATGGCCATACCACCCTGAACGCGCCCGATCTCGTCTGATCTCGGAAGCTAAGCAGGGTCGGGCCTGGTTAGTACTTGGATGGGAAAAAGAGAGGGAGAGAAACATCAAAGTGTGGTTGCCACTTGAGTGACCCCTACTGGAGATTTGGTCCATGACCCAGACATGTGCTCTGACAGGGAATTGAATGGTGACCCTTTTGTTAGCAGTCTGGTGTTCAATCCACTGACCCACACCAGCCAGGGCCATCTTCTAGATTTTTATTCACCAGACATAGCACATAAAAATACAGGATGCCATGCTAAATTTTAATTTCAAATAAATGACTAGTAATGTTTCTAATGTAAGTCTGTTCCCTATATTGCTTTGTAGGCACTGAACAAATGTACCACTAATCATTGTAACCAGACTTAAGGGTCAGATTAGGACTAATGAGCAACATTTCATTGAATTTTGTCCTGACCTCACCTGCTCATGAAAGTCCAGATGATCTTTCACATGTATTCTTAAAATAGAAACCTACTAGGTCCCTCAGTCTTCTGTAGGACATCTGCTGCTGTCCTTTGGGTACCTTTTTCTGGTACATCACAGGCTAAATTGTTAGTCTGTGGTGAAGTGGTGGAGAATCCCTTTCTTCTTTTAAGGGTATATTCCATTACAAGGCTATCAAGAAGTACCATCTGTGTCCAAATGTCTTATAGTGAACTGGAATGTCTTTTGCAAATTTTGCTTAGACACCGCTACTCACCATTGGGATCACTCACAGGTTTATGGAAGATAATTTTGGAAACATGGTGTATTGAGAATTACCCTTTTCCTTTGGACAGTAAGATTTTATTAGTTCTTCGTGCCTGTTTCTTCCTTTAGGTTGTATTTCCCCCAGAATGATCCTCATTGTCTCATAATATGATTTTGGGGAGTAAAGGGGTGTAAGGAGGCAAACTATGCCAGCTGAACCTATTGTCAGCATTCAGATTTTAGCATGTTCTATGAACTGGATCACAAGTCATTTTGCTTTAATTTTTTTTTCTGAAGAAAGGATTTGAATTAGTGCAAAGCAAGCATGTAATGGAATACTGTATTGCCTATCTCAGATATTGGTTCCGTAACCTGGCTCAGTGGACTCATATCCAATTCTGTGGAGAAAAAGTCTGAATGTGGTAACTGAAGATTTCATGAGGGACTCTCTGAGATATGGGAACAAGTAGTACTCCTTGGGCTCAGGAGCTAAAGCATGGCCAAGAGTGAGGACATGACATTTCTCTGACAACTTAAAAATTGGTAGCTGTAGGATGATTGGATGATAGCACTTTAGGCAGCACTGCAGTCATTTCATGGTGGGTACCAGCAATATGGCAAAAGCTAGAAATCCTGAATCTAGTTTTACGGCAGCGAATATGTTGAGTGAAACAGAAGAGGAAGAATGATAGACGTTAGTTAAAGTAAATGTATTGAGTAAGCACTCAATAATATTTATTGAATGAATGGGTGAATGGATGAGAATTGCATACAATAGGGGTAATTTCATAAATAGACTAGCAATAGTCATGCAAGTGAACTCACCTGAGGGACTTTAGGAGGGCCATTTTGCTGCAGTTTATTGTTCCTATGATGATCATCACATTGCCTAAAATTGCATATTAGAGGTTCTTGGTGTGGGTTAAGGTACTGCTTTCTATAAGATTCCTTCTGAAATTGAAAAAATTCTTCAGAAAAAGGTAATAGATTACCTACAATCCACCACAGCACACAGACATGCATTAGAAAATCCCTCCCACTGTTAAAACTGAAAGGAAGTAGTGAGTGTGGGGTGAGGTGTTTGATCAGAAGGAGGAGAGAGAGAGCGTAAGCATTTTGGTGGGGAGAAGAAAGGCATTTCCTAGGAGTTCTGGCCCTATTTGTTACTGTAGATAGAGGTATGAAAATTGCAACCCTTAATGGGAGGACAGGATATTGAAGGAAAATAAAAAAGAGAAAATTACTTTGTTATTTTTTTATTAGAGAGGAGACCAAGAAGCTAAGTGCCTATTATATTTTCACACAACTTGAGAAAAATGGCCATAGATTATTTCTTCCATATGAGGCTTCATGTTTTATACCATGTGACTTAACACTCTGGCCATAAGAGACTGAGGACCAGGGATTGGTACTGTAGTGAAGACACACATCTGGATGCCTATTGGGCAACCTGGTCAGAATAGACACTCTCTATTGAATGGTGATTAACTCAGACAAGGGAAGTCTATCTCAGGAGTTTTAGAATTCTGGACCAATGGCAGCAGAGTAGGGAGAGAGAAAGGCAGATGGAGGGACACTGCGTCACAAGAAGTAATTAGTTCATTAAACAAATATTGAATATCTGTTATGTGCCAGGTACTACTCTAAGATGCTGAAGATGCAGTAGTCAACAAAAGTTTGTCTTCATGGGTTTACTTGTTAGTTGGTGAGACTGGCAAAAAAGAAAGAATAACTATGTAATATTATTTCAGGTAGTGATAAATCCAGAAAGAAAAATAAATCAGAGAAGGGAATAGAGTTCTTTTAGATTGGGTGGCCAAGGAAGGTGCTTTTAGGAGGCTGCTGAAGAGAGCGATCTAGATGACATGAGGGAGAAAGCCATGAAAACCCTGGCTGGAAGAGTCTTTATAGCAGAGAAAAGATTTGAGGCGGGACTATGCTGGTCATGTTTGAGGAACAGCAAGAAGATGGCCAATGTTGTTGGAGCAATGGAAGATAGGTAGTGAAACTGGTTGCTGATGAGATTGGGATGCATCCAGGGATCGAATTTTATAAAGCCCTGCAAACCATGGTGAGGCACTGTTTTATTTTAAATGTGATGGGAAGTCATTGGAGGATTTTGATCAGGAAATAATATGTACGTACTTTAACAAGAATTTAGGAGGCTGTGTGGAGAACTGACTGAGGGAGAAAAAATGGAAGTGGAATGATGGGTTAGAAAGTGATTGCATAGACGGGGAGAGAGATGATGATGGCTTGAAATAGGGTATTAGCTGTGGAGGTCATAAGAAGTGGTTGAATTCAGGCTATATTTTGGATCTAGAGCCGTCAGGATTTACTAATGGTTTTGTTGTGGCATTTGAGAAAAAGAAGATGGAAGGATGACTTCAAAACTAGCAGTTACTATAAGACAAGGCAATACATACCTGAGATGGAGGAGATCATAGATGAGCATGTTATCAGGGCCACTAGTTGGTTACTAGAGCTGCTGTTTAGTCTTTAAAACCTCTTTTGTGTTTTGGACAACACGGAGCTATTTTTACATGTCTCTTTGCTGTCTGGTTGTGTGGCAGCTCAGTCAGTTTCCTTTCTTCCCTGTGTTTTCTTGCAAAAAGCCTGCATTATCTCAGTACATCTATATCCCTTGCAGCATGGAAAGACCCTACGTTCTGCTGAGCATGCCCCAGGTTCACATAAATAGTATTAATGTTTATAATGCTTAACCCAAAGTCTTGGAAGCATTATCAAACATTAAGCTTTAATCTTGAGAAGCTCTCGTAACTCAGTTTTATCCTAATGCTTCATATTTTAATAATGGTTTAAAAAAGTAAATTTTAAAATGTTTGAAATTTAAAAATCACCTAAATAGAGACATGCCATGATTTTATTCAAAATTATTTAGTTATTTGAATATTTTCAATACCCCGACAACTGGCAACCTCCTTGAGAACAGGGAGTCTGTCTGTCCTCTACTACCAGTGCCTTGCCTGGTCCTGATCAAATGGTTGAGCAGATGTGCAGCAGATCTTATCTTAAGAAGTGAATGAATTGCCATATGCTAACACTTCATTTGGACTGTTTAATTTATATTAAATTAAACAATCACTTGTCTATCACTTTTTTCCCCCTGGGGTATTCTGAGATATTTAGTAATTTGGCACAAAACTTCTTTACACTCAATGTAGTTGTTGATTAAAAAAAAATAGAAGTACAGAGGGTAGATTTCAACTTGTAGGTGTTGAGCCAGAAACTTGTTCACTTAAAAAAAGCAACCCCAAATTTTGGATGTTACAGAAAAATAAGTATAACTAAAATAGGAAGAGGTTTTTTTTTAACATCTTTGTGCAAATTGTTATTAGCACTGCTAATCCAAGAGCTTAATCATTGGCATGATACCTGTGTCATCACCAGATGCAAGCTTTCTGAACCTAACAATAAATAAATGATTTTAAATAATTTTAGTATAATTTTAAAAAGAAACAAAAATGTAAACATTTTCCTCCAAGCTAGCTCATTGGTCCAAAGCTAACCCATTTATAAATGAATATTTAAAAAATATGCCATTGTGTTTCTAAATTATAGTTTTCCTTCCATGTAAAACAAAAATAGATATCTGTGAATGGTAGTTGTTATGAAAACAGAGTTTTAGTGGATGCACTGATATAATTAGAAAAAAAATACAGAAAGATTTTCAAACAAACTCAATCCTCAAGATAAGAAACTAACTTTTGTTAAAAATGGAAACCTACCACCAGCCACATCTGTCAATGAAATGTTTTGTAGACAGGCTTGGGATAAAGTAGGTTGTGAAGACTCAAATTGAACTTGTAAAAGTATAGTGAGTTACAGATGTAAAAACTGGTATAGGAAGTTGGCCCACAGCTTTTCTTGCCCAGTATTTAGTTTCTACAACTAGAACTAAGGGATATGTTATAAGAGGGCTTTCTCCTTCTTGTATTTGTTTCAAAAGGTTAGGTTTAATACATTGCAAATTTGCTTAAGTTATTATGACTCTATCATAATCATTTACATAATTTTGAAGTTATTTATCATCAGTTTGTACTTCCTTGTGGATATCCAGTTGTCCCAGCTTGTGTGTTGAAGGGACTGTTCTATCCTATGAATGGTCTTGGCCCTCTTGTTAAAAATCATTTGACCATAAGATATATGGGTTTATACATGGACACATTAATTCAATTCCATTGATGTGTACAGTCAGCCCTCCATATCTGTGGGTTCAGTATCCATGGATTCTACCAACTGCAGATTGAAAATATTTTAAAAAAATAGTTACCTTGTTGCTGACCTGTACTATGTAGTTAGGGTATGATGGTTGTTTCTGTATTGAATATGTACAGACATTTTCCTTGTTATTATTCCCCAAACAATACAGTATAACAACTATTTATATTGCATTTACATTGTATTAGATGTTAGAAGTGATCCAAATGATTTAAAGCATATGGGACGATATGGTAGGTTATATGCAAATACTACACCAGGGAACCTAAGCATCCTTGGATTTTTGTGTCTGTGGGGTCCTGGAACCAATTCCTCCTCAGATACTGAGATACAAATAATGTATGTCTATCTTTGTGCCAATAACACACTGTTTTGATTACTGTCACTTTGCAGTAAACTTTGAAATTAGGAAAACTGGGTTCTCCAACTCTGTTTTTCTCTTTTAAGATTGTTCTGTTTGAGGACCCTTGCAATTCTACATGAATTTTAGGCTAAGCTTTTTCATTTCTGCAAAAATGGATGTTGGGATTTTTATATGGATCACTTTGAATCTGTAGTTCATTTTGGGGAAGTATTGCTATCCTAAAAATACTAAGTCTTTCAATTCATGTACACAGAATGTCTTCTTATATTTATTTAGGTGTTCTCTAATTTCTTTTAAAGACATATTTTTTTAAGATTTTGTTTATTTATTTTAGATAGAGAGGAAGGGAGGGAGAAAGAGAGAGAAACATCAATGTGTGGATGCCTGTCGCACACCCCCTACTGGGGACCTGATCTGGCCAGCAAACCAGGCATGTGCCCTGACTGGGAATAGATCCAGTGACCCTTTGGTTCGTAGGCTGGTGCTCAATCCGCTGAACCACACCAGCCAGATCTGGTGTTCTCTAATTTCTTTTATCAATACTCAATAGTTTTAAGTGTACAAGTCTTGCAACTGCTTGTGTAAATTTATTCCTAAGTATTTTATTATTTTTGCTGCCATAAGTGAAATTATTTCTTAATTTTATTTTTGGCTAGTTTATTGCTAGTGTATATAAATGCAATTTGATTTTTGAATGTTGATCTTGTGTGCTACAATTTTTCTGAATTCGTTTGTTAGTTAATTTTTGTGGAATTGGCATTACAGATCATTATGAAAATGTGTCTATCCAATAAATGGCCCTGAAAAAATTGATTAACCATACCAAAAAAAAAAAATAGAAATTGGGTCTTTAATTCTTACTACATATAAAAATCAGTGATAATTGCATGAAAGGCAAATATGAAAGCATAATTTTAAAACTTTAAAATAAAATGTAAGAATATTTTTATGACTTTGGTATAGGAAATAATTTCTTAAACATACTAAAATCTTACATATAAAATAAAAGATTAATAAATTTGACTATAATAAAATTAAGGACATAAAAAGAATCTGAAAAGACAAACCATATCCTGGGGGAAGATATTCACAAGACATAAAATTGGCATGGTATTAGAATCATGCAAATAATTTTTATAATTCAGTAAGACAAGATAAACTATTTGAAGAAATAGTGAAAATTTCATAGGAGATATGAATGACAAGGAAACTTATGGAAAGTATGTTAAATCTCATTAGATTATGTTATTATAATATATTATTATATTATCCATCATACTAATATATCATTGATTACAATGAGATTATTTTATACCAATTTTTCAACATAATTAAGTGACAATCCAAAATGTTGGCAAGGATGTGGAGGAATAAGAACTTTTATATATGTCTGGTGGGAGTGTATATTGGTATACTCCCATTGGAAAGAAAAACTTTTAAATTCAAAATTGAACACATGCATATCCTAAAACCCACCTATTCCATCTAGGTATCAGTTTTATTATTATTATTATTTTTATTTTTTAAAGATTTTATTTATTTATCTTCAGAGGGGAAGGGAAGGAGAGAGGGAGAGAAATATCAATGTATGGTTGCTTCCTGTGCATTCCCTGCTGGGAACTGGCCTGCAACCCAGGCATGTGCCCTGACTGGGAATCGAGCCGTGATCTCTTGGTTCACAGGCCCGCGCTTAATCCACTAAGCTACACCAGCCAGGGCTCAGTTTTATTATTTTATTATTTTTTATTTTAAATTACTTTATTGTTGTTCAGTTACAGTTTTCTGCATTTCCTCCCCACCTCTCTCTTGCACCCCAGCCAAACCTCCCTCCCTCCCTTGCTTTCACCCTCCCCTAGGTATCAGTTTTAGATAAACTCTTGCACAAGTACACCAACATACATGAACAAAAATATTTATAGTAACATTGTTTATAATTGCAAGAAACTGCAAACAAGCCAATTGTTATTTGACTGGAGAATGGATTAAGAACTAGTGCAGAGCAAAAATGACTGTAATACAGTTTCACATAATGATCTGGATGGATCTTAAAAACAGGATGTTGAGTGAAGGAATCATCATAGAGTATTAAAACTTTCAAAAAGGCAAAACTAAAGAATAGATGGTTTAGGGATTCATATACATGGGATGAAACTTTTTTTTAAAGCAAAGGAATGATAACATTCAGGATAGAGATTACTCTGAGGGAGTCAGAGGGATAGATCAGAGACGAACAGAGATAGTTTTAATGCTATTGGTAATGCTGTCATTAAAAATATGTGGTGGGCTCATATATTTATTTCTGTATCATGTATCAAATATTTCACAGTAAAATTAAAAGAATATGAGATATTTCTAGTAAATGCTAATTATTCTATGAATATTTATTCACTAATGAGAACAAAAGATAATATTCTTACCTTTAAAATTTCTTTGATATTGAAAGTAGTTTAATATCTAAATAGCTGTGATGGTGCTACTTTTAATCGGTCTTTCATTGGGAGAAAAAAGGTGTTAGTTCTCTTTCTCTGGAGAGGCTAATGTGCATTTTCTAATTTCTTTTCCCCAAGCCATTTATTTGGCATGGTCTCAGAGGCTACACCTGATTTGAATCTTTTAATGGTCATCGACGCCTTAGTAATGATTTTATTTCATTTCATATAGGACCTTAGAATTCATCCATATTTACCTTAAGATGAATTTTCTGTAGGAGGTAACAAAGTATATTTATTAATCTTTTATTTCTGTTTCATTAAGGATTTTTTAACTGACATATTTTAGTAATATGTAGTTTTGTATGAATATACAAATTGTATGACTATAATCCCAAGATAATAATGTGATGAAGAAGGTTTTTTCCCCCATGTGATATATAGACCCAGCATCTACAAAACCATTTGGAACTGACCTAGGCACAATGTAAAAACTATGTAAATTCTGTTGATTTAATATAACACACAGCTCAGAGAAGCAGGCACCAAATTTTTACATGGTGCTAATTCTTTGATTCATAACTAGGTGTGAATGATGCATTACTTCAAGCTATGAGCCAACTTTGTCTCTAAGGATATCTCAAAAAGATAGCTTAGACTTTATGGTAGCTCTTAATTTCTAATTATGTCAGGGAACTGCAGATATTAGGTGATTAAAAAAGCGATAAAGAGCCTTCTCATGAGAATGCGTGTGTGTGCACATGTGCTGACTCTGGGCGAAATTGTGAATTAGGCAGAAGTTGTTTTTAGTGTCAGGTAAGTCTCTGCATCCATACATCTTTGAAATTTGTTTACACTTTGTATTAGATTCTGGTTTATTCTTCCAAGGTTTCTTTGCAAATGGGCAAATACACACACATGCACATATACACATTTTCTTGTCTCCTTTCTTACAAAAAGGATAGCATACTTTGTGTCTTGCTGTTTTCCACATATGTCCTGGAGGGCACTCCATGGTGATACAAAGATTTTCCTCATTCTTTTCTATGGCTGGATTGTATCCATCCATTTTGTGGATGTACCACAGTTGTTAATCTGTTATTTTTAAGACTAGTTGGGTTTTCAGTTGTTTGGAATGCCAACTAATGCTGCATTGGATAATCTAGTGCAGCTATTGTTTGTGTTTCTTGAAGTGCATCTTCAGGGAAGATTGCCAGGAGAGGAATGACTGGGTTGAAGAGCAGACACATCTGTAATTTTTGTGATATTACCAACTTGTTCTCAATAGAAATCACACCATTTTGTAATCTAATCACAGATGTTTGAAGGTACTGTTTTTGTACAGTTTGATAATAGAATGTGTTGTTAAGCTTTTGGATTTAGCCAATCTGGTAGATAAAAAATGGATCTCAGTGTAGTTTGATTTGCATCTCTCTTATGAGATAAGTAGAGAATATTTTGTTTCAGGGCTGTAAGTATTTTTATGTGTGTGAACTGTTATTTTCCTTTTTGTATATATCTTATATATATTTATACATACATAAGTATTTTTTTGCCATGCAAACTTACTTTTAATTATAAAGGCAAACTTGTCAGTGTTATTTTATTTTATGGCTTTTGGATTTTAAGTTGTAGTTAGAAAGACTTTCCCATTTCCAAGTTATAAAGGTATTCAAACATAATTTCTCTTATTTAATTTCCATTTATATGGTTCCAATATTTTAAAATCCTCACCTGAGGATATTTTAGAGAGAGAGGGACAGGTAGGAGGGTGGAGAGAGAGGGAGAGAGAGAGGGAGAGAGAGACAGACAGACAGAAAGACAGACAGACAGACGGACATCTACATGAGAGAGAAATGTCAATCGGTTGTCTCCTGTCTGTGCCCTGACCAGGGATTGAACCTGCAACCTTCTGGTGACAGATGACACTCCAACCAACTGAACCACTTGGCCAGGGCCGGTTTCAGTTTTTATGTTTAGGTTTCTGTGCCATTAGGAGTTTATTATGTACTGAACCAATTATATTTTCTTCCAAATGGTTGTCCAATTGCCCCAGCATCATTTATTAAAAAGCTCTTTTTCCCAATGATCTGAGATGTCACTTTAATGATATAATAAAATTTGACATATACATGGGTCTGTTTTTAGATATTATAATCTATTCTATTGGTCTATTTATATGTCAGTAAATTATAGAGGATTTGTAGTGTTTTTAAAATCTGATAGGACTAGCCACCCTTATCCTACTATTCTACTTTATATATAAACTTTAGAATTAACATACCTAGATCCAAGAACTTCTTGGTAATCTTTTGAGATTGTGTTAAATTAAACTTTAGGAGAACTGATAATCTCAAGAGCATGATATGTTCACATCTGCTTTTATGTGTTTAATAAGAATTTTATAGCTTTCCACATGTAGGTTTATACATGTCTTTTTCAGTTTAGACATTTTCTCTTATCTATTAATTTGTATATAAAAACTATTGATTTATGGGTTAATCTTACTAAATTATTTTATTATAGTTTTTTCCATTGATTTTCTTGAATTTTCAAGTTATATCACCATGACATCTGATAATAATTCTTCTCTTCCTGATTTTTATTTCTTTATTTTTAATTTGATTGAGCTAAAATTTCCAATGCAATTTATATAGTAGCAGAGCTTGGCTCCTGACTTTAGTTAGAATATATTCAACCATTTTTTTTTCAGCCCCCCCAAGGCTCCTTCTAGGCCCCACCAGGTTTGCACATTCTCTATGCTTCTACCAAGTGTTTCTCACCCATCTCCTTATCCCAATCAAAATATGCTTTCCTTTGGCACACTTACTGAGGGCTCTGTTTTCCCTTCTGATTTGCAATTTTGTAAATGAGGAAAATTTGCAACTTTGTAGATGAGGAAAATTCCTTTGTATTCAGTTTTAGTCCTTTATCAGGCAGTTTATCTAAATCTGATTCTTATTGTTAGTTTTTTAGTAGAAATGGACAAACTAATAGTCTTTTTAAGTATGAAAAATTTTCCCATGTTTTATGACTGCTGTAAACATGTTACTCTGTCCCTACCATATTGTAAGATCATATATGTTTCCTATGGGCAATTAAGATGCAGTTTGAAAAAGCATGATTACTATGTTTCATGGCTCTTGACTAAGCTTTTCACTTTCTCTCTTCTGTTTTGATCCAAGCTTTATGCCAGCTGGCTCTGTGCCTTTAATCTCCAAAGTAGCCACACTGTATCATCACTGTGAACTTTATGATACAGAAGTTTGAACAGGATAAAAACTATGAAACAAATCTTATGCAGGTTGAACAAAACTGAGAAGATAAGTCATACTACTAGGAAACAAATAATTTAAGATCAAATTTAAATTTTCTCTTAAATTTCACCTCAAGCCTAATGTGAATAACATAACATTTTTTATTACTTTTTATCAATGTTTCTGAAAAAAGATATTTTAGCCCTGAAATTTCATCATAATACACAGTGCCCATGTAAATTTGATTCAAAACAACACTTTTAATATATGAAAAGAATATGAAATATCAATCCCAAGCAACCCAAGGTCTATACCGAAGATGGCAAATAGGTCTCATTTCCTGCCAATTTGAATTGACTGGCTGCTTAGAAGAGATTACATTAAGAATGGTTCTGAAGCTGCAACTTGGCTCAGAGGAAAGTGTGTTGTGATGTCCGCCAAGGGCAGGGATGGAGAAATAGTGGCACAGGCACCTATTTGAAATATCTCACCTACACGTCAAAACTTTAATACATGAGATGGGCATTTATGAACTATGTTTAGGAAGTAGCCTTTTTATTTATGTTTAAAATGACTCTGTTTTCTCTAAAGGAATTTTATGTGTATTTTTAATATGTCCACATCCGAATTTCAGAAGGCCGTATTTTTTATAGTTAAAAATGAAAATCACTAAAAAATTATGAAATATTTTGTGGATGCTCCAGTAAGTCATTTATATGGATGACAGTGTAATCTCTGTCATGTGGCGGTGATGACAAGCTATTACTCAAACTCTTCACAAATTGGCATTTGTTAACCTGGGATCAAACCCTCAGCACAGCAGACCTAGAAACTTAGAAACTCAGCAGAATTAAACTTAGTTATTAAATTCAATCCATATGTCATGGGTAACTACCAATAACCAGGTTCATAAAGTATGTTTATTGCTAAGAACTTTAATTGGAACAGATACTGAAAAACTGTATTCAGCCTGATTATCTCTTGATAACTTGTAGTCAAGTTACTTGTGAAGCCAAATCTTAATCCAAATATCAAATGATTGATTTATAATAAGAACTGTAACTGTCAGTAGGACTAGAACACCCAGATCTATGTGGTTTGCCTATCTTCTCCTTGTAGGCATACCTACATAGGAAGTAAGGTTATATTCTTTTTTTGAACATTAATTAGGACAGAGATTAATTTAATGGTCTTTTTCAGGGGGTTTTGTTTTGAGAAACAGATTCTCCTATGTATAAGTGCTTGAATCAGTGGTGCCAAAGTGTAGCTTTCTGAGGCTTCTTTACTTATATGCATTTAATTGGCCAGTTCTTCTCTGATTGACATTTAATAAAGCATCATCATATAGTTAAATAACAGCCAAGTCTTTCAGTCCTGACTTCCATCTGTCTTTGAAGGTGACTTTGCCTCTTTACTCTAGAAGACCATCTTATTTCTCTTATTTCCAGGTTCTTGTGGGAAGCCTCATTAGCTCAAAAGTACTAAGAATTCATCTTTCTAAAGAATTGTATTTAGGCTTAGTTTTAAATGAGTAACCTGAGGATTATTTAGTTATCTCCATTGTTCAGAATGCAGATACTGCAGGATGAGGGAGGGGAGAGATAGATAAAGGTTATGAGTTGTGTGCAACACAAAGAAAGTTTTTAATGGATGCTAATATTCAGTAAAATCTTTCCGAAGTGCACTGCTTTTCACACATTTTTTGCTGCCTGCTCTAGCTATAGCCCTCAGCCCTCCCATGCAGACAGCACATATGTTCCCCGGGGCTGTGCTGTTAGAGTTAGTATCTAACGATGTGTGCTACTAATCTGTGGCCGTGGTTTTAGAGAAGCTGAAGTGGGCTCAGGATATAATCCAAACAGTACTGCAATGCTCATTAAAAATGGAATTTTTGTTTCTTTTCCCTCATTTTATTTGAAACAATGTTTCTAAGATATTTCTTCCTACAAATCCCCACATTTCTCAAATTGTATTCTACTCAGTCCAGGAAAACAAAAGCTGACCCCATTACCACAATTTCATTGTAAATGCATACTGTTAAGCTTTTACAGCAATACTTGGTTTTCTGTAGCAATTTCTAGTTGAGGAGCTCTAAGTAAATATAGCTTTCATGTCTTGCCTTTAATTGGAATTGGGGGTGGGATGTTTAAAATTTACTTTAGTTTTGTGGTCCCTACATGGCCTATGGCACATCATAAAATTATAATTGGTTATGGTGACAACTATTCTTTTGTGTGAAATTGTTACCATTGGGGTAAATTCACAGATGTAGTTTAGGGACTTACTGCTTCTTCTAATGAGAACTAGGTAGATTTATAAGAAATTTTTATTTTGACCTAGTAAAGGATCTTATGGTTATATAGTAAGATAAAACAATAGAAAACAATGAAAAAGTGCATTTCTGAAATTAGCTATTTCTGAGTTTTGGGGTAGGAGGTGACCACGGGAAGGTTTTTATTTAAGAACGCTGTGCTGCACTTGGATTGCATTTGTTATGCACCTGAAGACCATTGGCAGTGTTTCAAAAAGAAGATGAGAAAAAGAGACCCCAACATTATTCCCTGTGATTTAAAGTTAGGGAAAGTTAGATGAAAGAATTCATCTTTCTAAAGAATTGTATTTAGGCTTAGTTTTAAATGAGTAACCTGAGAATTATTTAGTTATCTCCATTGTTCAGAATGCAGATACTGCAGAATGAGGGAGGGGAGAGATAAATAAAGGTTATGAATTGTGTACAACACAAAGAAAGTTTTTAATGAATGATAATATTCAGTAAAATCTGGGGGATTTACATATTACGTATTTGGGGGATAAGCAAGGAGTCTCTGGGAGGGAAATGGGACTGGTGGACAGAGTGGGGCAGAAGTGGGAGTGTTGGTAGGCAGTGGAGCTGGGGGAGGACACAGTCTTTCAGGCTGTGGATTCTACAACTGATTCTACCTCTTTGGGGACCAGTTTTAATAACTGGAAGAGGTTGTGTGTGTGAACCCAGACCTGAGCCTTAAGAATGGAAATATGTGCAGAAAGAAAGGAGCTCCTACCCTTTGCGACAGCATGGATGGAACTGGAGAGCATTATGCTAAGCGAAATAAGCCAGGCAGTGAAAGACAAATACCATATGATTTTGCCTTTAGCAGGAACCTTTAACAGGTAACAAAACAAACAAGGAAAATATAACCAAAGACACTGAAATTGAGAACAGGCTAACAGTAACCAGAGAGGAGAGGGGAGGGAATTTCAGGGGGAAAGGGTGAAGGGTTTGCAGGAATAATTATAAAGGACATGTGGACAATAATGGGAGGGGGTGGAAATGGGAGGGAGTTGGGGAAGGCTGGGGTGTTGGCCTGGGGTGGGAGGAAAAGGCAGAAAACTGTACTTGAACAACAATAAAAAAAAAGGAAGAATGGAAGTATGTGGCACTTGGGCTTATGAAGAAAAAACTCTCCCTCTACTGAGCATAACTACAGGGCACTATTCTAACATCCAGAGAGAGGACTCAGGCTCAACTTCTGTTTCACTCCTGTCCTTCGTGGGTTGTTTTCAACTTCAGGAAATGTTTTCTGAGTTTTAAGAAACATTTTGCTTCTTTGAAATCTAAGTTTCTTAGTTTAGAGACTTCTTATAACATTTTTTCTTGTAACAGGATGTTGAGTTGGACTTCTGTCGCAGAGGACTCACAGTTGGGGATAAGGAGGCATCAAGTATCTAAAACAGCATGAAACAATTAGGGATAGACCCGGCACTTCCTTCCTTAAGGCATACACAGGCAGAGGCTCTACTACTCCTAATCATCACCTCAGCATCAACCTTATCACTCTCTCCCCTCTCCTCCCTCCCAGGTACTATATATATGCGGATTAGGCAACTAGGGTGAAAAAGAGAAAAAGTACTGGTGCTGAGTCATTAGCTTAATAGGAGAGGCCTGTGACTTTTCTTTCCTTTTCATTCAGGGAACAAAGAGGGGGTTCTCAACACCCCTAAGCCAAGTTAGGGAGATTTACTCATAAAAATTTTTGAGCTTTGATTGGATGTTTGCTTATGCTGTGGATTTGCTGATCTGTCCAGAACCTATTTGAACAGGAGAGTAGAGAATTGGAGAGAGAATGCACGATCGTGTGAGGGGCAGTGTGGCACAGCTTGTGCTCCCAGGCTAGGCCTATGAAGGATGTCCAAGTTTCTGACCAGTCAAGTGAAGGTAGCTGAGCCTTAGCAATCTTGATAGGAGCCTGCTCAAGAGAACTTGCTACCTGGCACATATTGTATATCGTGGCAGAAAGAAGTTGTTAAGTGAAGGATTGTTCAGGGGTGCAAAGTGAAGTGGCATTGAAAGAGGGCAAGTTGGGTACAGATTTTCTACCTCACGGAACCACATTTGCTTAATGAAAGAGCCAGCATTTGGATTGCCACACAGAGCTCATGCAAGAAAGAATATCAACAGGGGTCAGATAAAGCCCCTTGCCTCTTTCCAGCTCTTTCCTCCTTGCCACAACAAATCTGGAGAAAGGGTGCCAGAACTGGGGCTGGGGAGGAAAAGTGAAAGATCAGACAATTTTCTTTCTCACTCTACGTCTTTAAAGCCTACACAATAATACTATAGGGGAAAGGATGAAGCTCTAAGTTGGAAGTTTCTTTACATATCAGTTTCATATAATTCATATTTTATGTATGAAAAATGATCCAGAAAATTTTGTAATCTTTCTGAGATGTTTACAATAGCTAAGAGAGAGAGAGACTTCGACTAGTACAGCTGGACAGTGGAGAAATATGAAACCCTTTAATGTCTACAACCTAATTGAGTTGACCATCCTGTGTTCTGGAGCTGCCTAGCTCTGTGTGTTCCAAAAAATAAAACATAAAAAAAAACAAAAAAAACTTTTTTAAAATTTATTCCTATGAGTTTTTTGTCACCAGAACCTATCCCATCTTCTCCTGTAGCACTGTGTGTAGGTGTTTGAAGGAGGGAATGAAAGGAACTGTAATCCGGTAGGCCTTATTCAATTCAATCAGCAGCTCTCTTGACTAAAACACTGCAACTGAGTTTCTAGAATTATTGCCACTAGTTCAGGGTGTACCCTCAGCACCCATGGTAGCTACGAAAGTAGACTTTGCTTTAGACTCTGGCTTCAGTCCCTACCTGACAAGGCCAGCTTTTACGTAGCAGTAATAGCCCTCTGTCACAGCCAGTGTCCTGAGGTGGGAAGGACCCCCTAGACTCCTCTTCTAAGAGAATTGGGTACCTCTGTGTACACAAAGAGGAAATTATTTATCACAACTGCTTTCTCAAGTTCCTTGTTACTAGTGTCTGAGACAAACAAACATTGTACCCTGAGGATATTTTTTTTAATTCAAATTGTAATTCAGTAATAGTCTATGTATATATAATATATTGTTAATTTTTTATGTAGTTTACATAGTTTTTATAATTACTAAACTATGATGTAATATTCTTCAAGAGTGTATGTCACTCTTACCCCAGTATTGGACATCGAGATATGTTTTTTTTTCTATCAGAAATGTTACTGTATTTTTGTGTATCTATTATTTTCCTTTTATGGATTTTTTTTGTTATTTGATTTTTTTAAATATATTTTATTGATTATGCTATTACAGTTGTCCCATTACCCCCCTTCATTCCCCTCCACCCTGCACACCCTCTCCCACCCACATTCCCCCCCTTCAGTTCATGTCCATGTGTCATAAGTTCTTTAGCTTCTACATTTCCCCTACTATTCTTGCCCTCCCCTTATCTATTTTCTACCTACCATCTATGCTACTTATTCTTCGTACCTTTTACCCCTCTCTCCTCCTCCCATGCCCCTGTTGCTAACCCTCCATGTGATCTCCATTTCTGTGGTTCTGTTCCTGTTCTAGTCGTTTGCTTAGTTTGTTTTTGTTTTAGGTATGGTTGTTAATAATTGTGAGTTTGCTGTCATTTTACTCTACATGTTTTTATCTTTTTTTTCTTAGGTAAGTCCCTTTAACATTTCATAAAAGAAGGGCTTGGTGATGATGAACTCCTTTAACTTGACCTTATCTGGGAAGCACTTTATCTGCCCTTCCATTTTAAATGAAAGCTTTGCTGGATAGAGGAACAATCTTGGATGTAGGTCCTTGCCTTTCATGACTTGGAATACTTCTTTCCAGCCC
>CM052541.1:54962430-55067806 GCA_028533065.1 Trachops cirrhosus | reverse complement strand
GTTCTCCTTTATTATTTGTTCAAATATCTTTTCCCCTTGGTGTTTTTCCTCTTCCCCTTCTGGTACCCCTATAATTCAGATGTTGGAATGTTTAAAAATGTCCTGGAGGTTCCTAAGCCTCTCCTCATTTTTTTGAATCCTTATTTGTTCATTCTTTTCTGGTTGTATATATATATTTTTTTTTCCTTCTGGTCCACTCCATTGATGTGAGACTCATCTTTCATTCCATCACTATTGGTTCCCTGTGCATTTTTCTTCATTTCATTTCTTGTAGCCTTCATTTTTTCATCTAAATTGTGACCAAAATCAACCAATTCTGTGAGCTTCCTGATCACCAGTGTTTTGAACTATGCATCTGATAGGTTGGCTATCTCTTGGTCACTTGAAAGGATGAGTTCTGGGGCTTTCAATTGGTCTGTTTGAGTCATCTCTTTGTTTTTTGTGTTTTTTTGTGGGGGGGTTCTTGTTGAGCTTGTTACGTGTGAGGGGCAGAGCCTTAGGTGTTCACCAGGGCAGGGTGCCCCAGTCACTGGGTTGTGACGCTGTATGTGGGGGCGGGGTCTGAGAAGGAACAATGGCACTTGCTCCACTCTCTGTGGGACCTCCGTCCCTTTAGCCACTTTCCCCGAGCAAACTGGGCCCCTCTGATGCCAATTCCTGTGCAGGTGGGCTTGTGCACCCCGTGGGACCTTCCTTTTCAATCATTGCCCCAAGGCTCTGTTTCAAGGCGCTGGGACCCTGAGTTGCGTGCAGTGCCTTGCTTTACAATCACCACTTAGCAGGGTCTGCCGGTCGCCACCACCCCGGCCAGGGCCCGCCTGCCGCCACTTATGCACACAGGGTCTGCCCTCTATGGTCCTGCGCTCAACGCCATTTGCCTTGCGAGTTCTGGTTGCCTTACATCTGGTCCAATGCTCTCTGCTCTCTGCTCGTGACCCGTGCCTGGCTGCCTGACTCCACCCCTCCTACCAGTCTGGATGGAGGTGTCCAATTCAACTCCTCAGGTGCCCGACTTCCATACAGATCAATTTTCTGCCAGTTCTGGGTGTTATTTTGTTTCTAAATTGTTGTTGATCCTATCTTGGTTGTGCGAGGAGGCTCAGTGTGCATCCACATATGCCTCCATGTTGGCCGGAAGTCCCTTTTATGGATTTTTATTTCTTTAATTTTAATTTTTTTATGGGTTACTTTTTCAACAGAAAAATTTACTGGATATAAATGTTTACACATTTTTATGAACCTTGAAATAGTAGTCTTAAAAAATAGTTTTAAATCGTCATTTCCACCTCTCAACTTTCCAAATTTATGTCTGATTAATCTTCTAAATAGATTATTATTTCATATCATTCTTGTGTTCAAAGTTTTTAATGGCTCCCATCATCACTTAGTTTGTATGAGTTAAAATGTATTGACTTCATGTTTTTCATTCCAGTCTGGTTCCAAAAGTTCCTTTAATCCGTGTCACTTACTGCTTCCTTATGTGAAACCCTTACTCTATCTTAATTCCTCTGCTTAGTGTCTCCAATATATACTACTTCCACATCTTCGGTCATACCTTTCCATCTACATGAATGTCTTCTCTCCACTTTTAGGCCTAAGGAAATTCTATCCATATATAAATTTGTACTTTTAAAGAAATACAATTTTTACAAAATTTTACATGCCTAGTCCTACCCTTACAAATTTACTTTTCTCATCCTGAACTTTCAAAGTGCTTATTTTTTTCTCTATATTTTTACCATCATTAATTTTTCTGATTGTATTGTAAATATAAAAGATTGCTCAGTATGAAATGCTCAAGATTGAGCAAACAAAACAAAGCCCAAACCAAACCATGCAAACAAGCCCCCAGAACATAACCACCTTAATGGGACTAGTAGAAGCTAGAAAAACTATTATTTCAAAATGAAAGTAGTCTGTCTTTCAAGAAGAGACAGAGATTTTGAGTAACAGTATAGATTTATTACTTGGAGGGAAAACATTTGAAGGGATCTTTTAACTACAATGAAACTCCAGAAACAACATGTATTTTAATCCTTTAATGGTATGGTGACATAACCAGAAAGATAATATTGTTATTTTGATATAGCAAGACTTTTTCATAGGATGAGTGGAATAGTTGATAATCTTGTTTGTGTGTTTATTTATTTATTTATAATATATTTTATCAATTATGCTTTTATGGTTGTCCCAATTTTTCCCCCTTTACTCCCTCCACCTGGTGCACTCACATTACCTCCGGCATCATCCCCTTTAGTTCATGTCCATGGGTCACACATATAAGTTTTTTGGCTTCTCCATTTCCTATACTGCTCTTAACATCTCCTTGTCCATTTTGTACCTACCAATTTGTACTTCTTTTTTTAAGATTTTTATTTATTTATTTTTAGAGAGGGGAAGGGAGGGAGAAAGAGAGAGAGAAACATCAATGTGTCGTTGCCTCTTGCATGGCCCCCACTGGGGACCTGGCCTGCAACCCAGGCATGTGCCCTGACTGGGAGTGGAACACGTGACCCTTTGGTTTACAGCCCGTGCTCAATCCACTGAGCTACGCCAGCCAGGGCCCAATTTTTACTTCTGAATCCCTGCACCTTTCCCCCCATTTCCCCCCTTCCCCTTCCAACTAATAACCCTCCAAATGATCTTCATATCTATGATTCTTTTTCTGTTCTGCTTGTTCACTTAGTTTGCTTTTCAGATTCAGTTGGTAGTCGTGAATTTATTGCCATTTTAATGTTCTAGTTTTGATCTTCTTTTTCTTAAATTTAAGTCCCTTTATTTCATGTAATAATGGCTTGGTGAACTCCTTTAGTTTTACCTTGTCTGGGAAACACTTTCTGCCCTTCAGTTCTGAATGAGAGCTGAATGATAGCTTTGCTGGATAGAATGATCTAGGTTGTAGGTCCTTGCTTTTCATCACTTTATATACTTCTTGCCAATCCCTTCTAGCCTGCAAAGTTTCTTTTGAGAAATCAGCTGAAAATCTTATGGGAACTCCTTTGTAGGTAACTCTCTGCTTTTCTCTTGCTGCTTTTTAAGATTCTCTCTTTATTGTTAATCTTTGGCAGTTTAATTATGATGTGTCTTGCTGTGGTCCCCTTTGGGTCCACATTGTTTGGGATTATCTGAGCTTCCTGGACTTGTATGTTTATTTCCTTCACTAAATTAAGGAAGTTTTCTCTCATTATATTTTCAAATAAGCTTTCAATTTCTTTCTCTTTCTCTTCTCCTTCTCACACCCCTATGATTTCAATGTTGGTACACTTGAGTTGTCCCAGAGGCTCCTTACCCTATCTTCATTTTTTGGATTCTTTTTTCTTCTTGCTGATCTGATTGAATTTGTTTTCTTCCTTATGTTCCAAATTATTGATCTGCTTCTTGGTTTCATCCATTCCACTGTTCATTTCCAGTAAATTTTTTTTATTTAACATAGCGTAACATTCATTTCTGCCTGGGCCTTTTTTTTTTTTATGCTGTTGAAGTGCCCAATGAGTTCCCTTGAGCATCCTAATAACCACTGTTTTGAACTCTGCATCTGAAAGATTGCTCATCTCCATTTTGTTTAGTTCTTTTTCTGGAGTTTTGTTCTTTCATTTGGGCTTTATATCTTTGTCTCCTCATTTTGGCACCCTCCCTGTGTTTATTTCTATGTATTGGGTAGAGCTGCTTTGACTCCTTGTCTTAGTAGTGTGGCGTACTGTAGAAAAGAGCACCTATAAGTTGGATGGGGCAGAGCCTTGGGTAACTGCCAAGGCAGGTCAACCCATGTGAACCAGGTTGATGGAGTCTCAGATATGGTGTTGCTGTTCTGTGACTCTGTGTGGGGAAGGGCTCAGAAAAGGGACAATGGCCACTGCCTGGCCTTTGGAGTTTTGTCTCGGAGGAACCTGTCCCTCAGCACTTGCCCTGATGCCACATATTTCAGTTTCTCCCTGTATACCCCTGGTGCCCTTCCAGCTGCTGCCCCAGGGCTGGAGCCCAGAGGGAGTGGTTATGCGTAATGCTTAGTCATTTGGGTCCTTTAATAGGAGACACCTGAGAATCCGCAGTTTCTTCTGCCACCCCAACCCCAACTTGTTTTTATAGCCAGAAGTTATGGGGACTTATCTTCATGGCACTGGAACCCTGGGCAGGGTGGTCTGGTGTTGAGCTGGGATTCTTCCCTCCCAAGATATCCCTTCTGATTTTTATCTACCACATGTGGTTGTGGGATTGCCCCTTCTGTGTTTCCACATCTCTGCCCCTCCTACTCATCTGGATGAATGTGACTTCTTTAATTTCTTGGTTGTCGGACTTCCATACAGCTCAATTTTCTGATGATTCTGGATGGTATTTGTTTTGTAGTTTAGTTGTAATTTTTGCTGTGATTGTGTGAGGAGGTGTGCTGTGTTTTCGTATGCCTCCATCTTGATTGGAAGTTGAAAATCTTGTTCTTTTATACTCTGAATATACGTTGAATTATTTTTAAAATACATCTAAGGGGCAGAGCATTATGCTGCTGTCTAAAATTCACGCATGTGTAAGAAAAGATGTCTATAACTGGTGAGCATTGAGGGAATTCTATCATTAACCTAAACATTTATATTCGGGGTAAAGGACAGTCTGCCTTACCTCTTCCCTCAAATGCTCAAGCCTGAATGAAACCTCTCAGGCTTTGGCTTTTCAGAAAGTATCAGCTCCGCTTGAGACAATGAAAGTAGCATATCTGATCACAAGGAGTTGATCCCCAGACATGTTTATTGATGGCACTATCAAGGAAAACAGCATACTGACATACAATACAAAGAAACTTGGCAGACTTTACAGTGGCAATTCAGTTTTGGCATTTATATTGGTAAAAACAGATTACAAGGCTGCATGCAGCTCAAACGTTATTTAAGCTTGCAAACTGTCTATTTGATCGGTTGGCATTCCACTGAGAGCAACACCTCTATCTCTAGGAATTCCTGTTATGCAGCTTACACTGGTGCAGTACCTGTGCTTTGCTTTCAGTGTGTTACATAACTTAATTTTTTTTTTTGGTTGAGCCCACTCAAAAGATTGTAGTCACCATGCCCCTATTAGTGCAGTTTAAAATTTTTGTGCACAGTGTCACTTAGTGGCTAGAAATATTCACTACAGTGCTCTTCTGTAGGAACCTCCATTAACATGTCCCATGGTAATAAAGTAATGATACCAAATTTTTGTCTTCTTGGCAAAGCAGTATATAGTATTTGAAGTGTTGTTGGTTTTGCAGCAGCTGTCATTCCATACCAATCCATTTAGTTAAAAAGCAAACAGGTGGCTCACACATATTGTTTGTACTACATAAAATTTTAAGTTTTCTTTAGTCCTACTGAAATAAATGGGGCATTTTTGCTGTTGACTTTAATTTAATAGAAGAATGTATAACAATGCAGTGGAGATATGAAGAACATTGTTCAAAATGCTTGCTTTTTTCTAAGCATTTATCTATTGATTTGAAATATGAGCAAGTATTTTAAGGTAGACAAGTAATTTATACTTATATCCATGAGGCTGCAAATAAAAAAAAACATGCAAAAGATTACTGTGTCCTAAATTAACTCCTTTGTTTTGGTACTAGGGCACATAAAAAGTTCAATTATAGCGAGATTTCAAAATGTTTACTCCAAGATCAAGAGTTTATTCCTATAAGGGCTAAGTTAACTTTTCTCTAATTTTATTGCATTTGTAGATTTTTTTTACCATTAAGGAAGGTTTTGGGGCAATAATTATTATTTTATTTTCCTGCAAAATGAAAACATACTATCTTGTCTGAGGTTAAGTGTTTTTAAGTCTCTTGAGGTGCTATGATTGGAAAGCAGTTTAGAATATTGTCTTCTGCCAACTTTGTATGCAACACAGAGATGAGTGGAAAATATCTGATTAGTGGGTGTGACAAAATATGGCACAACAGTCTTGGAAAAAATGTAAACCATGTTGTTTTACTTACATGTTGTTTTTTTTTAAGTACCCAAACAAATACAATGAAAAAAATTCTTTTGACAGAACTGATTTAGGGAGTGGGAGGGGTGAGGTGATACAGTAGTCTTTTACATGTATAGTGAAAAGACTTTTTTAAAAAGGAAGTCAATTATGTAAAAAGCTGACTTTACAAAATAGATAAATTAGAATGTGATTATGAGGTTTATGGAAGTCTCAAAGTAAACTGTGTATCATCTAAAACAGTAGTTTTATTTAGATACTTTCTCAGTTGAGTACATTGAGTAAACAATTAACTGAACTCTCCACTGCCCCGTTATTTTGAACTCTTACTCCCCCACCCCATTTGTACCTTCCCTCCCTGCCCGGAAGGGGATGGCACCCCTCTTGGGCACTCAGAGTATTATGGGTATACTCTTAACCATTAACAGATGGCATTGGAATGGCCTGTAATTGTCTATTTGTCTCAGATGGCAAACTCCTTGAGGCTTAGTATTGAGTGTGTTATTCACTGTGCCCAGCATCTAGCACAGTGACTAGCATTTAATAAGTACTCATTAAATATTTAACGTCCATAGGTGCCAGACTGTTGGAATACAGCAAAAAGGAAAAGGCAAAATGAAATTCCTACCTGGTCTGTAAGGGGCAAGGGGACTCCTTACTTGTGGTGCTCTCTTTTGTGTTTATCCAGGAGGGATGATGAGCTTATAGGCTATTGATGTTTGCTTTTGCTGTTGACAGTTTCAAAGTCTGGGTTTGGAGATCAGCCATCCTAATAAAAGAGGCTGTTCTATTCCAGAGACTCTGTAGTTAGAGTTCAGTTTCAGATGATGTGCAGCAGAGTCTTTAAATAATTCTCTATATAAACCTCTCAAGGAGACTGTCTTTACTCTTGGGAATATGTAAATCAGAGTACTGTGATGAAAAGAATATTGTATTTGCTGAATGGAAGCTTAGTTCCACTACTGCATTTAAACTTGAACTAATATTTAATCTCTTTCATCCTCCATTTCTTCTTTTACACAATGAAAGAGTTGGATTGGATGACCTCTAAGTTTCCTTCTTACTAAGGTTCCTTCTACTGAGCTTGCATAACTCATCAGGCCATAAAACAAAGGTGCTGAGTTTGATTTTAATTATCTAGGATGTCAATTAAACTCAATTACATATCAGTGATCCAGTTTCTCTGCATTCTCACCAGTATATGATATTGTCACTATTTTTTATTTTAACCGTTTTGATAGGTGACATCTCATTGCGTCTTTAATTTGCATTTCACTAATGGCTAATGATGTTGAACCTCATTTCATGTGCTGATTGGCCACCTATATGTACTCATTGGTGAACTGTTTCTTCATAACCTTTTACTTATATTTCAGTTGATTTTTAAAAATTAAACTGTTGAGTTTTGAGAGTTCTTTATATATTTTAGACAATAACCTTTGTTGGATGTGTGCTTTGCAGATATTTTCTTCTACTCTATAGCTTGTCTTTTCACTCTTTAACAAGGTCTTTCATGGAGCAAAACTTTAAAATTTTGATGAAATTCAGTTTATCAATTTTTCCTTTTATTGATTGTTCTTTTGGTGTTGTCTTAGAAATCTGCCTAGACCTAGATCCTGAAGATTTTCTGTTTTCTTCTAAAAGTTTTCCTGCTTTATATTTTATATTTAAGTCTGTGATGCAATTTGACTTACTTTTTGTATAAGGTGTGAAACTTGGTTGAACTTGAAATTTTTGCCTATGAGTGTCCAATTGATTCAGCACCTCTTGTTCACAAGGCTATCTTTTTTCCATTGAATTGCTTTTTTACTTTTGTCAAAAACCAGTTGGGCTTATTTGTATCGATCCATTTCTGTGTTCTCTGTTCTATTCATTGATCTATGTATCTATCCCTCTACCAATACCACACAGTCTTTTTTAAAAGTATATTTTATTGATTATGTTATTATAGTTGTCCCAATTTTTCCCCCTTTGCCCCTCTCTGCTTGGTGCACCCCTTCCCTCAAGCAATCCCACTCCTTAGATCATGTCCATGGCTCATGCATATAAGGTCTTTGGCTTTTTTGGCTTCTCCATTTCCTATACTATTCTTAACCTTCCCCTGTCTATTTTGTACCTACCAATTCTTTCAAAGATTTTATTTATTTATTTTTAGAGAGAGGGAGAAAGAAAGGGAGAGAAACATCAATGTGTGGTTGCCTCTCGTATGACCCCAACTGGAGACCTGGCCTGCAAACCAGGCATGTGCCCTGACTGGGAATCGAACCTGTGACCCTTTGGTTTGCAGGCTAGCACTTAATCCACTGAGCCACAACAGCCAGGGCCAATTATGTTTTGAAATCCCTGAACATTTTCCCCATTATTGCCCTCTTTCTCTTCCCAGCTGATAACCCTACAAGTGATAGCCATATCTATGATTTTTATTGATTCTGTTCCTGTTCTGGTGGTTTGCTTAGTTTTTTAAAATTTATTTTTATTTAAAAAATATTTTATTTATTTATTTTTAGACTGAGTGGAAGGGAAGGAGAAAGAAGGAGACATATCAATGTGTGGTTGCCTCCCACGTGCCCTCTACTAGGGACCTGGCCTGCAACCCAGGCATGTGCCCTGACTGGGAATTGAATCAGCAACCTTTTGGTTCCCAGGCCAGCATTCAAACCACTGAGCTACACCAGCCAGGGAAGTTTTTGTTTTTGTTTGTAGATTCAATTGTTGATAGTTGTGAATCTGTTGTCTTTTTAATGTTCATAGTTTTGATCTTCTTTTTCTTAAATAAGTCTCTTTAACAATTCATGTTGTAGTGACTTGGTGATGATGCACTGCTATAGCTTTACCTTGTCTGGGAAGCACTTTATCTGTCCTTCCATTCAAAATGATAGCTTTGCTGGATAAAGTAATCTAGGTTTTATGTCTTTGCTTTTCATTACTTTGAATGCTTCTTGCCAGTCCCTTCTTGCCTGCAAAGTTCTTTTGAGAAATCAATTGATAGTCTATGGGAACTCCTTTGTAGGTAATTCTGCTTTTCTCATGCTGCTTTTAAGATTCTCTTTATTTGGCATTTTAATTATGATGTGTCTTGCTGTGGTCCTCTTTGGGTCCAACTTGTTTGGGACTCTCTGTGCTTCCTGCACTTGTATGTTTATTTCCTTCATCAAATTAGGGAAGTTTTCTTTCATCATTTTTCAAATAAGCTTTCAATTTCTTGTTCTTCCTCTTCTCCTTCTGACACCCCTATGATTTGGGTGTTGGTACATTTGGAACTGTCCCAGAGGTTCCTTATATTATCATCATTTTTAAAAATTTTCTTTCTTTCTGTTCTGGTTGAATGTTTATTTCTTCCTTGTGTTCCAAATCATTAATTTGAATCCCAGCTTCCTTCCCTTCACTGCTGGCTCCCTGTAGATTTTTCTTTATTTCACTTAGTGTAACCTTCATTTCTTCCTTTACGTTGATGCTGTACTCAATAAGTTCTTTGCACATCCTGATAACTAGTGTTTTGAACTCTGCATCTGATAGGTTGGCTATCTCCATTTTGTTTAGTTCTTTTACTGGAGTTTTGGTCTGTTCTTTCATTTGAGCCATATTTCTTTGTTTCCTCAATTTGGCAGCCTCCCTGTGTTTAGGTAGAGCTACTTTGACTCCCTGTCTTAGTAGCATGGCCTATTATCAAAAAGACACCTGTAAATTGTGTGGGGTAAAGCCTTAGGTAATCACCTGGGTGGGGCAACCCACTTACTGCTTTGTGGCTCTGTATGGGGGGAGAGTTTGGAGAGGGGACAGTGCTGCTGCCTGGCCTCTGGAGGTTTTCCTGGCAGTCACCTTTTTTCCAGTCCCTTCACCCATGTATGCAACTGGCACCCTTCCAGCTGTTGCTCTAGTGTTGAATCCCGGAGTGAGTGGATTTGCAACATTTTAAGACTGTGAAGGCCCTTTAAGCGCAGTTCCCAGAAAATCTGACCTTCCACCACTCCAACCTCCATTGGTTTTTACATACAGAAGTTACGGGGATTTATCTTCCTGATGCTGGAACTCTGGGTTGTGCAGTCTGGCCTGGGACTGGGATCTCTTGCTCCCAAGGTATCCCTCCTGGTTTTTCTTTTTTAAAAAATATTTTATTTATTTTTAAAGAGAGAGGAAGGGAGGGAGAAAGAAAGGGAGAGAAACATCAACTGGTTGCCTCTCACATGCCCTAACTCTAGACCTTGTCCCAACACGGGCATGTGCCCTGACCGGGAATCAAACTGGCAACCTTTCAGTTTGCAGGCTGGCACTCAATCCGCTGAGCCACACCAGCCAGGGCTCCCTCCTGATGTTTTTCCACCATACGTGAATGTGGGACCACCTGTTCTACCACTGCTGCCTCTCCGTGCCACACTGTGTCTCCTTGCCAACCCACCTCTGTCTGTGACTCCACCCCTCCTACCCATCTGGCTGAATGTGACTTCTTTCATTCCTTGGTTGTTGGACTTCCATACAGCTCACTTTTCTGACTGTTCTGGGTGTTGTTTTGAGATTTAGTTGTAAGTCCTTTTGTGGTCTTGAGGAGGCAAAGTGTGTATACCTATGCCTCCATTTTGACTGGAAGACCACAAAGTTTTGATTACTAGAACTATGTAATAAATCTTGAAATTGAACAGAATAACTCATTCCATTTCATCTTTTTTCAAAATCGTTTTGGCTATTATAGTGTTCTCAATATTGCTGGGATTTTGATGGGGAACTGTATTAAAACTGTGCCAATTTGGAGAGGTTTAACATCTGTGATATATTGTGTCTACCAATGGACCTAGTATATCTTTTAATTTATTTATATAGTATCTTCTATTTCTTTCATCAGTGTTGTATAGTTTTCAGCATGCAAATCATGGGCATATTTTGTTAGATTTCATTTAGTTATTTCATTTTGAGTATTTATAAATGATATTATATGTTAAATTTCAGTGTTTATGTATTGAGTGCTACTATATGGAGATATAGTTGATTTTTGCATGTTAATGTATCCTACAACCTTGCCAAAATCACTCATTAGTTCGAGGAGTTTGGTTTTTGTGTTTGTGTGTGTAGAGTCTTTGGGATTTTCTATGTAGTAATCATGCCATTTGCAAATAGGGACAGTTTTACTTCTTCTTTTCTAATCAGTATGTCTTTTGTTTCTCTCTCTCCCTTTTTTTCTACTGCCAAGGTTAGCACTTTCAGCACTTTGTTGAATCAAGAGTGGTCAAAGTGGACATTTTTGCCTTGTCTCTTATCTTAAGAGGAAAGTCACCAAAAAGTATGATGCTAGCTAGTTATAGGGGTTTTTTTTGTAGGTGCTTTTGCCAAGTTGAGGTGGTTCCCCTTAGTCCTATTATATTACGAGATTATAAATTTTATTTAAACCTTCCCTTTTGATTGACTTTGTCTGACACCACTCTGGCATTGGATGGAGTGGTTACTACCATGTTACTATCAGGTGGAGGAGAAGTCTAGCTTGTTGCCACTTGAGGGGGAGGGGGTTCTTTTTACTGCTGAGGTGAAAGTGGGGACTCTGGCTTCACACATGGTCTCCTCTGACACTGTGACAAGGGTGGTCTCGTTACCACTGGGTGATTGTAGAAGTTGTGTTTGCGTGAGGTCTGTTGCAAATAGACAGTTCCCCCAGTGGGGTGGCGAGGATGCCTGCTGGTTGGGGGAGGAAGTTTCAGTTCTTCAAGTGGTCTTCAGTGACACCAAAAGAGAGGGGGAGATCATGTTACTGGCCAACAGGGATGAAAGTCCCAGATTCTTGTTTGGCCTTATTTGACACCACTGTGGTGATGGCATTGAAGCTCCTCAAGCTCCTCATTACTGTCATTTGAAGGTGGAAATCTCAGCTCCCCACTTGGCCTTTGCTAGTATGAGTGAGGGTAGAGTCACAGTTTTTCCTGGGGTATTTGGCTGGAATAGAGCAATAATTGTGTAAAAGTTTTCTGTTTCACTAGGCTGACCTTTTCTTGGTCCTTTGGTTTAGAGAGAGCAAACTTTTGCTGGGGCTCTTTTGTCTATGGTGGTTGGTGTTTCCATGTTCCTGGCTTCTTCAGCTGTAAGTCTGATATAAAAGAGACAGAAAGAAAACCCAAGGAACTCACCACTGTGTTGTTTCTTGGGTTTTCATGTTCTTAGTGCCAGCCTTCTTCTCCCTACCTTTCAGCCTTCTTATGTTTAATTTATATTTAATGTTCAGGGTATTTTGTTTTATGTAGTGGGAGGAATGTGGAAGAGTACCTCTACTCTGTCTTCCTGGAAAAATGTGTCTTTTGTCTCAAAATGGAGAAGACCTTTTATTTGCTTCTGTGGTTAGGAGTTGTTGTGAACAAGAGTTGGGTAGTTGTGGGGAAAGGAAGAGAGTTCCATTTTGATTTATTCATAGTGTTTGAGGGGAGAAAATAAAAACAGATTCTGCCATTCCTAAAAAAAATGAGTTCTAAAAAATAAAATCTGAGTTCTGCTTGACTATTGGTTCATTTATGTATCACTCAGTAAACATCTATAAATTAACACTATACTTGGCAGAGTGATTGGTGCTAGGGATACAAAGATAAGTAAGATATCTTTTGCCTTTTAGGATCTCAAAGTCTAGTGTATTGTAGCCTGACACCCAAATAAGCAAATAATCAAAATATCTTATGGTAAGAGGGCTGAGTCTTGAAGGATGAGCAGAAGTTCTTTAGGTAATCTGGAATAAGATGATATAAGCAGAAGAAAGGGCTTGTTTAAAGGTGCACAATCAGAAAAAATTGAGGCTTTAGGAGAATGGCAAGTATTGATGTGAAGACTAAGATGTTTATACCAGTGAATGGTGAGTGATGAGGCTGAAAATATAGTTAGGCCAGGTTGTGTAGGGCTTTAATATGTTATGTCTTACTAAGGAAATTTTACACTTTTGGGAGGCAATGAGGAGATATACTTAAGCTATTTGAGTGAGCATTTAAAAATAATGATTTTTTCTTATGTTTATTTTTATGTCTATATGTATCATTTAATATTCTTTTACATGTGTGGATGTAAGATTTGCCATTCTGCCTTCATCTCTCTTTTCCATTCTGCTTTCCCCTATATGATCATCTGTGGCTAGAAATTGGGGAGAGAAATGTTCACTTAAACATCTAGAGTTACTAGATAGAAATGTGTAAATGTAACAGATGCACAAATGAAGCTCAGGATGAAGCTATTGTTTCAAATCTGTTCTCACAGACAGTTGCATTTTCACTAGTTGTGAGTGGATGTGTTTAAATATAGTAGCACCCAGTTAATCCCAATAGTCACCTCACAATCTCTTCACCCCCAACAGTCATTTCAGCTCACTTACCAAAAGTGGTTTTTCATAGAATCTAGGAGAATTGTACACTGATGGGGCTATATTAATGAAAAATCCGTATTTTCTCCAAGAAATGGGAATATATGATTCTAGCTCATTATGCTAAAGTAGATAAAATATTCTTTACCATGCAGAATGTTACATTAATTTTTCATTGTTTTCTTCTAAATCTTCTGCATTTATGGTCACTATCTCTCCTGTCTTCAAGAGCATCCCATTCGTATCTATAAGTTCTCCCACTCTTTTATAATAGCATGTATTTAAACCTTATGGTATCCCCAATGTATCGGTATATTTAAAAAATCCCATATACCATAACACTTTATTTTTATGCTGTCTAAATCTTTTATTTAAAGACATCTGGCATGTTTGGCTCAGCGGACAAAATATGACAGTGCTGAAAAGTAGTATTAGCAATTCTTATGACTTCTTACATATTTTAAGATGTTTATGGCAGAAATTACATACTGTGGTGGATAGAGTAGCACACTAAGAAAAATTTATGACATGTGATTGTTTACTTGTCTGTGACCTTGAGAAAACCATTAGCTTTTTCTATGATTCTTATTTTTTAAATATAGTTTTATAGTTATGAGAGAGGCAAAAATATCTCCATAAGAGGAATCATGAGATTTTAAACATAGTTCTTTGTTTTTTTTTTTAAAATATAGCAAACATATTTCTACTGTTAATGTACCTGAAGTGGTTCACTGGAATTAATTTTCTTGCAGTGATTAAAAACATGCCCTTTATATGGCCAGTGGTAACTTTTTGGTTTGAACTTCCATGTAAATTATAAATGAAAATATAATATTGAGCTGTACTTATATTTGTTATAGAAATAGAAATCCTTTTATTTATTTATTTAATTGTGGTAAAATTGGTAGGAAAGATTATATATATTTCAAGTGTGTAACATTGTAATTCAGTATTTGTATACAGTAAATAGTGTTCACCACTGTAAGTCTGGTTACCATACATCACCACATAATTAATCCCCTTCACCCTTTTGGCCTTCCTCCCAACCCCCTTCCCTCTGGTAACTACAATCTCTTCTCTCTATGAGTTTGTTTTTGTTTTGTTTGCTCATTTTTTAAAAGATTCCACGTATAAGTGAAATCATATGGTATTTGTTTCTCTTTGTCTGATTTATGTCACTTAGCATAATACCTTTGAGGTTCATCCATGTTGTCACAAATGGCAAGATTTCCTTCCTTTTTATGGCTGAGTATCAGGGAAATGCAAATCCAAACCACAGTAAGATATTGCCTGATACCTCTTAGAATGCCTATTATCAAAAAGACAAGGTAAAACCTGTTGGAGAGACTGTGGAGAAAAGGGAACCCTCATACACTGCTGGTGAGAATGCAGACTGTTGCTGCCACTGTGGGAAACAGTATGGAGGTTCCTCCAAAAATTAAGAACAGAACTATCATATGATTCAGCTATTCTACTTCTGGTTGTCTGAAGAATATGAAAACACTAATTTGAAAGGATATATGTACCTTTATGTTCATTGCAGCATTATTTACCATAGCTAAGATATGGAAACAACTTAAGTGCCTACTGATGGATAAATGGATAAAGAAGATGTGAGATTACATATATATATATATGTATGTGTATATATGGTGGGGCTAAAGTAGGTTTATAGCTGTTTGTATGGAAAATAATAATATAATAATTAATAAGTAATAATACAAGAATAAACTGTTTCATGTACTCACAACCGTAAACCTACTTTTGCCTCATCCTGTGTGTGTGTGTGTGTGTGTGTGTGTGTGTGTCACACAATGGAATAGTGCTCAGCCATAGATATTCTCTGGATATTAAACTATTTTAGATATTAAAATTAAATTTGTACTAAACTAAATTTGAAAAATTGTTATAAAATTTTAATTATGTTTTGCTGCTTATAGTTTTTTTACAACTTACATATTGAAAATTTTTTCCAATTACAGTTTACATTCAATATTATTTTGTATTAGTTTCAGTTGTACAGCATGGTGGTTAGACAATCACATACTTTACAAAGTGTTCCACCTGATAATTTCTAGTACTCAACTGACAGCATACATAGTTATTAGAATATTATTAACTATATTCCCTGGCTGAACTTTATATCTTCATGACTGTTCTCTAACTACCAATCTGCAGTCACTCCCTTCACCTTTTTCACCCAGTCACCCAGTTCCCTCCCCTCTGGCAACCATCAGTCTGTTCTCTGTATCTATGAGTCTGTTTGTTTTGTTTGTTCATTTATATTGTTCTTTAGATTCCACATAAAAGATAAATCATATGGTGTTTGTCTTTCCCTGACTGACATTTCACTTGGCGTAATACCCTCTAGGTCCATTTATATTGTTGCAAATGGTAAGATTTCATCTTTTTTAAAGGCTGAGTAATAGTCCATTGCATATATGTACCACTGCTTTTTTGTCCACTTGTCTATTGATGGGCATCTGGTTTGCTTCTATAGCCTAGCTATTATAAATAATGCTGCAATGAACATAGGGGTGCGTATATTCTTTTGAATTGGTGTTTTGGGTTTCTATAGATATATACCCAGAAGTGGAAATCTCTGGGTCATAAGACAGTTCCATTTTTAGTTTTATGAGGAACTGCCATACTGTTTTCCATAGTGGCTGCACCAGTCTGCATTCCCACCAACAGTTGCTGCTTATAGTGTTAAGTTAGACATATTAATCTACTGAGTACTGTCTCTGCAATGAAACTATTATAAATAATAGTAGCACACATGTATAATATTTAGTTCATAGTTTGGTTATTTCTGCTTGGGCATACTGTCCTCTGCTGGCTGGAAAATGTTATCCTAGTTCAAATGAACAGAACCTTGCTACCTCTACTGGTGATTTATTTTGCTTAAACTTTGAAAGTCTTTTGTGTTTTTATATTTGCTGATGATAGGGTTAGGAAATGTTTACTTACAGGCTGAATTCCCTCAGATATGAGTGATTCTTGGGAGCTCTTTGATTTATGGAATAATTAACTTCATTATAATTTTTTTCAATCATCTGGGAAATTGGTGAAAAAGAGAAACCTAACTTACTATGATATGTCTATATACATTTTTTAATCCTTACTTGAGGATGTATTTTTTGAAATTGCTTTTAGAGAGAGAGGTGAGAGAGAGAGAGAGAAAAAGAAAAAAAGAGAGAGAGATGTGGAAATTGAACCCAAGATCTCTGTATGTGCCCTGACCACGAATCAAACTGGTGTACGGGACGACACTTCAACCAACTGAGCCACACCAGTCAGAGCTATTGATGTACCTTTTACTGAAGCAGAAGACCAACATTCAGCCAAACTGGGGAACTAGATAGGCCATGATCATTGGAAGTTTTGTGTATGGTGACGGACATTGTGATTTTTTGGCATTTCTTTTTCAGGCCAAAGTTATTTTAAAATTGTGCATGTTTAGTAGAGGTGCATGAGAAGAAGAATGCTGGCTTTTCATCTGATTCACAATACACATGCCAGTTGTAGTTTGCTTTCCTGAAAATGTTCTACTATCTTTAATCCTCTAAATCTGTTGCCTTTCTAAGTATGATTCCAAAGGCAAATATCCTGAAAAGTGATAGATATTACTACAAAAATTTTAAAGCTTCTCTCTGTCACATCTACTCCAAACAAGATTGAAAGGCAACTGACAACTAGGTACAGTGGGGGCAATACATACAGTAAACAAGGAGGGAAATTCTTCTCATATAGAGCCCCTAAAATATAAAAGAGCGCAGAGTACATGCCCAGTCACCATTTCAGGTGGAGAGCTGGGTGCTGTTGTTATCTTTGTATTAGATGGAAAAGTAAGGTTTGGAGAGGTCTCATTGTTGCTAATGGATTAAGGCTTTAAATCCAGATCATCTAACTCCAGAGTTTATGCTCCTAACCACTACATTACACTGCCCTCCATTCTGATGGACAGAGACATGAACAGACAATTTACAAAGAAAGACATCCAATAGCCAGTAAGCATATAAAATTTTCCTCTATCTAGAAATCAGATAAATGCAAATGTAGAAATGCAAATGCAAATAGAACACATTTTGTCTATCAAACTGGCAGATTAAAAAAATGGTCTTGTTTATTACTAACAAGATATAGCAAAATCAGACAATTGATAAATCCTTTCATTGGGGAAATAATCTTAAAAAACTCTTAAAGTTCTGTATGGTTTTAACATTGCAATTCAACTTTTAGTTCTTTATTCTGAGAAAGGTAATTGTGTATATATGAGATTTAGTTACAAGTATATTAACTCAATATTTGCTTATAATAGCCAAACACTGGAGTCAGCCAGAGTGGGAGATTGGTTAAAAAAAATTAGTGTGCCTCTATAAAACAGAACAACAGTAGTTGTTTAAAATGACACTTTAAAGGACTTTTTAAATGACATTTTAATATATATACTATGTATTAAGAGAATAAATCATGTCATTAAATCACTAGGGTTCCATTTAGAACATGTAAACCTTTGCATTGACAAAAACCTGGAAAAGTTTATACCAAAGTATTTAACAATGATTATTGTGATTATCTGGAGTTAGTGGAACTCTAAGTCAGTATTTTGAATTTTCCAAATTTTCTACAATTTTAATTTTAATCTTTTTAAGAGGAAAAAGTTACTATGAAATTTCTTAAAGTACTACTTGTAGTATGCAAGATTTTTTTGAAACATAGTCACAGATTTGCAAAAAGGGCATTTTGATCTTTCCATTGTTCTTTAACTTCTTTCTCTTTTTATCTTTGCCCAAGGACATGGTTATTGATTTAAGCGGGGCGGGGGGGGGGCGGAGAGAGAGAGAGAGAGAGAGAGAGAGAGAGAAACATTGACTGGTTGTCTCTTGTACGTGTCCCAACTGGGGACCAAACCCGTGACTTAGGCATGTGCCCTGGCTGGGAATCAAACCTGCGACATTTTGGTTTATGGGATGGTACTCCAGCCAACTGAGCCATGGTGGCCAGGATGTCACTCTTTAATTTCTAATGAACAATACACGTGGATCATTATTTTGGTCTTGAAATAGATAATTATCCGTAATGTTATTCCCAAGTAAACTTGAATGACATTATTTTATTCATAATTTCCATGTAAAATTTTCTTTGTTTTCTTTGTATTTTTTCTTTTCTTTAACTCCTCCACACTCATATTTGCTTTTATATTTCTTATTTTTTGAAGCATTTTTACTTTAAAAGATTGCCTTTCTTAACAGCCTGATGGTTGCTGGAGGTGAGGGAGGTTGGGGGATGGGTGCAAAAGGTGAAAAAGTACAAATTAATAGTCACAAGTAGTCACGGGGAGGTAAAGTACAGCACGAAGAATATAGTCAACAATATTGTAATAACTATGCATGGTGCCAGGTCGGTACTGGAAATACTAGGGGGATCACCTTGTAAAGTATATGATTGTCTAACCACTATGCTCAAACTTGAAACTAGTACAAAATAATGTTGAATATAAACTGTAATTGAAAAATAAAGTTTAAAAGATTGCCTCTTTTGTTTTGTTTTACTCTTTTGTAACACAATCATCCAGTGTTCATACTTCCCATCCTTCTTTTTCCCCACACTGCTAAAATTTTACAGAATTGGCATGGAATGTGTTATGAGAAATGGAAGATGCCTACTTGCTTATTTTATCTTATATTATTTAACAGAAGTAAGATTATATAACCTAGTTCTCTATAATCGGTCATCTAATTTCAGCATTTGTTTATGAACTTCCATCAGTATTTTTATTTTTTATTAATGTGGTACCTAGTTAGGTTTTGTTCCTCAATGCCTATACTTTTACTCCTTCCTGAGCAAATGATTTTTCTCTTTTCTGTTTTCAGTAAGTCAATGTATATTTGGAGACATGGACAGTACTAGATATCTCAAACAGAAAGAAAATAAAAAAGATCTCTGGTACTCAGTCACCACTTTCTCCTGACCAGTTTCTACAGGTATCTAATGTATGTTGAGTTTTTCATCTTGCTTATACGTATCAGGCAGAGTAAAGCAGGTAGGGATTAGTCCCTAAATGATGTCTTTAAATCCAGAAGATATATTTCTAGGTTGCTGTGACAGATTTGGTGGCTTTATTTGCTGCAGTTCTATCATTTGAACGCTGAGTGGCACTAAAGCCTAGGTCACTGATAAAATATTGCTGATTCAAATTCTAAGATTCAGGGGTCTGTTGATGGACATGGCTTTGGAAAAGTGCAAAAAGGACCAGTAAAAGGCCCTTTGAGCTAAAAAGGAAATGTTAGTGTGATAATCAGTCATTTTTGGGAACTTGAAATTTAATCAAACTATTGTTGACATTTGCAAATTATTTGAAAACAAGAGGTAAAGTGCTGTTAAAATGACTCAAGATGATTAATCTCTTGGCAACCTATTCTTGAATATCTTCACTTTTCCTTTGCAGGGCAGTGGGTGGCTGTACTTAGAAGGCTGCACACAGAGTGTGCCCACATTTATGTTGCGAAGCTCCTGTGCATTCATAGTTGGCAATACCCACAGGAAACATTGCTTCTGAAGTCAGGCATCTTGAGACACTAGTTATACCTGTAAATGTGTGTTCATACGTTTGACTGGATTTGGGAAATACTAGTGTTATTGCAGCTTGAAAGAATTAGTATTTGCTTATTTTGGCAAAGGAAGAAAACTGTACTTATATTTTGTTGCTTCTCTAAACTGTAAATTCTTTATTTTTTCTGCTAATATTCCATTGGTATACATATTCCTCCTAGAGAAAAAGCACATTCTTAATATCTTGCATTTTTTTCTAGCATCTACTGGATTTTTAGATACATTTGTTTCCATTACTTTAAACTTATTTTTCTCTTAAATTATTTTCTCTAGGATTGCAAAACACATCTTTATACAGTTTATTTAGAATTAATATTACATGACTTCACCTAAAACATAAGAATTTTGCAAGTGTAATGATCAGCATTATTGCTACAGCAATGATTTAACTTTTTTAGAAATTAAGAGTAAAAAGTAATATTTGTACTTATTCATTTATTTACTATTTGAATGTTTTTAATTCCTTTTCTTTTAGAACTTTCCTGTGTTGTTCTACTGCCTTCTGATCACCGTAATTGCTGATGAGAATGGAGCGGCCAGGTGAGTCCTTGTTCCCGGGTAAGTATCTTGTCATTTTTTTTCTGGCTGCTTTTAACACTCTTCTCTTTGTATTTGGTTTTCAGGATTTTGACCAAGATGTGCCTAGATTTATATTACTTGGAGTTTACTGGATCATTGAAATATGAGAGATTTTTGGCCATTATTTCTTACAGTTGTTTTCCTGCACCATTCTTTCTCTTCTCTGGTTCCTGGATTCAAATTACACACTATTAGTGTTTTGGTTTTGGTTTCACACAGGTCTCCAAGGCTCTGTTCATTGTTTTAGTATTTTTTTAAACCTCTTTGTTCATGAGATTGGATAACTTCCATTGTTTATCTGAGACATAACTGGCTCTTTCCCATATTATCATCTGTAATTAAGATCACATAATTAATTTTTATTTCAGGGATTATAATTTTATTTCTGAAATTTAGGGTATTTTTTATAATTTCTATTTAACTAAGATTTCCTATCTTTTCATTCATTGTAAGCATATTTCCTCTTACCTCTTTTAGTGTAATTATGATAGTTGCATCAAAATCTTCATGTGCTATTTATTTCTAACATCTCTGTCAACTTGGAGTTGGGATATAGATTTTTTTGCTCTTGAGAATGGATTATTTTTTTCTGGTTCTTCATTTTTTGAATAATTTTAGATTAGTTACTGGACATTGTGAAGGTTATGTTGTGGATTATTTCTACCACTATAAAGAGTGCTGTTATTTTTATTTTAGCAGGCAGTTTTATTGGTTAATTTTTAAAATACAGTGTTTCCTGAGTGGCAACTCAAATCTCAAGGTAGTTTTTTTATTTGTTGTAATATATAATAATTTCAATTACAGTTGACATTCAATATTATGTTAGTTTCAGGTGTACAGCATGGTGGTTAGACATTTACATGACTTATGAAGTGACCCTCCGGCAGCTATTACAATTTATTGACTACATTCCCTATGCTATACTTTGCATCCCAGTGATTATTTTTTAACTGCCAATTTGTTCAGTTTGTTTTTTTCGGTCTTTGGTGGGCTACTTTGTGTCTGCCCATCCATACAAGGTTCAGTGAGCGCCTAGAGATTTGGGCAGATCCTCTGTGGTGAGGATCATCCTCATATGAGATAATTCTGTCCTGATGGAAGCAGAAGTCTCATATCACTCTTGACTAAGAAATCAAGGTTGTTCATTAACTCCAGGAAAAAAAGTTTTAACTCCTTATCCTGGCATTTTTGGAATATAATTCTATGTCTTTAGGCACATAAATTCTGCCTTCTCTTGTTAGTCTCACCCGTTATGTGACTTGGCCACCACTAAAAAATTCCTTGGTATCACTCCAACACATTTTAAGTTCTCTTTCTTTTTTTTAATAGCTTCCAATGCTTGGAACATAATTTTCCTTTTCATCTGCTAGTGAGGTTCTTACTTAACTCTCAAGGACTCACTAACATATCATTTATTCTTTAGTAAAAGCAGTCGCTCCCTATTCTGTGCTTTCATTATAATTTGTTTATTGTAACATTTATAGAGTTAGTTTATTGTGTATGTCTGTCTGTCTAGCTGGATTTGTGTTACCTGAATCAGGAACTAATTTTTACAATTTTAACAGATATTATATCAAGCATAATGAATATTTTGAATTTTAAAAAAACTAGTGAAATTTCCTAGTATATCTGTTGGGTTGGCCAAAAAGTCCATTTAGTTATTTTCATAAAATAAAAGATACATTTTTCATTTCACCAATAAGTTCATTGATTTGAATATTTTGAGTATGTTGGCTATCTCCTACATTGTGTAACGTTGATTGTTCTCAGTTAATGTCTCAGTTTGATCTCTATCAACTTCAACTTGTCTACCCGACTGTGGAGCATCGTCCAGCCAGAAATCTCCAGCACCAAACTTCGCAAACCACTTTGGACGTGTTCATTCAGTCACGGCACCTGCTCTATACACTACACAAATCTTTTTTTTGTGTTTCAGTTGAGTTTTTACCTTTCTTGAAATAATAAAGTATAATATGCCAAGAATGTTGCATATTTTCTTCCATCTTCAATGTTAAAATAGCTCCACAAAAATTCACCGATTTTGATAAGTATTTTTAAAATTCATGCTGATATGACAGCGGTCACAATATAATTTAACAAAATTGTTTCAAATGAAGTTAGAGACAGCTAAGTGCTATGACAGCCATCTTACAGAAAAAAAAGAAATGAAGTTTTTGGCCATTGCAATATTTTAATTTTATCTATTTTATTCTGTCTTGATCTATAGTTCTAAATTTGTACTGTAGCAAAACAGTATCTCAGTAAAGAAGAGAATAAAAATGTTTATATGTATTAAACTCTACATAGATACATTTATTACTTCTATTTTCATATAACATGACATTGAGGGTTTTGCAGGTTTTTTTAAATTTTTTTTGTGTTAAAATACACATAAGTAAATTTACTATCCTAACCCTTTATAAGTGCACACTTTAGTGGTATTAAGTATTCACATTATCTTTTTTGGTTTTATATAAAGTTTTGGAATGTTTGCTGTAGTTTTGTAAGACACACCATTGGTATTTTCATAGGAATTGTGTTGAATCTATGGATTGATTTGGGTAGTGTGGACATTTTAATGATGTTAATTCTTTGTATACATGAACACAGTATATGCTTCCACTTATTGTTATCATCTTCAGTTTCCTTCTTCAGTATCTTATTTATTTCTGAGTACAGATCTTTTACATCCTTGGTTAGATTTATTACTAGGTATTTCATTTTTTTATTGCAATTACAAGTGAGATTGTTTTCTTAGTTTCCCTTTCTGATAGTTCATTATTGGTTTATAAAAATGCAGTGGATTTCTGGATATTTATTTTGTATCCTGTTACATTACTAAATTGATTTATCAGTTCTAGTAGTTTTTGGCAGAATCTTTACGGTTCTCTATATACAGTATCTTGCCATCTGCAAATAGAGACAATTTTACTTCTTCCTTTCTAATCTGGATGCCTTTTATTCCTTCTTATCTGATTTCTGTGCCTAGTGCTTCCAGTACTATGATGACTAAGAGTGGTGAAAGCAGACATTCCTGTCTTATTCCTGTTAAGGGAAACACTTTCAGTTTTTGCCCATTGCGTATGATGCTGGCAGTGGGTTTGTCATATATGGCCTTTATTATGATTAGGTATATTCCCTTTATTCCCACTTTGCTGAGAGTTTTTATCAAAAATGTTGCTAGATTTTATCAAATGCTTTTTCTGCGTCTACTGAAATGATCATGTGATTTTTATTTTTCATTTTGTTTATGTGGTGTATCATGTTTATTGGTTTATGGATATTGTAACAACCCTTGCATTCCTGGAATAAATCCCACTTGATCATGGTGTATGATCTTTTTAATGTATTGCTGGATACGGTTTGCTATTTTGTTGAGGATGTTAGCTTCTACATTCATCAGGAATATGGGACTAAAATTTTCCTTGTTTGCAGTGTCTTTATCTGGTTTTAGAATTAGGATAACGCTGGTCTTGTAAAAAGAATGTGGGAGTCTTTCCTCCTCTTGAAGTTTTTGGAATAGTTTGAGGAGAGATGTTAACTCTTCTCAGAATGTTTAGTAAAACTATCAGAGAAGCCATTCAGTCCAAGACATTTGTTTGATGGGTGTTTTTTTTTAAGATTTTATTTATTTATTTTTAAAGAGAGGGGAAGGGAAGGAGAAAGAGAGGGAGAGAAACATCAGTGTGTGGTTGCCTCTCACATGGCTCCCCACCGGGGACCTGGCCTGTGACCCAGGCATGTGCCCTTACTGGGAATCGAACTGGCGGCCCTTAGGTTCACAGCCCGCACTCAATCCACTGAGCTACACCAGCCAGGGCTGGTGGGTGTTTTATTTTATTTATTTATTTATTCTTATTTTTATTTTTTTAACGTATTTTATTCATTATACTATTACAGTTGTCCCATTACCCCCCCTTCATTCCCCTTCACCCTGAACACCCTATCCCACCCACATTCCCCCCCTTTAGTTCATGTCCATGTGTCATAAGTTCTTTAGCTTCTACGTTTCCCCTACTATTCTTGCCCTCCCCCTGTCTATTTTCTATCTACCTTCATTGCTACTTATTCTTTGTACCTTTCCCCCCTCTGGTGGGTGTTTTTTGATTACTGCTTTAACTTCATTAGTTGCAAAATCTGTTAGATTTTCTGATTCTTCGTGGTTCGGTTTTGTAAGATTGCATGTTTCTAGGAGTTTATTCATTTCATCCAGGTTGTCTAATTTGTTGGTGTGTAGTTTTCACAATATTTTCTTACTATCCTTTATATTTCTGTGGTATCACTTATCACTTCTCCTCTTTCATTTCTGATTTTATTTATTTTGGTCCTCTCTCTTTTTTCTTGATAAGTCTGGTTAAAGGTTTTTCAATCTTGTTTATCTATTCAAGGATCCACCTCTTGGTTTCAATGCTCTTTTGTATTTTTTTTTAGTCTATGTCATTTTGTATTTTTTTTTAGTGTCTGTGTCATTTTGTATTTTTTTTTAGTCTCTATGTCATTTATCTTCTCTCTAATCTTTATTATTTCCTTCCTTCTACTTGCTTTGGGTTTGGTTTGTTGTTCTTTTTCTAGTACTTTTAGGTATAATGTTAGATTACTTATAATGAGATTTTTCTTGTTTTTTTGATAGGCCTGTATTGCTATAAATTTCTCTCTTAGGATTGCCTTCACTGTGTTCTATGGGTTTTTGGTTCATTTCATTTGTTTCAGGGTCTCTTTTGATGTTTTCCTAGATCTCATTGTTAACCCATTCATTGTTTGTAACATGTTATTTAACCTCCATGACCTTGTGTGCTTTTTAGTTTGTTTCTTGTGATTGATTTCTAGTTTCATACCATCGTGGTCAGATGATTTCAGTCTTCTTAAATTTAGTGATACTTATTTTGTGTTTTAACATATGGTCTGCCCTAAAAAAATATTCCCTGTGCACTTGAATGTATATTCTGCTTCTTTTGAATGAAATGCTCTGAATCTATCGATTAAATCCATCTGATCTAGTGTGTTAACTTAAGGCCACAGTTTCTTTGTTGACTTTTTGTCTGGAAGATCTATCCATTGATGTCAGTGGGGTGTTAAACTCCAGTGGAGTTTAGTACTGTCGATCTATCCCTTTATGTTCACAAATATTTTCTTTATATATTTAGGTGCTCCTATATTGGGTGCATATGTTTTTACAAGGGTTACATTCTCTTTTTGGATTGATCCCTTTAGCATTATAAAATGTCTTTTTTTGTCTCTTTCTATGGCCTCTGTTTTGAAGTCAATTTTTTCTAACATAAACATTGCTACCCCAGCTTTCTTTTCATTTCTATTTGCATTGACTATCTTTTTCCATACTTTTATTTTTAGTCTGTGTGTATCTTTTGTTTTGATGTTGGTTTCTTGTAGACAGCATATATTGTTCTTGTTTTCTTATCTATTCAGCTATCTTATGCCTTGTGACTATTTTCTAACTACCAATTTGTATTTGCAAAAGATTCACTTTATTTTATTTTGTTATGTTATTGATTATGCTATTACAGTGGTGCCAATTTTTCTGTCCATGCCCCCTCCACCCAGCACACCCTACTCCCTCTGGTGATCCCCCCTCCTTGTTCATGTCCATGGGTCATGCATATAAGTACTTTGGAAACTCCATTTACTATAATTGCTCTTAACATCCCCCTGCCTATTTTGTACCTACCAATTTTTACTTCTTAATCCCTTCCCCTTGTCTCCCATTCCCCTAGAACCCCATCCTAACTGGCCACCTTTCCAATGTTCTCTGTATCTGTGATTTTGTTTCTGTTCTGCTTGTTTGCTTATTTTGGTTTTTAGATTCAGTTCTTGATATTTATGTATTTATTTCCATCTTAATGTTCATAGTTTTGATCTTCTTTTTCTTAAATAAGTCCTTTTAACATTTCACATAATAATGGCTTAGTGATGATGAACTCCTTTACCTTTACCTTGTCATTTTATCTGCCTTTCCATTCTAAATGATAGCTTTGCTGGATAAAGTAATCTAGGTTGTACAGGTCCTTGCTTTTCATTACTTTGAATACTTCTTGCCAGTCTCTTGTTGCCTGCAGAGTTTCTTTTGAGAAATCAGGTGACAGTCTTATGGGAACGCCTTTGTAGGTAACTTCCTGCTTTTCTCTTGCTGCTTTCAAAATTCTCCTTATCTTTAACCTTTGGCATTTTAATTATGTTGTGTCTTGATGTGGTTCTCTTTGTGGCCATCTTGTTTGGGACTCTCTGTGCTTCCTGGACTTGTATGATTATTTCCTTCACCAAATTAGGGAAGTATTCTTTTATTATTTTTTCAAATAAGTTTCCAATTTCTTACTCTTTCTCTTGTCCTTCTGGCACCCCTATGATATGAATGTTGGAATGCTTGAAGTTGTGCCTGAGGACCCTCCCTATCTTCAACTTTTTGGATTCTTTTTTTCTTCTTGTGGTACTAATTGGATGTTTTTTCTTCCCCATGTTCCAAATCATTGATTTGATTCTCAGCTTCTTTTACTGTTGTTTCCCTGTGAATTGTTCTTTATTTCAATTAATGTCTCCTTTACTTCTGATTGACTCATTTTTATGCTGTTGTAGTACCCACTGAGTTCCTTGAGCATCCTTATAAGCAGTGTTTTGAACTCTGCATCTGATAGATTATCTCCATTTTGTTTATTTTTTTTTTTCAGGGGTTTTGTTCTGTTCTTTCATTTGGGCCATATTTCTTTGTCTTCTCATTTTGAAATTCTCCTTGTGTTTTTTCTTAGTAAGGTAGAGCTGCTTTAACTTCATGTCTTGGTTATGTGGCCTAAAGTAGTAGGTGTCCTGTAGGGTCCAGTGACACAGCCTCCCCTATTACCAAGCTGGGTACTCATGCCTCTTCTGTGTGGGCTGAGTATTCCCTCCTCTTGTAGTTGAGTCTTGATTGCTGTCAGCAGGTCATTGGGAGGGATTAACCTAGGCCAGACAGATGATGTATGACTGGCTGTGACCATTGGCCTGCACCATCTCCTTTCTGGGGTTTATAGAGGTGGTTGGGTGGTGGTGCTTCAACATTGTCTGTAACTCTCTGCTGGGTGCAGAGGCTCTGGGGTTTCCTTGGTGGTACAGGCCAAGATTAGCCACCACCTGTGTTTTCTCTGGGGCCCCTTGGCATAAGCCAGGGCTGTCAAACTCATTTTCACTGGGGGCGAAATCAGCCTTGTGGTTGCCTTCAAAGGGCTGAAATGTAATTGTAGGACTGTATAAATGTAACTACTCCTTAACTAGGGGCAAGGAGCTTGGTGCTGCCACCAGGTAGAAACAAGGTACTGGGCTGGATAAAACAAGGTAGAGGGCTGGATTCGGCCCATGGGCCTTATGTTTGCCACCTGTAGTATAAGCCATAAAGTGATCTACAGATGGCTGCTGCTAGTGCTGGGCCTGGGGCCATTTAGTGAGAGGTATGGGGGCTGGGTCAGCTGTTGCTTCTTTGAGCAGATTTAGGAAGGTCTGAAACCTGTGCCTAGCTCAGCCATTCATTTGAAAAGGCCACTGTTACCAGCTTGGGTGGGCCTGTAAGTTGGATGGGGTGGAGCCCTAGGTATCATCAGAGCAGGGCTAAATGTGTGAGCTAGGTTGATGGAGAATCAGATATGGTACTGTCACATTGTGGCTCTGTGTGGGGGGAGAGCTCAGGAAAGGAACAATGGCTGCTCTCTGCAGTTCTGTTTGGGAGGAAGATGCCACCCAGCACACACCCTGATACCAGACACTTCAGTTCTTCTCTGTAGCCACTGGTGCCCTTCAAGGTGCTTCCCTGGTGCCAGAGCCCAGGGGCAGTACATCTGAGTAAGTCTGTATGAGGGGCCCTCTGAGAGGAGACAACTGAGAATCCCACAGTTTCTTCCACTGACCCAAATCCCACTTGTTTTTACAGCTGAAGTTATGGGGATTTACCTTCCTGGCACTGGATCCCTGGGCTGGGTAGTATGGTGTGGGGCTGGGATCCCTCGCTCCTGAGATACCCCTCCATTTTATATCCACCACTCATGGGTGTGTGACCAGCCAGCTCCACGTCTCCATGTCTCTGCCCCTCTGTCCCTCCTAGCTGTCTGGATGAATGTGGTTCCTTTAATTCCTTAGTTGTTGGACTTCCATATAGCTTGATTTTCTCATGGTTCTGAGTGATATTTATTCTGTAGTTTAGCTGTAGTTTTGCTGTGGTTGTGCGAGGAGGTGAACCATGTTTACCTATGCCTCCATCTTTTAAGAGATTGACTTTAGAGAGAGTAGGACATCTGGCTCGTGAGTGGGAACCTCTGTGTTTCATGCAACGAAAGAGTGATTTTAAAATGAGCGATGTTGAGAAGGGCAAGAAGATTTTTGTTCAGAAGTGTGCCCAGTGTCACATTGTGGAAAAGGGAGGCAAGCAAGCACAAGATTGGGTGAAATCTCCATAGTCTATTTGGGCAAAAGGCAGGTGAAGCCCCTGGATTTTCTTACATGGATATCAACAAGAACAAAGGTATCATCTGGGGAGAGGCTACACTGATGGAGTATTTGGGGAATCCCAAGAAGTACATCCCTGGAACAAAAATGATCTTTGCTGGCAATAAGAAGATTTTAGAAAGGGCAGATTTGATAGCTTATCTCAAAGAAGCTACTAATGAGTAATAGTTGGCCATGGCCTTATTTATGACAAATGTCTTGTGACTTTTTTTGTATGTACCATATTTAAATTGATCTCATACACCAGAATTTAGATCATGAATATTTCTTTTGGGTAATTCTGACTTAAATAATATTGGCTTGTGTTTAAATGAATATGATCAGCTTTTTGAACTTTGATGGTAATTTCAGTTCAGCAACTGCTATTACTATTTTCCCCTTCTAAAAATATGATTGGACTTGATGTGTAATACTCAACTTTTCACAGGGATGGGAAATGCTGCTTCAAAAACCTGTAGGAGACTGGTTTTATGTTTGGATTTATGTAACTGGTTATAATAACATGTTCAAATACATAGAAAATCCCTTCAGTGTTTATTAGAAAAGCAAGACTCACTTGTGTTTCAAATTGTGTTCATTAGCCTGTTAAAAGGCAGGGGCTGAAGGTAAACTGGCAGTGTCCCTTTTGTCTTTTGGTACTAACTATGCCAATTTAATTAAAATTTCCTGTATCTAAACTACTGCCTTTTACTTAATGAAAAAAGAAAAAAGGACTCATGGACATGGACAGCAGTGTGGTGATTGCTGGGGGGAGGGGGTATAAGGAGACTAAATGGTAATGGGAAAAATACAATAAAGATTAAATAAAAGAAAGGCATTTTAGTGTGGTTTTTGTATGATATCAAACAAAGAATATTTAACACTTCTCGAATTTAAAAACAAGAGTTTCATTTTAAATTTAAGGACACATATAAGCTCAAAGTGAAGGTATAGTAAAAGGTATTTCATGAAAATGATAACCAAAAGAAAACAGATATTGCTATACTTAGACAAAATAAACTTTAAGTGAAAACTTGTCTCTAGAGATAAAAAGGGACATTATGTAATGATAAAAGGGTCAGTTCAACAGGAAGACCTAATAATTATAACTATGTACACATCCAACATGAGAGCATCTGAACATATTAGGCAAATATACTAACAGATCTGAAGGGAGAAGTAAACAGCAATATAATAATGGTAGGGGAATTCAATACCCTACTTTCAACAATTCATAGATCATCTAGACAGAAAGTGAATAAGGCAATATTAGACTTGAATTATACTTTAGATCAAATTGAGCTAACAGTCATATAGAGAACATTCCATCCAACAGCAGCAGAATACCGATTCTTCTCGAGAATGAAATGGAACATTCTCCAGGATAAATCATATTATAAGGCACAAAACAACCATTAGCAAACTGAAGCAGATTGAAGTCTTACCAGATATCTTTTCCACCACAATAATCTGAAACCCAAAAAACCATGAAGTGTGGAGGAAAAGTCACAAATATGTGGCAATTAAACAAAACACTTTTGAATAACAAATTAAGTGAAAGCATAAGCCAAAAGGGAAATTTAGAAAAAATCATAAAACAAATAGAAACATAACATACCAAAACTCATGGGATGCAGTGAAAGCAGTTCTAAGAGATATGTTTATAGCAATAAACTCAAACATAATGAAAAAAGAAAGATCTCAAACTAATTTTTACCACAAGGAACTAGGTAAAGAAGAACAATGTAACCCCAAAATTGGCAGAAAAATAACACAAATAAATGTAATAGAGACCAAAACACAACAGGAAACTAAGAGCAGTTTTTGAAAGGATACCCATTATTGACAAACCTTAAGCTACACTAAATAAGAAAAAAGACAAAGGACTCAAAAGTCAGAAATGAAAGAGGATACTTTACAACTGATACTACAAAAATAAGAGACTACTATGCATAATTATGTGCCAACAAATTGGATAATCTAGAAGATATGGATAGATTCTTAGAGACATGTAACCTGCCAAGACTGGTCATGAAGAAACAGAAAAGCTGAGCAGACCAATACTGAGTAGGAGATTGAATCAGTACTCAAAAACATCCCAACAAACAAAAGTCCAGGACCGGGCGACTTCACAGGTGCATTCTCTCAAACATTTACAGAACTAATATCAATTTTTTTCTCATACTCTTCCACAAAATAGAAGAAGTGGGGCAAACAGTTCCAAACTAATTTTATGAAGTTAGAACACCCTGATACCAAGACCAGATAAAACAATTGCAAAGTGGCTGCTGGCCAGTAGGTTAAAAAAATAACAATTTGTCAAAATTTGTTATGATACCTGGCAGTTATAATGTTAGCCATGGCTGTAGTTAAACATTTATTAATTCAGGAAGACAAATTTAATTCAAAGTATGATGTTCCTCTTTGTGTTCATGATAGTTGACGGTGTTATGTTAAAAAATTGATTATATACTTATACACAGGTGGAAAAATAGAAACATTTTATTTATTTTCTGTTTTTTTAAAGATATTATTTATTTCCTTTCAGAGAGAGAGTAAGGGAGGGAGAAAGAGAGGAAGACAAACATCAGCGTGTGAGAGATACACCGATTGGTTGCCTCTCACACGCCCCCAACTGGGGAGCTGGCCCGCAGCCCACTCCTGAGCCCTCACTGGGAATCCAGCCAGCAACCTTTTTTTTTTTTAATGTTAAACAATTCTCATTTTTATTATTTATTTTTATTTTTTTTAATTTTTTTATTTTAGTTTATTCAGTACAGTTTCTATCCTTTATTCCCATTCCAGCCCACCCACCCATTCCTCCCCTCCTCCCTCCCCTTTCCAACCCCCCTAGTTTTGTCCATGTGTCCTCTATATTTGTTCCTGTAAACCCTTCCCTTCTTCCCTGAAATTCCCTCCCCTCCCCCCTCTGGTCACTGACAACTTGTCCTCTATTTCAGTGTCTTTTGTTATATTTTACTTGGTTCTTTGTTTTGTTGTTTAGGTTCCTGTTAAAGGTGAGATCATATGGTATTTGTCTTTCACTGCCTGGCTTATTTCGCTTAGCATAATGCTTTCCGGCTCCATCCATGCTGTTGCAAAGGGTATGAGTTCCTTCTTTCTTTCAGCTGCATAGAATTCCATTGTGTAAATGTACCATAGTTTTTTGATCCATTCATTTACTGATGGGCAACCTTTTGTTTTGCAGGCCAGCACTCAATCTACTGAGCCACACCAGCCAGGGCAGAAAGAAACATTTTAAAATACAGATCATGGATATCTTGGGGTGATGGGATTGCAGGTTACTTAAATTTTCAATATTATACTTTCATTTTCCTTAGTTTCAAAAATGAATATTTATTTATTTACTTACTTATTTATTTGTCTTAATCCAGCTCACAAAAACTACCCAAATGGGCACGATACAATTTAATTCCTGGAACTACTTAGAGCAAAATGTCTGTTTAAAATTTGTACTTATAGAACTATCCTTTTTTTAAATGTGTGAATACACAAATAAAAGACTGAAAAAATATGCAACTAATGTTACTATTTCTAAAAAGTGAAATAAGAAGTATTTTTCTCCAGAGTTTTTATAATGAATATACATTGTTTTTTAATGAAAAACTTTTCTAAATGCATAACTATGTGCTATTATAAGAGGGAGTTCACAGGTGAGTTGAATCTGTAAACACTTTGAAATAGGGTGTAAAATTGTGCATGTTTGTACAGACATGCTTTTATAACAAATTAAACTACATACACATTTTAACACTAATTACAATTGTCATTTTGTATATGAAACATTTACTTCACTACATATGAGTATGTAGATTTAGTGACTTATCCTCACCCCAAATTTTAAGAGGATAAGAACTTTTAAATCATTTCTATGAATTTTTCTTTATATTTCTCTCATTGAACTTCAAACTCCTTGCCCATCTTGAAAAGTAATCTAAAAATCAGGAATAAGATGGCTAACTGAGCACAGGTATGTCTCCTTCCTCCAAAAAAATCCACTGAAATGAGAAAAAATACATAGGAACAATAATGAATTCACAATCATATTAGTAAACAGGAAAGCAGCCATCACTGGGTAAGAAAATTTGAGCATTTTCTGGAAGTTAAAAAGCTAAAGGCATCAGAAAATTGGAGAAGTCAGAGTATAGCAACCACCACCAAAGTTGGGGTAGCTCAGGGTTACCTCTGAGATAACATCCTTAAAGAATTTTAACCTCAGGGTTAACAATAAGAGCAAAAGCTGACTGTGAACAAGCCAGTGTTTCTCAAACACCAATTAAAACACACTCAAGATTCTTAGGTCTTGGTCATAATTTGCATTTTAAGAATTTGTATTTCTGATAAGCTCCCTGGTGATAACAATGCTGATGGCCAGCCTGTGTATAACACTTCGAGTCTCAAGAACTAATCCAGTGCATATTAAAATCACCTGGGGAGCTTGTTACACTCCCAAGTATAGGTCACAGCCCTTACCATTTAATCAGAATATAGAGGAATTAGAACCAGGCATAACTATTTTTTAAAGATTCCATGTGATTCCAAAGTGCAATAAAGTTTGGGAACCACTGAAACAATCAGCAGTAAATTAAAAGGTTAAAGTATGTGCAAATATGCTCCCCCCTTCCCGCTTATGAACGCAAGTCCATTTTCATTGTGATAAAGCCATGATTGTTCTTTAAACAAACATTTTAGGCCCCTTTCATTGATAAAGCTATGATAGTTCCTTAAACAAAGAACAGATCTACTCGATTGGTGGGAACAGGAGAAAGGGGAAGACATGGCTCCTCACCTGTATGTAAGAGCTAGAGAGAGAACCAAAGTAGACACTGAGGATTCCGAGTTACCACAGGGTTTTGAGAGGAGGTACTTAGCCCAGAAATGAAAGACTTCAAAATGTTTCATCTCCAGAGATAAAAGCTCCTTTACTAATACTTCTTTGCTTACACTTTATCCACACATATAACCTCAGTTAATCCTGATTAAAATATTTGCAACAAATTCTTTACAAAAAAAAAGTATCTAAAGGATATAACAAGTAATTTAAAGATGAAAAACCCAAATTAAAAAAAACAGGCAAAAGTCACAAACTGGAATTTCTTCAAAAATGAAACATACTGGCCTATAAATATAGAAAAGCTGTTCAACCTTGTTAGTAATCAAGTATATACAAATTAAAATTATAATATACAATTTCACCCCCACAAGATTAGCAAAAAAAAATTTAATGGAAGTTAAATTTTGCCAAGTGTTAGCAAGGATGTGGCACAATAGAAATTTCATTCCTTACTGTTGGCCAATGGAAAGTGATACAATCACTTTGGAAAACAGTTTAGCTTTAGTTAGTAAAATTGAACTTGCTAATACTTTGTAATTCCACATTCTACTGTAAGATGCTTTAGAAAGGCCTTTGCACAAATGTACCAGGGGAAATGCATAAACATGTTCATGGCAGCAAAGTTCATAGTAGCAAAAACTGGACATAACCTTGATATCTCCCAACAGAATACACACATAGACAGTAATGGCAACAATGGATAGTCACGGAGATGTTGCTATTTACCAGGCCATATTCTAAAAGCCTTATACATATTACCTAATTTAATTCTCAATGGTTAAGTGAGATAGCTACAACTATTATGCCCATTTTAAAATGAGGAAACAGAAGTTTAGAGAGAATTACAGGTTTGCCCAAGGCAGTAAGTAACTGGTGGAGTCAGCATGTAAGCCCAAATCTGAGCCCTTAAACACCATGCTAGTGGAATTAGGATTTGGCAGCTGTTTCCAAAGTGTGATCTCTGGGCCATCATCATTAATATCACTGGGAACATGTTAGAAAATTTGGGGCCTGACAATTTAAATTTTAATAAGCTTTCCAGGTGATTCCATTGCACACAAATGTGTAATAACTGCTGGAATACTGGATTTACTGTATGGAAAAGAGGCGGTGTCATTTCAAATAGGAGAAAGGGGTATTCACATTTTCATTCTTGAAACTTTTTTTTTACTTTTTAATTTTTTTCAGCTTTATTAAGACGTAAGTGACATTGCATATTATACTTACAATGTGTAAGTTTCAGATGTATAATATGATGATTTGACATATATATCACAAAATGATTACCACAATAAAGTTAACTAATACCTTCATCAGCTCACATAATTATCTTTTTTTTGGTAGTTAAAAACACTTGTTTACTCTCTTCACAACTTCCAAGTATACAATACAGTACTGTTAACTATAGTCACCATGCTGTACATTAGATCACCAGAACTTATTATTACTGGACGTCTGTACCCTTTAACCAATATCTCTCCATTTCCCTCATACCCATCCCCTGGCAATTACCATTTTACCCTCTGTTTCTATGAGATTGGTTTTTTTTAGAGCCCATCATATAAGTGAGATCATACAGTATTTGTCTTTCTTTGACTGATTTCATTCAGCATTTAATGCCCTCAGTATCCATCCATGTTGTCAAAAATGGCAGCTTTTCCTTCTTATGGCTGAATAAAATTCTCTTGTGTGTATACCCAACACTTACTTTATCCACTCACTCATGGGTAGATAGGTTGTTCCCTGCCCTGGATGTTGTGAATAATGCTGCAGTGACCACAGCGGAGCAGATATCTCTTCCAAATAGTGATTTTATTTCCTGCAGATGTATACCCAGATGTGGGATTGCTGGATCATATGGTAATTCTATTTTTAATTATTGAAGAACCCCCATAGTATTTTTGCCCTCATAATGGCAGGGAAGTGTTCCCTTCTTTTCTGGAGGAATTTGTGATGTCATAGTATTAATTCTTTAAATATTTGGAAGAATTCACAGTGAAGCTGTCTATGTCTGGGTTTTTTTGTAGGAAGATTATTAATTTTTTATTTTATTGTTTTACTAATCTAATCTGTTTTACTAGTCATATTCTCTATTTCTTAGTTCAGCTTAAATAGTTTGTCATTTTTGAAATATGTCCATTTAAGTTATTTAATATGCTGGCATATTATTACAACATAATATTCCCTTATAATTCCTTTATTTTCTGTTAGAAGTTAATGAGGTCCATGTTTTTAACTAAATGATTACTGTATTTTGCCATGTATAATATGCTCCTGCATATAATGTGCACCCACTTTTTTGGCCCAAACTTTCAGGAAAAGAATCTTTCATTTTAATTTTTAAATTCAATTATGTATTTGTTTATATTTAGAAACAAAACTGATTATTGTACTCCAGGGTACTATTTTGATATGGATATTGTTATTGCTTTCTAGAGTTACCCTTTTAATGCGTGAGCATAAATAAAAGAATTGAAAACATTTATAGAGATATAGACCTAGTACTACCCATGTATAATGCACATCCTTGTTTTTCCCTCAAAAGTTTGGGTGAAAAAGTGCACATTATACACAACAAAATATGGTACTTATTCCTCTACCTTCTTGAAGTATGGAATATAGTTAAGACAATTATTTTGTCTTTGTCTAAAACTTTTGTTTATCTGTTTTATTTCTGGGTCTGTTTTTCTTAATTGATTTAAAAATTCTATTATGGGTTGTATTTTCCTGCTTTTTTGCATGCCTGACAATTTTTTATTAGTTGCTAACCATTGTGAATTTTATCTTGTTGGGTAATGTTATTTTATTATTATTATTAGTCCTGTAAACACAGGGTTGTGCAAAAATAGGTTTACAGTTATTAGTGTGCAAAACAGATTTTATTCTTGTATTATTATTTATTAATTGTTATATTATTTTTCATATGAACAACTGTAAACCTACTGCCCCCCCTATTCCCCCAGTTCCCCGTATTCTTAAATTCTTGAGCTTTTCTTTCAGGACACAGATAAGTTACTTGGAAACAATTTTATTCCTCCAAACTTTGCTTTTAAGGAGAGCAACTTTTAAATTAGGGCTAATTATGCTCCCACACCTGAGACAATACCATTCTGGGACTTCTATTCAATGCCATGTGGATTACGAGGTTTTGCACTCTGGCTGATGGGAAAATGTAGTGTTCCTGGCTCTGTGTGACTTCTGAAATCATCCCGCTACCCCTTCCTGCTTCAGGTAGTTTCTTTACATGCCTGTGTTAATTAATCATTACCCAGCTGAAGCCTGGAAGGGGCCCTCTCTGTATTCCCCTTCCACACAAAGGGGAACCCTTTCCTGTTCGGTGTGCCTTGCCAACTCTAGCTACTTTGGTCCGTTTGGATTTCCAGCTTCATCTCTTCAACCTAAGGAGGACATAAAGCTCAGCCCAGATTCCCCACTCCTGTGCTATAGCCATTCTCTAAGCAGTAAGCTGGGGCATTCAGAGGGCTCATTTGTTTTACTTTCTCAGGGATCAGTCTCCTGCTCTGCCTAATGTCATCTGTCTGCAAACTGTGGTTTCACATATTCTATTCAGGTTTTATGTAGTTTTCTGCAGGAGAGTAAATGTGATCACTGCTATTACACAATGGTTAGAAGTGGAACAGAGCTTATATTTTGGCAGGGGAAACAGATACTTAACTAAATTAACAAAAAGTTGATTACTGTAAATTCAGATTTGGGCTCTTTTGAAAGAGTGTTCTGGGAAAAACTCTCTGAGGATGAACTTTTCACTTGACACTTGAATGATGAGAAAGCAAGCCATTCAGAGACCTGGAGGGAGAGAATTCTGGCCTAGGGTAAAAACCTTGCTGGTGCAAATGCCCTGAAGCTGGAACAAATGATTTGACTCAAACCTATCTTTTTTTAAATTAAATTTATTGGACTGACATTGGTTAATAACATTATATAAGTTCCACATATACAATTCTGTAACAAACATTTCTATATTGCACTGTGTGCTCGCCACCCAAAGTCCAATCTCCCTCCGTCACCACATATTTGACCCCCTTTATTCTGTTCATTCTCCACCCACCCTACTTCCCCTCCGGTAACCACTCTTCTTTAACCCTATCTTTCTTTCTTTTTTTTATTTTTATTTTTTTATTTTAGTTTATTCCGTGCAGTTTCTATCCTTTATTCCCATTCCAGCCCACTCACCCATTCCTCCCCTCCTCCCTCCCCTTTCCAACCCCCCTAGTTTTATCCATGTGTCCTCTGTATTTGTTCCTGTAAACCCTTCCCTTCTCCCCTGGAATTCCCTCCCCTCTCCCCTCTGGTCACTAACTACCTGTCCTCTATTTCAGTGTCTTTTGTTATATTTTACTTGTTTTTTTGTTTTGTTGTTTAGGTTCCTGTTAAAAGCATTATGGTAAGTGAAATAAGCCAGGCAGTGAAAGACAAATACCATATGATCTCGCCATTAACAGGAACCCTATCTTTCGAACCTTTGCATTTCTAATTGTCCTGTGATTCAGCCAATCTGAGCTCTTTTCAATCCTTTACTTATAATGTTGCTTTCCCTTCTCCATTTAAGCCATCTCCTCCGCATAACATGACATTTTATAGGGTCTGGCAGAAGTAATGCCTGCTTGAGTGTGGTTGGTAGGGTAATAATATGGGTTTAATAATTTATAGTTTTAATTTGAACGTTTCACCTAAAATGTCATATAGTGGGCTTGAGTGTGATATTGTTATATTACAGAATTACATGCTTGTGATTGTGTAATAAAAGATTTTATTATAAAAAGGGGCATTATTGTCCTGGACCCTGTATTTACCCCTCTTGAAATCTTATTTCCTTGCTGAGACAGGTGCTATTTCCTTCTTGAAGTCTTCCCTGATAACCTCAGTCAGCAGTGACACCTTTTTTCCAAGTTCCTCTAGCACATATTTGTGTGTGTGTGCAAGGGTTCTAAGCACCAAATAAGTAACAGTTTTGCTAGTGAGTATAGTCTGATTTCTTTGTATTTTGTTTTCTCCTGTATTGTCAGTACCTAGAATAGCTTCTGGCATAGTATAGAGAATTAAAAAAAATGTTTATTGGACAAATTATTATTTGTGTATATATCTTTCTCTGAAATAGGACATTTTCTCTTTTTAGTGTAAGTAATATTTTTATTACTCTCTTTTAAAACTCCATGCTAAAACTGAGGCTGGGAATGGTTCAGGAACTTGTCCAGGGTCACACAGCTAGTAAATAGTGAACAGAAAATTTGAATCTTAGTGATTTTCTTAAAACAATTTTTTTCCCTGAGCAACCACCAAAATGACTTTTATCTAGTCTAATTATTGCTTCCCAATTTTTCCTGACACAATGGATTTTGTTTTGTTTTTACTTTTTTGTTTTTTAAATTTGTATTATAAAACTTTATTGTATATATTCCCATTACCATTTAGTCTCCTTATACCCACCTCACACCCCCAGCAATCACCACACTGTTGTCTAGAATGGGAGAACATATTCGCTGATACATCTGATAAAGGGCTAATATCCAAAAGTTATAAAGTACTTACAAAACTCAACACCAAAAAGACAAACAACCCAATTAAAAAATGGGCAAAGGACCTGAATAGACACTTGGCTAAGGAGGACATACACATGGCCAATAGACATATGAAAAGATGTTCAACATTATGAATCATCAGAGAAACAAAAATTAAAACCACAACGAGGCCCTGGTTGGTGTGGCTCAGTGGATTGAGTGGGCTTGTGAACCCAAAGGTTGCCTGTTGGATTACTGGGTGGAGCATATGCCTGGGTTGTGGGCCAGTCCCCCAGTTGGGGGTTTGTAAGAGGCAACCAACTGATGTATCTCTCACAAACATCAATGTTTTCCTCCCTCTCTTTCTCCCTCTCTTCCCCCTCTCTGAAAATGAATAAATAACCAGAGCGGAAGGTGAAAAGGGATAATGGGGGGAAAAAGGGGAGGGTTTTCAGGAACATTTATGAAGGACACATGGACAAAACCAAAGAGGGGTAGGATCAAGGGTGGGAGGTAGGGATAGCTGGGGTGGGAGGAAAATGGAGAGAACTGTACTTGAACAAGAATTAAAAAAAGTTAAAAAAAAACCCATAGTGAGATATCATCCCACACCTATCAGAATGGCTCTCATCAATAAGTCAACAAATAAGTGCTGGCAAGGATGGGGAGAAAGGGGAAAAGAGTGTGCACTGTGTGTACTGTGTGCACTGTTGGTGGGAATGCAGACTGGCACAGCCACTGTGGACAGCAGCATGGAGGCCGCTCAAAATATTAAAAATGGGTTTGCCTTTTTTGACCCAGTGATCTCACTTCTGGGAATATATCCTAAGGAAGCCAAAACACTAATTCAAAAGGGCATAAGCACCCCTACATTCATTGCAGCATTATTTATAATCACCAAGATATGGAAGCAGCCCAAGTGTCCATCAGTAGATGAGTGGATAAAACAACTATGGGACATTTACCCAATGGAATACTACTTGCCCATAAAAAAGAAATTTTTACCCTTTGTGACAGTATGGATGGTCCTGGAGAACACTATGCTACATGAAATAAGCCAGAGAAAGACAAATACCATAATGATTGCACTCGTATGTGGAATCTAATGAACAAACTGAACCAACAAGCAAAACAGAGACTGTCTCATAGATGGAGAGTAGATGACAGCTAATAAGGTGGGGGAGTTAAGGGGTGGAGAGATTGGGCAAAAAGGAAAAAAGACTCATGGACATGGATAAATTATTTAAATGACATTTTTCCCATTACTATTTAACCCTCATTTACCCCCTCCCTTTAGCAATCACCACTCTGTTGTCCATGTCCATGAGTCCTTCTTCCTTTTTGCTTGATCCCTCCACCTCCTAACCTTCCCCCTAATAGCTGTCATCCTGCTACAGCCAATTTGAAGTAGCCATTTGACAGATGTAAATTGTAAAAATACTTCTAAGAGTTTAAGTACTGTGTGCAACAAGACTGCTTTTCTTCCATTGTTAATGAATTAAAGAGGTTCATTTGCCTGCATGGGTCAAAGCCCAGTCAAACTCGAACAGGAGTTTGCAGCCAACAAAGTAAAGGTTTATTAATTAAGGACATGATGCCAAGCCTGGAGTCACGGGTGAGCTTCTGCTCAGAGACCTGGCTCCCTGATTGCTTCTAGGGGATGGGTTACATGGGAACTCAGGGAGGTAGGATTGTGGTAGGGTCATGTTATCTACTGATTGGTCAAGGCTAGGGTAGAGGGTAGTTGATCATTGCATCTGGCCCTGATATCAGCTATGGTATCACTCTGTCTAGTTTTGCAAGGATGTGGTCAGTGTGTCTTTCCACTTCTTTGGGCCTGGAGCTGAAACAACTGAGACATAGATATTATCTCTAGTTTGAATGAAACTTTGTCTCTTTGGTCAACAGACCTGAGGCTTTGTTCCTAAGATCGTTTGATGCTGACCAGAACCTCATTTACCTGGGGGGTAAAGATAAAGGGAATGGACATACAAGGGAGAGGGCAGTGTGTGAGTCAGGGTGCTGGGTGAGGCCAGTTTGAATCAAAAGGAAAAAAGGAGAAAAAGTCATAATAAAAAATTGAACTTTCTGCATAGTTGTACCATGAACCTTAACCTTTGGCTTGCTTCCATCCAGTTCCTGACCTCTAACCAATTCTTTTCCTTGCTACTTGAACACTACTTCAAAATTAAGTTTTGCTAGACTCAGCAATGGGATAAAAATGTCTGTTGAACATATTCCTTAGTTATAAAATTTTGTTTTACACCAAAATATCATTTAATAATATTTATTCCATTCTACTTTAAAAGCTTTTGAAAGATGGTTAATATGCTTTATTTGTTTTATCTCCCAGAGTATTTAACACTTTGCTACTGAAAATGTAGTTTGCAGACCAGCAGCATTGGCATTACCTGGGAGTTTGTGGGAAGTGCAGAATCTTGGACCCTACTTTGGAATTACTGAACCAGAATTTGCATTTTTTAAATTTAATTTTTTAAAAGATTTTATTTATTTATTTTTAGACAGAGGGGAAGGGAAGGAGAAAGAGGGAGAGAAACATTGATGTGTGGTTGCCTCTCTTGCCCCCTTCTGGGGACCTGGCCTATAACCTAGGCTGGCGCCCTGACTAGGAATCAAACCGGCCACCCTTTGGTTTGCAGTCTGTGCTCAATCTACTGAGCTATACAAGCCATGGCCAGAATTTGCATTTTAACAAGACTTCCAGGTGATTCATATGCGCAGAGCATTAGTTAATGTTTTATTCTTTTTTACTCAGTTCTCAAAATAAATATTTGTTGAATGAATACAAAGCTTCCAGTGTACTGGGGGAGGGGGGATTGTGAGATATACCACAAGTCTTTTAGTAACAAATTATGTTGAATAAAAAGTTAATAAGTTTTGTCAGATTATCCCATTTGCTAGGTAAAGCAGTTCTGCAAACTCCTGGCCCGTCACTTTTCAAGTTTTGTAAATATTTTAGTAAATGTCAGGATGCCCGTAACAGTAATTTCAGCATAGGTTAGTGGTTAGTAAAGGGGTACTGGTTTTAAAATGGAAGAGATGGAAGTCCATTTTAAACTGGCTTTGAAAAAAGGCTTGTTGGCTTTGGTACTCAGAGCACAGGAAGTGCTAGATTATATATAAATCTCAGGGATAATTATTATTTGTCACTACATCTGTGTGTGTGTGTGTGTGTGTGTGTGTGTGTGTGTGTATGAGATTTAGATTCATTCTCCTCCTAGAACTTTTCTTACGGTGAGAGACAAGGTCTCTATTAGCTCTAGTGCCTCAAATTTTCTCCACTAGAGAGGCACGGAGACTAAGTCTGTCTCATATCAAGTTTAAGAAGCCAGGGGAAGGATATTGATACTGATTGACTCATATTGGCTAAGATGCCCATCCCTGGATCAATAAACTCTAGTCAAAAGGTTCAATGTGACATTTTTCAGAAAAAGGAAAGGACTACTTTTCCTGATAGGCAAAACAATAATTTTTGATATAATATTCAAAACATGCCTATAAACTTTTATTCTATAGATAGGGTAGTTAATTTTTTTTCCCTACTGCTTTCCTCTACCCAATTAATGTCTGGGACTACCAAAAGAATTTTTATATGTTTTGCTAATCTGTCTTTGTGGTTCTTTCTGCCCTCTACCAGTTTTCACATTCTGAAATACAGTTTTTCTAGAGATGTACTGATGAATACAGACAGCCCTGCAGTTATTATGCAAGCTATTTTTCCCCACATCAGTTTGCTCCCATGTGGCACCATGTGACGTGATGTGTCCAGACAAACCCCATCCCCAGCAAAGAGAAATCTGTATTAATTCTGGGCTCAGTGTCATAATTCCTCAACTCTTAGTTCAGAGAAGCTCCTTTTCATGCCCAGTCTAAGGCCTTCCATAGGATGATTGACACAGAGAATCATCTATTTCCTTTAGGGGAATTCTCATTGGTACACACAGGTGTGGTCTAGTTTCCATTATGCAGACAAGAAAATCAAAATGTTGAACAACATATTTTTAAAAGCTTGTGTTAGTCATAAATGACATCAAGTGAGATACATTGATATATTGAAGTCTGTCCAGAAAGTATCCAGCCATAAGTATTAAAAATAAATACATTTATTGAAGAAGATACAAGATACTAGAAAGATTGTACATAGGACAATGACTCCTCAGTCCCCTTCAAAGTAGGCACCTTGGTACCTCACACAGTTTTCTTAATTGCCATCAACTGCCCCTTCATATTTTCCTGAATCTTACCAATGATCTGAAATCTCTTCCCTTTCAAAGGTGATTTTAGTTTTGGGAGAAGCCAGAAGACACAGGGCACCAAATCTGGGCTATAGGAAGACTGAGTCACTTGGGTGATTTGATGTTTCACCAAAAAACTCTGCATGAGATGTGATACACCAGTGGTTATATTGTCATGATGAAGCTGCCAATCACCAGTTGCCCATAGCTGTGGCCTTTTGAATCATCCAAATAGTTTCTGTGGAGGAATATTCAATCTTAACACATAATTTGATGCAGATTCGTTGTTCTACTTGCTCAGTCATTTTGAATGTGACAGCCACACAATACATGTGCTCACTCAGTGGCATCTACCCCTCCCCACTAACTAGTACAGTGAAGTCATCATTGTTCACACATGCACATTCTAGTTCATCTGCTCTAAGTACTAAGTAGTAGTACTTAGTAATACTAAGAAACTTGGCTGCCAGTTTACATCAATGTCCCTCAAACTGTTTTTGTTATATTAACAATGGCTGTACTTTTTCCAGACAGACCTTGTATGTAGGTAATTTTTTATTCTGGGAGGGAACAGGGAGGCTAAAGATTAATCCAATTTATATTGTTTAAGCAGCACACCTCTGAGTCTTCAACACCAGCATTTATATTTGTGGTGATTTCACAGATTTCTTTGTGATTATTATTTCAAAATAAAGGTAGTCTTTTAAAAATAGTAACTGCTAGAAGCCTCTAGTACTTTTAAAACAAACAAAATCAAATTAAGTTTTTCTTTGCCACCTACCTCAGGGAAGTTAGTAATAACATTTGATTTGGATAATCAATATAGATAACATACCCGTAGTCCTAAAACTGTTCTATAGATGTGGTACAGGTAGAGTTAAGTGTGGTGGTTATTTTAGAAGCATTTTATTAGGTGAGACTCTACCTGTAACTTGTTGTCTATTATAGTTTTATAGGGTTAAAGGGTTGTTCATTTATACTCATTTGACTATTTTTGCATGCCTTTCTTAATTCACTTTTTTACTAAGGATCATTGTTGAATTCATGCATTCAGCACCATAATAAACCCTGGGAAAACAACAGGGAGCAAAATTAGTCCATACTGTCTTGGAACACAGACTAGTGGAATCTTTTGAATGAAGCCCCAAATCAATATCCTTTTTCACTCTTTGTGGGAAAAAAATTCAAAATCCAAAAAACTTCCATGTCCTTATGAAGAGAGCCACATTGTTGTTACTCCTGATGTCCTGACCTGACTCTGGAAATTATATTTAGTTTACCTTAATGATTCATTCATTCATTCAGCTGAATGGCATTCTTTGCTTCCTGTCTCCAACAGATCTATGTCTATCAGACCACAGGAATTAAAATTTCATGGTGAGAGGACTGACACTATGATACATTTTAAAAATATTTGTGCACTTATTATGTAATCAGGGATTTTAATAAAGGAAATGACTCTTATTTATTGATGATCAAACCACCAAGCTCTTTTCTCAGTAAATGTTTCACCTCCCTTTCTGATAAAAGAGGTTTGTTGCTTATTTTATAAATGTTATTGTTAATTGTTGTAATTTGATGTGAATGAGCCAAGTACTTCATTATTTGACTAACTTGCTGCTCACAGGGAAGAGGCAAAAAAACCAAACAAACTGAAAAATGAAAACCAACTCACAAATGAGATATGGTAAGATAATCTGAAAAGTCAAGATACTTATTTTCACCTCACTGATCTAGTTTGCAAGGTAAACAATAATGATTTCTCTTGTTGAGCCCACTTCTCCTAGCTCCTGCCCTAATTCTTTGTTCTTCTTTTATAATCTTCTGGACTATAATTGTTTGTACTGCAATCTCTCTCTCCTACTGCTCTTAAATTGCCTCCTACCACTACATGAACTTCCTTGTTGCTAAATACAAGTGAAATTCTCAGTCTTAATCTATTGTAGGTAATGGAAATGCTGTCCTTTCATTTGCTCAGGCCCAAGAACGTTGGCATCATCCTTGACTTCTCTTTTTCTCCCACATTTCACATTCCATCCTTCAGCAAATACTGTTGATTCTACCTTGAGAAACATCCAGAATTCCATCGTTTCTCATCTGGTCCAAGCCATTATCATCTTGCTTGCCTTGTTGCAATAGTTTATCCGGTTTCTTAATTTCCTCCCTTGATTACCTGTCTATTCTTTGCACTTGCTTTCTTTATTTGGAAAACTGAAACACCCAAATAACTTCATGGCCCACTCTCTCACTTTCCTCAGGCCTTTATTCAAATGTCACCTTCTCTGTGAGGTCTTGTCTGGCTACTCTAATTAACATCAGAAATCCAAACCTTCCTTATTTTCCTTTCTGGCCACCTTTTTCTTTATTGAACTTCTCATCTGCTCACATACTGTGTTTTACTTATATACCTCTTTATTCATTGTCCTCCTGTTCCCCTTCCACCAACCAATATTTAAAAATTTTTTTTTAAATTTTATTTATTTATTTTTAGAGGGGAAGGGAGGGAGAAGGAGAGAGAGAGAAACATCAGTGTGTGGTTGCCTCTCATGTGGTCCCCACTGGGGACTTGGCCTGCAACCCAGGCATGTGCCCTGACTAGGAATCGAACCTGCGATGCCTTGGTTCGCAGCCTGCGTGCAATCCACTGAGCTACACCAGCCAGGGCTATTTTTAAAATTTTTATTTCTCTATATCCCCAGTTGCTAGGATAGTGAGTATTAATTATTTGGCACATAAAAATACTCAAATAAGTATTTGTTGAAAGGAATAAATTTTGTGGTGACTAGGATAATTCTGTACTGGATCACTGATAGTATGAATAGGTTTGTTTTCTATAGATGTAGCTTACTGAGAGGGAGAGTATTATGCTGTAATTTAAAAATAAAAACAATAATGTATTATTATTAAAAGTACTCTTTCTTGTCTTGTGTGATTTTAATTTACTTGGATTTGAATAGCATGAGTTTCATTTTTAGACCTTCCTTTTTATTAATGTGAGAATTGGATCAGAGTGGTACAGTTCAGACCAAGCTTCTGATCTTACAAATGTTTCAGCAGGCATCAAAGAGGAGTAGAGCAGTGGCATCTTGGTGTGTGGTAACTACTCACTTGTTAACCCAGCTGCTTCTCAGTTTTTTCTCATTATTCTCATTGGCTGAATATTGCATAATTATTATATTTCTGTGGGCAAGTATCCTTGTCTTTGTGATTACCCTTGCCTCAGGCCTGAAAAGCATTATTGTGTTTCCTGCGGAAGCTCTAGTATCCTCTGTATTCTCTCTAGAGTGCAAAGGAAATATTAGTAAGAAAAGAATCTTTTGATGATTTAAATAAATGAGAATCTGAATGACAAAAAGTGGACTGTTAGATTAGCACATACAAGGACTCTGAGATTGTGGCAAGTAGTGCCACTGGATAGATGCCAAAGAACAAGGACCCTTTTAAATGCCATTTCTGGTCACAGGTTTTTTTCTGGGACTAACACTGTGCATGGGTCTCACTAGCTCTTAAACAGGAGTCAACATTGTATATGAACATAGAAATCATCAATAAGTTTCCATTATACGAGGGTGGTACTTGTGTGTCAATGAAAAAATATTTTAATATATATGTGGTCCTATAGGGTCTCATAGGATATTACAGTTTTCTAGGAGAACTGACATAGACAAATAGAAAATCAGCACAGATTTTCCCTGCCCAGTGTGGCTCAGTGGACTGAGTACTGGCCTGTGAACCAAAAGGTTGCCCATCAGGGCACCTGATTACCAGTCAGGGCACATGCCTGGGTTGCGGGCCAGGTCCCCAGTTGGGGGTGTGGGAGAGGCAACCAGATGAGGTTTCTCTAGCACATCGCTGTTTCTCTCCCTTTTTTTCTCCCTCCCTTCCTGTCTCTCTAAAAATAAGTAATTAAAATCTTTAAAAAAATCAACACAGATTTATACAAATAAAAATACTTTCAAGAATAGATTGAATATAAGGATACTTCCGAAGGGCTGGTAAGTGGTTTAATTTTTTGAGAAAAATTTCTATAGTTATAAACTGGGAAGCAGTAGTAGTTGAAAGAAATATTTAGGTTAATGAATGGACCAATGAAAAGTCTGGAGGACTTTTAAATGTTTGTGTTTCCTCAGAGATCCGTTCATTGAGTTCTTCTATCTCTGCCTAACCTCTTAAAGAAACATAGTCCATACTCCTACTTCCTCCTGGTTCCAAACTCATATTTCCAGCACTTTTCTGATCATCTGCTTTGGACAGCCTCCAGCCACATCAAATTCCATGGAATAATGATAGTAACCACTATTTGTTGAGAAATTATCATTTAATTGCCATTATTCTAACTGCTTCATATGCATTAGCTGATTTAATGAGAGCAGAGCAGTGGCATCTTGGGAGATGATAACTATTTACTTGTTAACCCAGCTGCTCCTCAATCTGTTCTCATTATTCTCAATAATTTTGCATTGTTTTATTAACTGAGTTGTATAGATGAGGAAACTGAGACTTTAGGAATTTAAGAGACTTGCCCAAGGTCACACAGATATTAAATGACACTTATGAATACAAACCTATGTTCTTAACCACTGTAATTACTTTCACAATTAAATTCTTTAGATATGCTTTCAAACTGCTTCTCCATACTGGAAAATGCGGTTGAAATGTTACCACTATACATCCAGCCAGGATTCTAGACACGTTTATCTTCTCTATTCCCTGCATCTGAATAGTAAGTCAATCTGTTTTCCTCTTGTGTATCTCTTATACCTGTTTACTTTTTAATACTGCAACTATCATCATTCAGGCTATTATCTCTTATCAGCCAACTAGAGTAGGTGCCTCTAGTCTTGCCCCAACATGTTGTAGATTTTTCTAACTGCATCTATTCTTATATCATTTTTCTGCTTAAAATCCTTAAACAGCTTCCTAACACTTACAGGATAAAGTCCTGTCTCTTGAGGATAGAAAACTAGGCCTTTAATAATCCAGTCTGTGTCATCACTTTTATATTTTTTTCCTGACACTTCCTTTTATATATCCTGTGTTTAAGACATACAGAATTTCTTGGAGTTATGGACTACATGCTGTTCCTCCTGTCTGAAATACTTTTACTCTCTTTCCCCTGAGAACCTATTCCTTACTTTATTATAGTTGTCATATGGAATGTTAAATGAATGTGTCTTTCCCCACTTCTAAGTACATTGTTAGCTCTCTGAGGGTTTGTCTCATTTATCTTTATACAGTTGTATTTAGCACATAATATAATTTATAATTTATTATCATATATAATGTATCTAATGATTCATAAGCCCTGAATCGATGACATGGATGGATGAATGAATACACATATAAATAAAAACCAAATCAGTAGGTTTAGATTTGGTTTTGCCTATGAGGAAACACTTTTCAAAACTGAGTAGTTGAGGAAAGTAAGTAGGAGAGACAGCTTGTCTGATTGGACAGATTAAGTATAAAAGTTCATTACACAGAGGTAGGGAGAGGGAAAAGTTTCCTTTTTGATATTGTTTGGAGATTTATGACTATACGGCACATTTAGAAATACCACAAAAATTCTGGGAGAATGATAGGATGTAGAATAGTTTGAATCCTAAGGTTTGGAGTATTAACTGACTTCTTAAGCTTTTTCAACCAATTATTCCAGGCTTCAATTTGAATCAGAGTCTTCAGTTTTACTTAGTTTAGTATTCTACAGGTGCAAAACACACGACATTTAGTCCAACCCTCTTATTTAATTGATACAGTAAGGAAAGTACTGGCGTGAGTAATCTGTCCATGGTTCCAGATCTACTTGGAGACAGAGATTTCCACTTCCATGCTTTCCCCACTGTAAGGAGCAGTATCAGTGGTCAAGAAGTTCAGTGAATCCAGCCTGCCTGGACTTAAATCCAGCCCTGTCATTTACTAGCTTGCGATTTGAGAAAATTCAGTATTCTTATCTGTAAAATCAGGGAAAGTATCCACATAATAGGACCAACGTGAAGGTTGAATAAGTTAATATGATAAAGGCCTTAGAAGATGGCTGTAACATAATAAGCCTTGAGATGTTACCCATCACTTTTTGATAAAATGCAACAATAATGCTTCTCTCTTCCACTCTGTTCCTACTGAGTCTATATTATAGGATACGTCATGTGGTATTGTAAGTATCCTCATGTCTGTCTTTCCCTCTTGACTTTGAGCTTTTTAAGAATAGAGACCTTGCACTGGTCAAGGACCTAGCACAGTGTCCAGCACACAAGGGGTGTTTGGTACATATATTTTAAAAGAATTAATGAACTTTTTTATTTTTAGAAAATAACAGTTAAGTAACTGTTTCACTCTTTGATACTAAACCAGAATTTATAGGTAATTTGTGAATTATCATGTCTGTGAAAGGGACAGTAGAAGCTTGGAGAAAGAATGCTACGTGTAGTTTGGACAAAGAAAGACTTAAACCCCCTGACTCAGGGCATCACCACGCAGGACTTCTCACCCGGATAGAGTCGTTACCACTTCAGTCATTTTCTGTCAAGACATAGGATCACATGCTTCCTACTCAGTCTTTTCTGAATGAACTTCAATAGGAAGCTGTAGGGTAAATGGAGTCAGTCAGCCTCCCTCACTGGGCCCAATAAGCAGTATTCCTGTAACCTTGAGAATGGGCCCTCATGCACAGAACTGTGCTTTGTTATAAAATATCTTGGCATCTAGTGTGCATTTAGTATATAATGGAATTGGGACTTCCTGTGGTGTGACAAGTGGCTTGTGGTGTGTGTGGATCGCTCCACCCCAGAATAAAGGCATGTCAGACATCCCAATGGCTCTGCGAATTTTCCTGTCTGCGGGAATCCGAGTGAACCTGCCTGGCCTTGAAAGACTACAAGACAATTGGTGTGGATGGTAGGATTCCTCGTAGAAGTGTATGGAGCTGGCTCCCTGCCCCCGAGTGGGGCTTGGCGAAGTGGCCGGCCACCAGCATGTAGTATTTGGTGGCAGGGCTCCTGGCAGCATGGCCGTCCCCCAGGACTGGCCTGATGCTAATGGTGCACTGGGCATGGTAGAGAATGTACTGCGGGTGGCAGGGGAGACCCTGAAGAAGCCCAGTGTCTGGGCAGCTGTGGGGGCTGCAGGCTAGGTGTTACAGCTTTGCAAGCAGTAATGGAAACTGTGCTTTGTGATGCAGTGCAGCCAGGAGCTTGATGAGGAAGCAGAAGCCTTAGAGGCTGAGGGAAAGGAGACTGTGCTTCACGATGCTGCAAGGTGAAGTTAGGAGAGGGAGCAAAAGCCTTGGAGGCGTGGGTTCGTACCCTGGAAGAAGACCTCTGAACAGCGGGGTGACACCATGCCCGAACTGTAGCAGGCAATCAGGAGGGGAAGAGGCAGGGGCCCCCATAGGAGAGTCGCCTATGCTGCTGTGCCTGCATGCCAAGGCCATGTGCATTGAGCAGTGCTCCAGGAGGTGGTGCCATCATGGGTGCTTGGCCTGGGGGCGGTGGGGCTACTGGTGCTGGCAAAGTTGGCATGGGGCCTCCAGTTTAGCGCTCTGGTACTGGCACTGGCTAAGGTGCAGGTGCTGCACAAGAATGGCTCCAAGGCCAAGTATGGGCGCTGCAGTGCCTGGAGCTGTCAAGGTGCTGGGCCGGTTGCACTCTGGTGCACTGCTACTGCTAGCCAGCCTGGCACAGACGTTCCAACGTGCACACAGTCCAACGTGCCCTGCCCACCATGTTGGGCAGCGCGTGGCTCGTGTTTCTGGTGGCTAAGGTGCTGCCGGCCGCTGTGAGCAGATGCCAGACCCTGGCTCTGCTTCCCACCATGGGCCCCCTCCAGCCTGCGCTCTGGTGCTCAGTTGCCTGGCGGTGCTGCTCACTTTGCCTATGGCCTTGCGGGTGGGGCAGCTGCTGGAGCTGCCCTCGTGACCCAGGCAGCTGTGAGAGAGCATGCCAGAACTGGCAGAGGTGGCAGGTGGCGGGAGCCCCAGAGGCTGCAACAGTGGCAATGGTGGGGTGGCCCAAGGGGATACAGTAACAGGTGGGAGGGACAGTCTCTAGCTCCCTCCACCCTTCAGTCAAAAAGTACACCTGTGTGGGTGACTAGGACCTAAATGTGGTCCCCTACAAATGTCCAGTTGCCCCAGCTTTAGTAGACACAGAAGCAAAATGTACTGTCCTGTATGGAAACCCAGATAAGTTCCCAGGGGGCCTAAGGCCTCTTATTGATAATCGGGGGGTGGTGAGGTGTAAAGGTGAAGGTTGTGTGGCTTGCCCTGAGTATTGAGTGTTTGCCCCCAATGAATACACTGTTTAGGTGTCTCCCATTCCTGAGTGTATCCTGGACCCTTTGTGGGGGTATGCTGAACATCTCCCCGTTCAGTTACAACCTCACTAAGGGTGACAGCAGTGAAACAGACACAATCTGGCTTAATACTGAAGTAGATCAGAGTAGCCAGTGGGCAGAACTGTGAGCTGTGTAGCTCGTGGCTGCCAATGAAGCACCATTCCTGACTGTTCACACGGATAGTTGGGCGGTGAACTAGGGACTAACACTGTGGATCTCTACATGGCATGCAAATAAATGGATGGTTATACATAGGCCATTATGGAGGCAGGCCTTATGGCAAGACCTATGGGAATTAGGCCAGCAGAAACAAATCACTGTATATCACTTGACTGGGCATACACCCCTTGCTTCCCCCAAGAATGATGAGGCTGACATGCTGGCCAAGGTATGATGGCTGGAAATGGTTCCCGCCAGCCTGTCAGGAAGAAGTAGCCCAGTGGCTACATTGTCGCCTCTTACATGCTGGGCAAAAGAGCATACAGTCTGCTATAAAACCCTGGGGGTTACCTATCACCTTAGCAGAGGTACAGGAAGCTTGTGAGACCTGTGTTGTCTAGCTACTGGGCAGGTGATGCAGGGACGGGTACTGCTGACCTGGTGGCAGGTTGATGTAATCAGATGCCTGCCTAGTTCAGAGGGATATAAGTATGCAATCACATGTGTGGACACAGCTACTGGACTTTCACCTGCTTACCCTGCATGACACCTGGATCAGAGAGTGGTAGTTGCTGAGCTGGAGTGTTTATACACTGCTTATGGGTGACCCTTGATCCTTGAAAGTGATCAGGGGACCCATTTTACAGGGACCTTGGTGCAACAATGGGCCCAAGACCTGCAGATTGACTGGAAGTTCCATGTGGTCTGGCACCCCCAAGCTGCCAGAATGATTGAATGGTACATGGTCTCTTAAAGCAGTACCTGTGAGCTGTGGCTGCCACCCACGCTGGGGGTTTGGACAAAACACTTGTGGACTATCCTCTGGACTCTAAATGAGAGAAGTCAGAAGGGGGGCCCAGCTGTGGTGGAAGTGATACTCCACCAGACTGCTGCTCCACTTCAGCTGTAGGTACAGACTAAGGATGCTTTGCTGAAACCAGTCATGGGAAAACAAGGAGATATTCTCTTGTCTGCACTTGAGGGCCTGGAGTGAGGGCAAACAGCCGCTTGGATGAGGCCTTGGGAAATAAAAGCTCCCCACATGCATTGGGTGGCTCTTGTTGCCTTTTGGGGACAAGAGGTGGAAGAAACTTGCAAATAATGCCCTGGGTAATTGTGTATTTGCACCCAGGAAGACCCCTTCTGCCAGTCACTGTTTTGTCGTCTTGTCGACAGATCAGAAACTTGCTTGTATACCGCCTGGGGGTCATAATTTGCTATTGTTAGTGCCAATAACTGCTGAGTAACACCTTAGTGGACTGGGTACATACCTTTGCTTCAGTGGCTGACCAATCAGCATGGTGGTTCTGTACTGAAATTCCCCTGAGCACATCTGCCAGCCTCCCATGGTGCATCTCTCCAGCTTCTGTCTCAAATTGAACTTGGTTACAGCACCAGTGGAACAGTGTGCACATTCCTTGTGGAACATGACCTGGACTGGCATCTGCGCTGGGGCAGAGCATCAGTGTGACTGTCCCCTGCCCTTGGTTGGCTGGACGACTCAGGAGGCTCATGGCTGAGGCCATGGAGTTTGTTGGACAAGCCCCTCTTTGTATTGAGAACCCTAAAGGACAAGCCCAGGTGGGCTGGACCCCAATAGGTCGGTGTCAGAAGCATACTCTTAAGCATTGCTGGGAGGTATGGAATGTTGCGTGGGCGATGGTTCCCACAGGGGCCCTCTGGGTCTGTGGCTTACGTGGGTGGCCTTAGTTGCTTGGGAATCAGACCGGCTTCTGTACCTAGGTGTGGCCTTATTGTTGCTTACTGCCACAACTTGTACCGCTGCAGCAGCAGATGGATGTAGGGCTCTGCCCCTCTCGCCAAGGGATCCTTGCAGAAGACACCCTTGTGTAGGTTATATGGAGGAGCCCTGAAAGTGTGGATTGTAGGGTAAATAGAGCCAATCAGGCTCCCTCACCCGGCGATAAGCAGTATTCTCATAACCTTGAGAATGGGCCCACACACGCAGAATCACACTTTGTTATATAATGTCTTGGCAGCCTGCCGGCTTTGTGTGCATTTAGTATATAAGGGAGTTGGGACTTCCGTGGCATAACATGGGGTGAGACACAGGGTGCAACATGCAGCTTGTGGTGTGTGTGGATCACCCCATCCCAGAATAAAGCCATGTCAGACATCCCAACAGCTCTGCAAATTTTTGTCCATCTGCCTGAATCTTATGTGAATCTGCACGGCCTTTACCATTTGCAACACAGAAGCCTAAACATGAAACAGAACTTCTGTGCATTGTTGATGATAGCGATATCTTATGTTTGACTTGACCAGTTTCATTGTTTTAAGAATTTCTGACCATAGTACCAACTTTGAGTTTGGATCTGGTGCTTTTATTCTTTGTTAAAATTAGAATGGAGGCAAACATTTCATCTGGCAACCTGTACAAATTATGGATAAGTTATAGCGTGATGCAAAAAGTAAGTGCTTTGGAAGCAGCCTGGGTTGGAGTTCTGACTCTGCTGCTTAGTTGCTGTGTGATTGCAGCAAGTTATTTAACTTCACTCAGCTCCAGCATACATGTCAGGCTGATATGAGGGGAGCATGAACTAATTATATAAAATCCTTGGCACAGTACCTGACATATAGTAAACAGTAAATACATAGCAGGTTTTTATTTTTAAACAGTGGATGCCATGCTAGGTCATTTAAGATATATCCTAATAATGGAACTGGAGAGCATTATGCTAAGTGAAATAAGCCAGGTGGTAAGGGACAGATACCATATGACCTCACCTTTAACTGGAACATAATCAACAAAAGAAAAAAGCAAACAAAATATAATGAGAGACATTGAATTAAGAATAATCTAACAATAGCCAGAGGTGGGGGGAGGGGACAGTGAGGAGAAGGGTTTTCAGGAACTACTATAAAGGACACATGGACGAAACCAAGGGGGAGGGTGGAAGCAAGGGAGGGAGGTGGGTTTGGCTGGGGTTGGGGGTAGTGGTGGGGAGAAAATGCAGACAACTATAATTGAACAACACTAAAGTAATGAAAAAAAAAGATATATCCTAATACAGTGCTATGTATTGTCTACCAAAAAAATATAGATGGTTAAGCCAATCATTTTTCTTTTAAGAAAGATAAGGGCCATAACATGAAGTATGGCAATAAACTTGAAATAGATGATGCACAGACAACCTGTATCAGAATCTCCTGTTAAAAATACAGGATCCTTGTCCTCAACTCAATTTATTGGATTAGCATCTCTGGAGATGAGATGTAGGAATCAAGTATTTTCAGCAGCATGCAAGATTATTCTGGTGTGAGTTGTTCATTGATAAACCTTAAGAAATTCTTATCTACAAGATATGTGTTTTCTTGAGCATAGATAGTTAACTGATTTAGATGTTTTATACTTATATTAAGTTATTTCTATTGAATTTACTTAGCCTCTAATGTTGATGATGTAGTAAATAGAAAACTTCTTAATTTGTGAGTATTGAAGTTATAGCATCTGCATTTTCTAAGTGGGATTTCATATGAATTGCATTAATATTTCTATTAACTATTTTAATGCTATTAAAAACATCTTTATGGTTATAGTTTACTGTCCAATTAAAAATACCATTTGCAACAAATTCAAGTCAAGTATTTAGTTTCTTTGCCTGTGTTAATTATTGAATCTTGGTTTAGAGACTATCAACTTTGAACACTGAAACAAAAGCAAAAGCAAAAGCAAACAAACAAAGACAAAAACAAAACAAACACAAACCTAGAAATAAATTCAACTAATTCTTGCTTTTGAATCGTATATTGAGAGACAGTTGGTATTTAACTGTATGCAACGTGAACATGGTAATGCTGTTTATGCTTTTGCATGTGTTATTTGTCTAGTAGTAACGTTCTCCTAACTTTGTTTTTTAATATGGCAAACCCTTCCATATGCTTCCGAGTTCCTCTCAGGTATCATCTCCTTTGGGAGGTCTCCTCTGATGTCCCCAGTCTCTGCCCATATGGCTGAGGTGCCCTTTCTGTTTCTTCTGTATACGGTCATTAGAAAGGTCTAATTGTTTGTCTCCCTTCCAAACTGAGCTCCATGGGGCAGCAACTTTGGATTTCCAGCATCTAACACAATTTTGAATCAGTTTGGAGGCGTTTAGTAAATGCCCATTAAAAGAATGAATCAATTTTATGTATCTCTCTTGATTTATGAGATGATTATATTCTTGAAAAGTGGCACTAAATTCAAACACCTACATCAAAATTAACTTTCTTACTAGAGATAAAAGCAATTTTCAGTTGTTCAGTTTTGCCCTACTTTATGACTATCGAAGTAAAATATTCTTTTTTAGCTTAATCAAGTTTTGCCTTCTACATTTACTTACTGTCTAGCATTTCCTCATTTAGTCATTGGCACCTAGTGGACGATACAGTTGAACAGCCTGCTTTAAGTTTCAGAAGCCTAAACCCAGGCAGCACAGTTTCCAAATAACAGCATTGTACGAAACGATGAAGAGCTAGGCTGTCCATAGCAAAAGTTTCTCTGGAATGGAGGAGGGAAGAACTGGAAGGGTGCAAGGGCTTAAGTTGTCAGTGTGCACCCTTGAGAAAAAGCCTTGTGTTCTTTCTCCATTAGTTGAGCCCTGGTGTGAGGGGGTGGGGGAGAAACTGACATAATTTGAACAGGTTTGTAAAATTTGAAAGCAGAGAGAAATTGTGTGCCAATCCTTAGTAGAGGCTTTGTAAGTTTCCCTCAGTCCTAATGCAGCACGGGAGATCAGGTCTTCAATTCTTATTTATAACATAATTCTGGTGCTTTAGATATGATGGAAATAAGAAATAGAAATTGCCATCCCCCCAGTTTTCAAAAGTTTGTACATAAAACATGCTGAAATGTTAACAGTGATTATCTCTGGGTGGTGGGATTATGAATGACGGTCATTTTTATCTTTATGCTGCTCTGAATTTTGAACTATTTCCAGAATGGCATAGCTTCTTCACCTTGGTTTGCCTGGCCAAGCATTGCTCCTGCTTTAGCTCAGGCCTGGTCTCCCCCACACTGCTGGCTGTGCAGTGTGTTCCCCTTCACGTCCCTTTAACATTCCGGTCATCGCTTTTTCTGATCTCCACAGTACACGAGATAATCGTCTGTTTCCTTTTATGGACCAGAAGATATCATATCTTATTTTTATACCAACACACCAGCACAAAAATTAATAAATCTTTTGTTGAATTAACTAAGAAATTCAGCAAAAATTATTTTATGGTTTACTCCAATTAGTTTTAGAAAAGTTGTCTCCATTAGAAAAAAAGAATCTGTTTTTTAAGTAATATGGAAAGACATGTGAATTATGGGGCTCTGAAAATTACAGTAAATTTTACAGTAAATTACAAATTCAAATTCCTAGGTTATGAAAGCCCATGTATAAAATGTATCTGAACAACATGTATTACATGTATGTGAACACTCTGTTTACTAATAGTTGGGTTGCTTGTGATGAAGCTGAAATATTCCTAAAAGAAAGAGTTTTGATTTTTTCTACTCTTTTTTCCAAATGACATTTGTCATCTTTCTTTGACAGTGCAAACTCAATAACAAAAACTGAGAGATTTTTCTGGTTTGTCATCATTTGGCAACATATAGTAAAATTCACATGTTAACACTGAATAATGATTATTTTAGTGTATTTCTTCATAAATTGGCATAAAAAAGGACAAGTTAAGGATTATTTAGCTACAAGATTAAGTCTGTAATAAGTGTGATATTGATTATTTTCAAGTTAGGAATACAAATGATACATGCAGGACTATTTAACTAAGACAGTGATAATTAGGCGTAAAGGCCGATAATTGGAGAAGTAATAAATTGAGGCATGCATACAAGTAAAGGAAAATTAGATTTTTTAATGAAAGAAATAGCCTATGGATTTTAAATCTGTACAGTAAGGGTGAGAAAAATGCTATTGAAAGTTAATCATTTTATCTTTTGGTCTACCTTGTTTTTTGCACATATTTATACCTAAGCACTTGTCAAATAATATTATGTTCCTTTTCTTGTAAACTATGACCTATTTGGGTGGAGGGTCCATGTCTTATTTGTTCTTGTTGCTAGCACATGGTAGGTACTCAAATGTTTATTAAATTGAGTTAAATAGGGTTAAGATGCTATTTTCTAGTATTCAATCTAGTATGTAGCCTTACATGGGTTCCTCTGTAGGGGTAAATTTGGGCAAAGAGAGAAAATGAAGTCTTTTTCCTAAGTTTCAGGTTTGGGAAAACCAGTCATGAACTAAGAGAAGTGGAAATTAAACCTCATTTAAATATGAATATTCACCTAACATTGGCGTGGGTTCCTCATTACTTATTTCAAATATTTCCTTTTCTGATAGTTGATGGCTAGAATCATGCTTATCAGGTTGGTGGCCAAAGAACATCTGTAAAAGGAGTGTGATCTGCCACCTTTAAATTCTCGTATTATACCATGAGGTTCCTTATTATATGCTAGATTTGGAAATGGGCCTTCTTGCCTCTTTTCTTAGTGGTCAAATGCCATTTTTTAAAATTAATCCTCACTCAAAGATCTGTTTATTGATTTGAGAGAGAAAGGGCCAGAGAGAGAGGGAAAGATCAATGTGAGAGAGAACTATTGATTGTGCCCTGACCAGGGATCAAACCTGTAACTTACGTATATCCCATGACCAGGAATGGAACCCACCACCTTTTGGTCCATGGGATGACACTCCAATCGGTTGAACCACCTGGCCACGACAAATATCATAATTTTTGCAGCTGTCAGGAAAGATCATTTTTGTTATTTCTTCAGTTTGCCAAATTCACTTAAACACTTTGGGAATGATAAGTCTGCCAAATCTAAATATTATATGTTTTAATTTGTTCAGAACGTTTGTACCAATCCCAGAGGACAGAAGTACAAGAGGATAACAGATAAGTAAGTAATATAAACAGTGCTATGATGCATTCACATGTCATTTTTTGAACCATTAATCTTGATCTAGTCTGTTATCACCAACATAGTATAATATATTTCTGATCTTATTGCTTATCTAAAGTTCAGTACTTTTATACTAAAAAGGGTCAAAGCAAAGAACTTCCACATCTAAGCCAGAAACCCAATACTACCAGGACTGAAAAGTGGTTTTTTTTTTTTGAAAAACTAGTGTTGACAATCACTTTTTGAATCCAGTGTCTTTTTCAAATACAATTAATATTAGATGGCCTGTTCTCTAAGAAAAACATTATGTTAATGTGCATATCTTAACCCACAGGACTTAAGATAGCAAAAGGAGGTAGGAGCCATGGGGACATTGGATCCATGCTAACTTGTATCCTTGGGGGATTAGTAAAAATCAAGGTCAGCAAGAGTCCCAGGATGCAGGACAAATCAAGGAAGAAAGCACACCATGGTGGCTGTGTTCCTTTCCAACTGGCTACCACATGGGCAGCTGGAGAGGAAGGTGGCTCTTTTGTTTAGTGCTTTCTGTAATTCCTCTGTCTGTATGGTTGGCTTCTGGCCGATCGCTACTTTTATTCATTCTTCAGAGAGGAAAATTCCACTTTGATTTTGCTGGGTACCACAGGAAGTAGCCTCAGTAGCACAGTGTCCCTCACACGTAGTAGGACTGACTTAATGAAATCAGACTATTGACTCATTCCAGTGGGGTGTCTGGAACATTCAGTTACTTGGACAGATTCAGTCTTAACAGTACTTAATGCTATGTTTGAAATTATGGCTATCATATTGTACTAATGAAATCTCAGGCTAAACAGAAACCCATTTTTAATCATCTGTGATCCAAGGAAACTTGACTGTAGTGGAAAGAGGTTTGGACTTGGAGGAATAGAAAAGTTACCTGGAAACATTTTTCAAAAAGTATATCTTAGCTACTACCTTTTCTAGCCTCTAACAAGAATTCATCAGAACCTGCAAGACAGACATGTATAGTTGAAAAAGCTGTTCATGCAGTTTGGATTCCCTCTTCCTTAGCTTCTGTACCTTCACCTCTGGAGTCTGGAAATCAGTGGAGAAGTTGATCTCCAAGGGCCTGTCTATAAAACTCTGTGATTTTATGAGTAAAAATTCTACTACCTGGTAATGCTTTTGTTCCCAGAAGTTATCAGTTCTATACTTATCTTCTTTATGGGACTTGTTTATTGTGTGGGTCATATTCTCTGAGGTATGAGCCTTAATTCCAAAGTTTTTAGAGCTACAACATAGAGGTAGTGAATTAAGTGAGGATCACTTTCTCTTTTTTCACTTTTTTGTTTGTCTTTGCTAGGCTAGCATTCATCATCTTGGCTCAGAGAGGAGGTATCTTTGGAGGTTGCACATCTGCTGCTGAAAGTCCAACTCAGTTCTGTTACACTGGCAGAAATAGTAGCCCTGGCACATAGTAAGCAGTCAAGAAATTATTGTTCCAGCAAAGTGCCTATATGGTTTAATAATACACATTGTAGGAAAATATTGATTAAAAGTAATTTAAAATATCATCTCATTTTTTATTTTGTCTCTTGGAATAACAATTCAGACTTTTTCCTAGTTGCATTTAAATGTTTTTTGAACAAATATAAACTGGCTGACCTATGGTTTCTTAATAAGGTAAGTATAATCTTTCCAAAAAGTTTTTTTTTTCTAATAAGTTGTTTATGATTATCTGTGGATGGTCATTTGAGTGGGAAGGGAGCTTTTGTTCATCAGTCCATGGTAGAATGTCAAGTTGAGCCCCAATTTAGTAAATTACTTGTCACACATCTTTCTTCTTAAGTCCTTGGAATCATCTCAATAAGTTGTGCACAAAATTACCACTTATTCAATAAATATATTAATTATTACAGTTAAAAAAACAAGATGTTTTCTTATCATAAAAACAATTGAAGTTTATTATAAAGAATTGCTAAGTGAAATAAGCCAGAGGAAGACAAATGCATATGATTTTACTTACATGTGGAATCTAATGAACAAAATAAATGAACAAACAAAAGAGAAATAGACTCATAGATACAGAGAACAGACTGACAGCTGTCAGAGGGGAAGGGAATTGGGGGATGGGTTAGAAAGGTGGGGGTATTAATCAAAGAAAAAAGAGAAACTCATAGAAACAAATAACGGTCTGGTGCTAACAAAGGGAAAGAAGGCTGGGGGAAGGTAGAAGAGGGTAAAGGGGGGATAAATGGTGATGGAAGGAGACTTGACTTGGGATGGTAAACACACAATACAATATACAGGTGATGTACTTTAGAATTGTGTACCTGAAACCTATGTGATTTTATTAACCAAGATCACCCAATAAATTCACTTTAAAAAAGAAAATGAATTGTATCAAGAAGGAAAACAGATAAAAGTTACCTATAATTCTACCTGTGGTGAGCATTGTGGAAAATTTTGGTGTGTTGCTGAAAATAATTTAATACTCACCTATGTTGATAAAAGGTTTCTGAAATATGGTGAAAATTTTCGTATTTAAGGTAAACTATCTTAATAATTTTTAGGCATCATCTTTCAACCCCTCTTCATTTGTAATTTCCATGCTCTTTGTGCAGGGTCCAGTAATACGTGGACTTCATTACTTATAATATTCTAGATCCATAATCAATTTAGGAAATATGTGTAGTCACTCAGCATCCATTATCACATACTTTTCCCTACGAAAGAGGTGCCCTGACTCCTTTTCTCCCATGGATTAGAGAATTTCCTGCCCCTCTATGGTTGAGAGTTTTAAGGCAAAAAGGGGTATATACTTGGGTTACTTTTGTCAGATTCATGATCTTTTCACAGTGCTTTATTATTTTAATCATTGCTACTATCAAAATACTCTCTTTCCTTGTTGTTTTTTGTTGGAAATTACAGAAAAACATGTTATATTTGTAACAGTGTGTAACTTACTTAAGTTTCTCAATTAAAATATTGAAAGTATCTGTCTGCCCAGTTCTTATTGAGCCAAAAGTGACTTAAATGTCTGATATCTTTGTTAGTGTATAGTTCAAGCTCACTAGAACATACCAATTTTGATGTCATCTTATTTGTTTTTAAAGACCTCAGGTATTGAGAGTGGGACAACTAGTAAACCTTATTAACTTATCTTGTTTACAGGAATGAAGTGAATTGTCTCAAAGTGTAAAAATCTGGCTGAGCTGGCTGGAATTGACCTTGGACTAGTCTATATAAGAACTTAGCATCTTAGGTGAGATTCATTAGACTTGCAGCACTGCAGGCTGTACGTTATACCAGGAGCCAGGTGTGGGCAGTGATACAGGGGTTGGGAGATCTCTCTTACTGGCCCAGGGATCCAAGGCATTCGGTGCAAAACCTGGCTAGCAGCCCGAGTGAGTAGGAGCCATGTGACTCTGGTGAGTTGGAGTGTGCAATTGCCTCCTGCTTCAGAGCTACCTGATCCGAATACTAAGCAGAGCGAGTGCCGGGCTGAGTGTAAGACACTGAAGACACTGCAGAGAAAGGTGCTTATTCCAGAGGCGTTACAAAACATGGAGATTAAAGACCAGGGGGCCCAAATGGAGCCGCTGCTGCCTACGGTAAGAGACAACCTGCTGTCATGTAGATTTAACCGTGTTTGCTGCAAAAGCTGTCAGGCAAGCGATCTGCCAGCTAGGTGCAGCAGTGCACTTTTGGGGTGGTGGATAGCTCCCACGGCATATGGTCAGGGGTCTCCTCCCATCTCGGGTGACTGAAATGCATAACGCAAAGCACACGGTTTCCACCCCCCCTCAATATGGATGCACTGTGGTGATGAAATGTCTCATGTTTGCTGCTGTTTGAAGAGATGGCTAGGTTTTAGCAGCAGGGGCAGCTGTGTGTCTTTCCCTGCCTGTTACAGCCTATCTCTGTTTCTCAGGCTGTGCGATGGTGTTTTAAGCCCCTTTAAAGAAGCCCCTTTTGTATCATATTTATTTGTGTTAAATTTCCTTCTCATGCCTCGTCCCCCTGACAGTGAGGTAAAGGAATCTGCTGCTGTTGCAGCTCCAGAGATTTAGTCTCTGCAGAAACCAGGGGAAAGGAGAGCAGAAGGATCATGTTTTGTGTGTGTATGTATTCTGTCAGTCTCTCCCAAAGGGAAATGTGTCATGGTTCACATACAAAGAAGATATGCATTTTGGAGAAATAGGCACACGATTCATATTTGAATATCTCAAAGGTTCCTGAATTGTCATTTGGAAAAAACCTGTTTCTCTCTGGGTCTTTAAGCCTCCTGGATCTCTAGATCTAATTCTGGGATAAGTAGTTGATTTGTCTATCCTTTCCACAAAGCTTTCTGGCTGCCTCACAGACTTTGTAGATCCTCAGGCAACATCTTCTTTCTCACCCTGGAGCAGCTGATGTTACTGTGTTCAAGGAAAAAGAAAAAAAAACCAACAATATTTTCTCAGTGCACCAGAGATGCCAAACGAAAGCTTCCAGCCATCTATCAGTGCTCACAGCTCAGAAATCTCCCTGCACCAAGCCAGGTGGAGGGGCTGTTCTTAGCTATCTGCTACTCAGGTTGGTGACCCACCTAGCAGAGGAGGGACTGGCAGCAAGCTGTCCATTTTTTCTGAGTCTATTCCTAGGTTTTGAGCACACCTTTAAATCAAATAATACCTCATGGGGAGTGGGCAAATACTGGGCCACTGTATTTTTAGGGCCTTACCTCGTCTGCCGGCTCAAAATCTGCAAAAGATTTCAGTTTGCATCCTGGAATTGGCTTTGGCCACTGTGCATGCTCAGTTTTCCTCAGGACGCCAGATTTGGGCAGGGAGGGAGCAGGGAGAGGGAAGAATGTGAGAATCACCGCTGAGATTGGAGCCTAAATAAGGGGTAGGGGCAGTGTCAGAGAAGTGGAGGGAAGGAAAGCATGCCAATTAGGCTGCCTGCTTAAAAGTGGAGATGTTTCTTTGCAGATCAGAGTGGAGTTATTTTACAAAATGAGAGTAAAAAGGTCTTCCCAATCTTGAATAGCTACATGAATTAGGATTCTGTGGGTACTGAGAATAAAGGGTGTCAAGAATGTCAGGGAACTATTGTTCCCTGGATGATTGAGAGGAGCTATACACGGGAATTTGAGGATGCAGGTTTATGGAAGATTAAGACGTAGGGGGAAAAAACCCTGTTTTGTGGGGAGGGGGTTGGAAGTTGTCCTAGAAAAAGCAGTTTGAAGTCACTTTGATGTGGCGTATGAGCTGTCACTTTTGGGGAACAATTGAAGGGTTTGGGAGCAAGTGAGGATTAACTGGAGGAATTTAGAAGAGATTGACATTGTGGGCTAGGTGGGCAATCAGTTTGTGGCTTAAAAGAGTAGAGAAAATACAAGTTTGTCTAGGAAAGAAGGTCTACAAGTATATGGAAATTTTTGAAGAGTGAAAAGTTTGCATTTTATGTGGATGATGGCCAGTACAGAATAGTTACATAGTTTCATGGCAAGAGATGATCATGTTAGCAGTTCATTACAAGAAAAATAAGCCAGAAAGGGTAGAAAGGAAGCTGAATTATTGGCCTACTTTTATATTTATATAGCATTTTCAACTTCCCCAAATGCTTTTGTGGGTTTTTTTTTTTTTAGTTCTGAAAGTCATCATGTTGAAGTGGATTTTACTATCTTAATTTTAAAGATGAGAAATTAAGGCACAGGGAGTTTGCATATCATGTGTAAGATCACATAGTAAGGAAGCTAGGACTAGAATTTAGGTCTTCTAAACCTAGTTCAGAAAAAAAAGCATTTATTTTTACATTACATTATTAACCAGGCTTATTATAATCAGATTCTGGATTGGAGTTTTATGCTTGGAAGAGAAAGAAATAGTTTTAGGTTTTGTTTTAGAAAATTAGATGACTTTGCAAATAGTTATGAGAGAGGCAATATGGCAGAGCATTTAGAAACACAGCCTATAGGCCCCAGCACCGCTGCGTATGTGCTGTATGATATGGGAGAGTGGTAAGCCTTAGTTTCTTTAACTGAGAAATGGAAAGGGACTGATGTGCATCTCTTGGGTTTTGTGGTGAGTAAAATAACTTACGTCAAATACCTGACAATTACTCGTAAGGGCTCAGTAAAAGTTAGCCACTATTATTATTGATGGAAATGTAGACACTGAGATGAATTCAGAACTTCAGATCTTATGAAGGGTGCTTGTCAGTACTACCTACTAGGAAAGAAAAGTGGGGCAACGCAAAACTGGAAAACACTGTACAATGGAGGTGGAAGGTGGAATTTTTAGTTATAGCTATGGAATCTTTGCAGTATGGTTGGAAAACTAATCAGAAAGGCATTAAAAACCAGGATTAGATATGGACAGAAGCCGTCAGACATAGGTAGATGAAGAAGTCAGAGAGAAGAAAAATCACAAGAATAGACAAACATGCCAAATAAATGAATGTATTATCTTTTTGGTTCAGGTGAAAGGGAGGAAAAGATTCTTTTTAAGCCTCCAAGGTTTACTTTCACTTGGTATATAAAGTGCATCTTAAGGGTGTGTGTGGAGGAGGCCCTGATGTGTTTCCCTTTTCTCTCAGTTCTTAGGACTGATAAATTTCTTTCATTGGATAAGGCATCACTGCACTTTATAGGCCCTAGTCCATCTAAGGGTTAGGAAATTCAACTCATGTAGGCCCAGAGTACAGCCTGGCTTTGTCTGATAGCACCTGAGTGTTATGTTTGAAGCTATTACAACAAGCCATGTTCAGAAGAATTATTCACATGTTAAATGCCTACTGTTGGTCAAACATGTCCTTGGTGCTGGGGATGCAGCAAAGAACAGGATGGACGAAACCCTGTCCTCGTGCATCTCACAATCTAGCTCATCTAGAGAGAGGGCTCAATTTAACTTTTTGAGAGACTGCTGTTTCTTCCTCAAATATTTAATCACTGTTATAAGCTCTTTGAGATGGGCATATATGGAGAGTATATGTATGTAGCAATCATGATGGTGATATCACTTTAGTAATAATGATTTTAATCATTAAAAGTGTGAAGCCAGGAATTTAGAATATTGCATATACTTCAAATTTTTTGTTGACATTCAGCATTGAATCTGCCTCTAAGAGAAACCTGACAATCTTTAAATTACCAGGCCATGGAAGAAGCTTCTAGGAAAGTGTTTTTATAATAAATATTTCTATCTTGTGCCATTTAATCTTAGGTGATACGTAGTTGGTCCATGTTGGGTCCCTTCTAAACTTCTGATGTTCTAAAGGGAACTTATATTTTTTAACTTATTTTCAATTGAACTTACTCATAAAATTGCCTTGAGGTATGGAACTACAGTAAAGATAACCTTTAAAAGGTAATTTGATAGTTTAGGGTAGGTAGTGGAATTTAGCACCTTTTAAATGCTAATTACAGGTTTCCAAATGGCCCGATTTATTGAGCAGTTGTGAAAAATCTTCTATGTTTGTAAATCAGGGAGAGGAGAATGGGACTAAAAGGACAAAGTAAAAAAAGAGCATATAGGCTGGCTAAGTATTTCTATTTTACTTGAAGTAAATTTAGATATACTATGAATTTAAAGAAAACACTCACTACACATGGTAACACATAGGAAGCAAAAAGAATTGTAAGAAATCACTTGTGTGACTTGAATTGTTACTCTACAGTGGTGAGGGACTGTAAAAATGGAAGATGCATATAGGATACTAAGGTTGGTAATGAGTGGTAGCACCTGAAGCCTTCAATGTTAAGTTTAAGATAAAAATATTGAGGTCAGATAAGGAAGTGGGATAGTTTATGAGAGACGGTTAGAAAATATCTGGGCCAAGGTCTGGAACTCAAATAGTGTCAGAGAGCATGGGCAGAAAATTAATCATACTTCCAGTGCATCATTTCTTTCGAGCCTTGAAATGACAGTTACTTCAGAAGTGAAACTGGCATAGACTACAGAGCATTGTATGATGCTTCAAGTGAATGAAGAAATGTGGGCACCACTCTCAACCCTTATGTGTGGAAATTTTTCACTCTTCCCTTCTCTTGCCACATAGGATATATGAAGCTTGGTTATTTGGCTTTTTGTGAGGATACACTTTCAATGTATACAGTAAATATTACTTCAGTGATATTTACATTTAGGTAAAATAACTGTAAATTTAAGTTCTAATATTAAAAGCTTTATTTCAGATACTTCTTGTAGTATGTTGCTCTTGTTTAGAAAGAGGGAATAATTAGTATACAATGCACCCGTTTTGTGTAATTGTTTTTGCTTTGGTCAGAGAAGAACTGTAGAGGTCAACTGGAGACTAGATTTTAGACTAAATCCTTAATTTACAAGTGATGCAACTGAATACCAAAGAGATAAGGACATGTATTTAACAGGCATGCCACTAGTTAATAGCAGAGCTTAGAATAGAGCCCAAATCTCTTGATAGCTAGTTCATCATTCTTTCTACTATTGTATAATTCCTATTCTAGCATGAACAGCTGAGTGTCAAATTAAAATGATGATGGTAATTAGATAACCTTTGTGAATTAATAGTGGATATTGTCTCAGGGTCACACTAAACACAAACATCTATAGTCTTCACGATGATCCTGAAAGGTTGCCAATGTTATGCAGTCTTACAGATAAAAATCTAGACTCGCTGTGGGGGACAGTTGGATAAGTTGTTCAGATTCACATAGCTAATAAGTACTGAGCTAAGGTTTGGAAATATTGTATCTAATTGACTCTGTTCTTTTTAATGAAAGGCAATTACAAAATAAAAAGCAATTTACTATTAAATGGGCTTTCACTTCTACCTCTTCAAAAATCAAAGTACTATGATAAGGTACTATAAAATATGAGGAATTGCAGACTACATATTGCATGATTCCATTTACATGAAACTTCCAGAATAGGCAAATCCTTATAGACTAGAGTAGATTAATGGTTGTCAGGACCTGAGTCATAGGAAGACTGCTAATAGCTATGGGGTTTCTTCTTGGTGTGATGAAAATATTCTGGAATTAGAAAGTGGTGATGGCTGTAAAACATTGTGAATATACTAAAAACCACTGAATTATATACTGCAAAATGATGAATTTAATCTAAAAATGAAAAAAAGTAAATTATTGTTTACCCATTATCATTAACAGGAAGAAGTTGAAGTTCTAAAAATAGTCTTTATATCAGTTATATTTATATAAATAAAGGGAAAGGAAATGGTCATGAAAATTAAAAATCTTTCTCCCCCTCCCTCTCTCTTTCCCTCTCTCCCAGATAGTCTCTACCACTAAATGTATTTTCTTTTTTTAAAAAAATTATTTTATTGTTGTTCAAGTACAGTTGTCTGCATTTACCCCTCAACACTCCCCCTCACCCCAGCCATCCCCACCTCCCTTCCCTGCTTCCATACCCCCCTTGGTTTTATCCATGAGTCCTTTATAGTTGTTCCTGAAACCCATCCCCTCTTTCCACCCAATACCCCCTCCCCGCTCCCCTCTGGTTACTGTCAGATTGTTCTTAATTTCAATGTCTCTGGTTATATTTTGCTTGCTTATTTGTTTTGTTGATTACATTCCACTTAAAGGTGAGATCATATGGTATTTGTCTTTCACCACCTGGCTTATTTCACTTAGCATAATGCTCTCCAGTTCCAAAATGTATTTTCTTTGAGACGATAATGTTGAGGTTGGTCAGGGTTTTAGCAAACTGTTTGCAGACCTAAAGGTCCTTTGGAATATATCTTCAAAGCTGACTTAAGATATATAATATGTACAGAAAAGGAAGAGAACTATTTAACTTGGGTCAAATTGTTATTTCTTCTCCAAATCATTTTTCTGAATTTTCTCTTGGTACCCTTTAAACTTTAACATAAGGAACATCAGAGCAACAAAATTTCTTAGAAAAAAAATTAAACCTCACTTTGTGTTACCAACATTGTCTTAGGTTGTTGGTCTAGCCTCATAAAGTGTTATGTTACTCCATGGTAAGTCAAACTCCAAAGAAATTGTATGCTGATTTTATAGTATGTTTCTGACAAGATCTTATGATGCTTAAGATTTTTATATGTTATAATATATATACATAAATGACTTACATATCATAAAATTCTCCCATTGTAAGTGCACAATTCAATGATTTTCAGTAAATTTACAGAGCTGTGTGACCATCACTACAATCAGTTTTAGAACATTCCATTGTTTCCCAAAAGTTTTCTCCAGCCCATTTATAGTTAACAGTCAACTCCAGCCCTAAGCAATGATTGATCTACTTTCTACTGATGTGCTTTTTATCTCTATAAATTTGCCTTTTCTAAACATTCCATGTAAATGAAATTATAAGTAGGCAGTGTTTTGTACCTGGCTTCAATCACTTAAGTGAGATATTTTGAGGTCCATCCATATTGTGATGTGTATTAGAAGTTTGTTCCTTTTTATTGCTGGAAGGTATTACATTGTGTGCACGTCTGACATTTTGTTTTTTGGATAGTCTGTGGTCGTTTATGTAGTTTCTAACTTTTACTATTACAAATAATGCTGCTATAGATTCTCATGTATATGTCTCCATGTGCACATTTATTTACATTACTCTTGGGTAGAGTTTTACAAGTGGAATTGCTGGACCACATAGTAAGTTTATATTTAATGTTTAAAGAAATTGCCAGATTCTTTCAATGAGCTTGTGTCATTTACATGTGCCATTTGGCATGGATCAGTTGTACCAGAATATAAGGGTTTTGATTTCTTCACATTTTTGCCAACACTCAGTATTGTCTGTCTCTTTGAATAGCTGTTCTAATGAGTGTGCTTTTGTGATTTTGATTTGCATTTTCATAGTAAGCAATTATCTTAGTCCATTTGGATTGTTGTAACAAAAAACCACAGACTGTGTGGTTTGTTAACAACAGAAATTGATTTTTCACAGTTCTGGAAACTAGAAAGTCCAAGACCAAGGAATAGCAGGTTGGGTATCTAGCGCGAGCCTGTTCCTGGTTCATAGATGGCCATCTTTAGGCTGTGTTGTTACAGAGCAGAGGGAGAAGGGAGCTCTCTGGGCCTCTCTTACAAGGATTCTAATCCTTTGTAAAAGGCCTAACCACCTCCTAATACCCCATCTTCTAATATCCCACATTGAGGATTGAGTTTTAACATAAGGCTTTTCAGGGGACACAGTCATTCAATCTATAGCACTAATGTTGAATATCTTTTCATGTGCTTATTAGCCAAGTGTATATCTTCCTCAATGAAGTATCTGTTAATATTTTCACCCATTTTTCAAATTGTAAGTTATGAAAAATATATTTTGGATTCAAGTTTCTTGTTAGAAATATGATTTTGCAAGTATTTCCTCACTTCATGGCCTTTAACTTGAACACAAATGTTTTAATTTTTATGAAGTGCAATGTATAATTTTTTTTTTATTGTTGACTATGCTTTTGGTTTTGAATCTGAGAACTGTGTGAGAAATCATGGTTACAAAAATTTTCAATTTTTTTCCCAAAAGTTTTGTAGTGAGCTCTTATGTGTAGATCAATGATAAATACTTTGAGTTAATTTCTGTATACAGTGTGAGGTAAGAGTCTAAGGGTTTTTTGTTTGTACATGTAGGTATCCAGTTGCCCTGGCACCGTTTGTTGAAAAGGCCAACTTTCTCTATTAAATTTTCTTTGCAGCTTTGTTGAAATTAAGTTGACATAACTATAAGACTATCTCATCTGGGCTGTGAAGTTGATCTATTTGTGTACCCTTGCCCTAATACCACACTATCTTAATTATTGAGACTTTATATAGTAAAATTTGAAATCAATAGTATAAATCCTTCAGCTTTGTTATTCTTTTTCAAAATTGTTTTGGCTATTCTATGTTCTTTGTATTTCCATACAAATTTTAGGATCCACTAGTTGATTTCTACAAAAAAATCTGCAAGGATTTTGATAGAGATTGCTTTGGATTTATAGATCAATTTGGGGAGAATTGCCATTTGACAATATGAAATATTCCAAAACATGTGCATAGACCCTCCATGTTTTTACAGGTTTCATTTCTTATGACAATATTTTGTAGTTTTATTTGTTTTAGTGAGGACTTCTTTGCACTATATCAAGGATCACATGAAAATTCCTGAAGTGCCATTTATGTAAAAGTTCCTATATTAAGCTTGGGCCCAGTTCCAAATAGTTCAGGACCCCAGAGTCTTCTCCAAGGGTGAGAATAGAGATTAATCTGCTGACTCAGTAGCATAGAGTAAGAATGTATTATAGACAAGGACTCTGTATAGTGTTGATTTAGTGATGGTCTTTATGTCAGTATTGTTAAGATTTGCTCATTCATCATGAAAATCATGCTCGGAGGATCTTAAGCAAGTTTTTTAAGAAGGATTTTCAATTGTATTGAAGGTGTTATGTTGCTGGAATGCCTCTAACTTTGATTTGTGCCCCTGCTTCTTCTTGCTTATTCTGAGAAACCAAAATTATTTGCAGAGGGCTATTGCTTCCTAATGATTATTTTTTTCTTTTTGACTAAGGAGGCTTTGATATCAAAGATGATAACCTGGTCAAATTCCAGAAAGCAAGTGCCAGAAAAAGTAGTTAAGTACACAGTAACTACTGAATTGAATCAAAACATAGTTCTGCTTATGAAGCACATTTCATTATTGTTCGATTCATACTGCTTCTTTTTTAAATGTGGTGGTTTTCTGTTGATATTTAAACTGCTCTGGGAATAAGCTACGAAAACAATTCTTATTCACTCAGAAAAAAGAATGTAGTTTAAAAAATGGAGAAAACATGTATATATCAAGTAATAGACCTAAAGTATACTGTAACTTGTTACCTGAGTACATGCTGTGTAATTTGTGTTTTATTAACAAATAATTTAATGATATAAATTTCTGTCAAAAAATCTGGTATTATACATTTTTGAAGAACACTTCCAGTAGATATAAAAATTTAGTATTTTTTTCTTTTAAAGAAAGGATTATTGAAAACCTTAAACTCAAGGAACACCTGCATCCAAATCTTCAGCAGGGCTTATTAAAAATGCAAATTCTGGACCTTACTCAAGCTTGTTAGCTTAGAATATCATGGGGGTGGTACCAATATACAAGCAGTTTAAAGAATTCTCTAGGTGATTCTTGTTTACCATGCCATAATGTTAACATCTTACATAACCATAGTTCATTATAAAAACTAGGAAATTAACATTGCTATCATCCTATTAATTAAGCCACGCTATTTATTGGGACATCACCAGTATCACTAATGTCCTTTTTCTGTTCTGGAATACCATTTTGTGTTTGGATGTCATGTCTCTTTAATCATCCCCAATTTGAGAGTCACTCAGTCTTTCCTTATCTTTAGTGACCTTGACACTCTCAAAATGTACAGGTTAGTTTTCTTGTGGATCATCTCTCAACTTTTGTTCTCAAAATTAGATTGAGGTTATGCTTTTTTTTTGTCAAGAATACCACTGGAGAGATGTTTCCTTCTTAGTGCATCATATCATTGAATAGGTAATGTCTTATTTCTGGGGACATTAACCTTGATTATGGAGGTGTCTGCCTGGTTTTCCACTGTAGAGTTAAACATTTCCCTTTTGTAATAATGAATCTGAATATTTTTGGTAGAGATACTTTGAAACTATACAAATACCCCATTTCTCCTTAAACTAATTTTAGCTTTCAGCAGTGAATATTTCCTGCGTATTACCTATTTATTACAGTGGTGCTGTGGTGTTTTTCTATTTCTCTCCCCTTTTCTGCAGTTAGAAATTAGAATTTTTTGTAGGGGAGAGCTGTCACTTCTCCATTTGTTTACTTATTCAATTGCTTATTTTGGTATGGACTCAAAGAGATTTATTTTATTATATAGACCATACTCCAATACTCTCAGTATTTATTTTGTTGCTCACATGATTTCATCTTTTGGACATTAGGAGCTCTTTCAACTGGCTCTCGTCCTTTCAATGTGCTCCGATTTTTTGGAGCATTTTCTTAATATCTGGCACCACAAGATTTTCCAGGATCATCTTGCATTTTCCCTGTCTCAGCCATGGAATCAATCATTTCTTCAAGGAGCTACTAGGCTAATTTTTGAGGCTATTTATAAATATTGCCAAAATTCCTTCTAGAAAGTTTGTGTAACCAGTTTTCATTTCCAGTAAAAGCTTCACTGGTATTTTAAAATTTTGACAATTAGCCTGGTAAACATTTTCCTAACACTTCCTTTCTCATTGCATTTCCAACTTTGCCTGCTATTAGATAACTTTGTTCTACGAAGCAGTTTATTGTTTTAAATACAGTTCAGAAGAAATGTTGAACTATTGCAAAATTTCTCAGTTTTGTTCACCTTACTCAAGGTATTGCTGAAATGCCCCTTACCTCTTAAGACAGTTACTAACTTACCTCTTTTATACATGGCTTCCTTACACAGTGAAGGTATGAATCTCCAGCCCTACTGATACAATCTGTACTAGATACTATTTTAGCCATGAAAAGTTTCATTCTTCTTTGAATGAAAGAAACAGTTTCTTTGCTTCCTAAAAAACCATAGATATTCTTTAAAATTTTAAAAAAAAAAATGAAGGTGGGAGAGATCCAGTTAAGAGGTGTTTCAGGGTCTTGTCTTTTTTTGGGGGTTTACAGTTTATTAGTCTATGAGAGACTGGATATAGGCACTCAGATTTTATTTTTGTATTAATACAATTCTTATGTATAGCATCCTCCTCTTCATTACTCCTTATGGAGAGATTATTATTCTTATTTGAAACATCTGTTACCTTTCATATTATCAAAACCATGTTGAAGTACCTGAAGATCCTGGTAGATGACAAACTTAACAAAAGTAAAATTTCTAGATCTTCCTATATGTTGTCACTTAAATAAAACTTGATGATTTGGACCCTGCTCATAATTCTCTGAGTTAATAATTGTTTTTACCTTTATATGATATGAAAAAAATAATTAGTTCTTTAGAAATGACATTAAGAATAATCTATTTTAAATAAAATAATTTAGTAGCTGTTGTTTTACATTTGTCTTCACATTGTAAGGTAGTACTTTTTTTATATCTTTAACATAAATATCCATTATAAATGGTTATCATAAAAGGTAAACAACAGCAAATCCTGAACATTAAGCCTCTTAGCCTGATATTAGAAGCTGTTTAGAGACTAGTGTCAGTCTAACAGAAAAAGTTGGAATGTCCAGTATACACTTTTTCTGCAGCATAAGGTAATATAATATTTTGCCAAATCTTTGTAAGGACAAACTGAAGAAACTTAATTTTGGTGAACTTAATATCAACTTTGTCCATTAAGAAATCCATGAAGTTTTCTTATAATTTGGGAAATTGTAACCATAGTTTACAAGGTGAGACCCCCCCCCTAAAAAACTGGAATTATCTTCTGGAGGGCAGGCCCCTTGTAGTACAGGCTTCCCCTGGTAGATGAGTGTTCTAGGAACCCATCTGTATCAGTGTGCCAACTGGCGTTGCTGTGAGAGGCTGCGTTTAGCATCAGTGAATCTTTTTCAAGACTCTTTCAATGTGTTTGCCCGTTCATGATGGGTGATTTACGAGCGCACCTGCCCACATTGCACTGGGTGTTCAGCAGTTTTTTATAAAAAATGGCATGAGCCCTGTGCTCCACCTCCCTATTCACCCAGTCTTGCCCCTAGCGACATTTTTTTGTTGTTGTGTCTGGGATGAAAGAAGTCCTCAAAGGGAAATATTTTGTAGATATGGAAGAGGTGAAACAAAAAGTGGCAGAAGCACTAAAAGCCATCAAAATAGATGAGTTCAACAACTGTTTTGAGCAGTGGAAAGATGTCTCATAGGTATATTGCATCAAATGGAGAGTACTTTGAAGGTGACTAAAGTTTAACCATGTAAGAATAAATGCACAATTTTTAAAAAGCAAATTCTGGTTTTTTTGGGTGCCCTCTAGTATTCATTTAAATCATACTGAGTTAGCCCTGGCTGGTGGCTCAGCTGGTGGGAGCATTTTCCTGTACACCAAAAGGTTGTAGATTGACCCGTGGTCATGGCACTTGCCTAAGCTGTAGGTTTTATCCCTGGCTGGGGCCTGTATGGGAGGCAAATGATCAATATTTCTCTCTCACATAGATGTTTCCCTCTCTCCCTCTCTCGGTCTCTCTCAAATCTGTGAACATATCCCTCAGTGAGGATAAAAAAATACCAAATATACTGAGTAAGCCTTGAAACCAGTTTTAAATAGATTATAAGTTCACATGTTCCTTTTAATGATTTTAGAGCATTATTCCACTTCCTTCCATACATAGTACTTACCTTTATCATCTGTCTTAGGTATAAAATTTGGTATTCCTAGTCTTTCTCATCTTACCTAAGTGATTTCTCCTGTCTTTGTATATGGTAGCATGGTCTGACCTATGACAATAAAAGGGGCTTATATCTCTTTTTTTTGCCCTATTTTATTTATTTATTTATCTTTGAGTCTCCCTGGATATTGATATATCTCAATGCAAAATATCTAGTTAGCTCAATAGCTGTCTTGGTTTCAAATAGACCAAATATTTTAGAATGAATTCTATCACCTAACTTTCATGGTTACATTGAAACTTTTGACATTGGAATGAGTTTTTCTTGGAAAAATATACTTTACTGATATTTTTCTTGGTTCAGGAAAATATCTTGAAGAGGGAAAGGAAAGGCTTTGAAGTTTATTTAAACTTGGATTGTTCCATAAAAATATAATTTGATGATTATGTTTCAATAACTCATAAACACATAGTTACATTTATTTTAAAAAGTACCTGCCTAGTTAGAAAACAGGAAGCAAGAATGCTTGACAAAATTTAATTGAACACAAATATTAACACATGAATGGTTCATATGTTTAGATAAATCTAGAAATGTTGATTAATTTGTCTACATTAATTATAGCTAAGAACAGAGGGATAAAGACATAGCTTCACTGTCTTTTAAGAAATCCATCGAGGACTCCACCCACTCAGGGAGGCATTGTACACTGTCCCAATTCTGGGCTGAAGAAGCGTTTGAACTGCTTTGATCATACTTTGTGTGTACGTTCCATGATAAAGGGAGAGTAAGATCGGTGTGAGTAAATAAGACTCAAAGATAATTCATACTGTCTCTTTAATTTAATAGTTTCCATGTGCGGTGTTCTTGTTATGAGATGGCTAGTCATGTGGGGCCACAAGAGGAGACACAGGAGAGGGTGAGAAAAACAACATTGGTCATCCGTATCAACCATTCTTCAAACAAAATGCAAACTAAACAGAATAAAATTTACTTCCTAAAATATTTTGGGGCTTTTTGAACTACAGTTTGACATAACAATACGCTAAAGTAAGATAAAAATCAATGGATCTTAATTAATCGAATGCTTCATGATAAGTAATTAGGTATCAGAAAGTTAGAGACTACTTGATTTTCAGGATTAATAATTTAATAATCAGAAGCAGTTGAGGAGGACATTATCCTTTGTGAAATAAGCTAGACACAATAAGCTAGAAGGACAAATACTGCATAATCTCACATGTAGAATCTAAATAGCCAAACACACAGCAGCAGGGAGTAGGAGAGCAGTTGCCAGGGGTTGGAGAGAGGAAAACATTGGGAGCATTGGTCAAAAGGTACAGGATTCCAGTTATGCAAAATAACCATGTTCTGGAGGCCCACTGTAAGCAAAAGTGAACAGAAAAAAATATAAAAATAATAATGTGAGAATACTTCCATACAAAATATTTGTCAATATTAATAAAATATTAATATTGTTATATCAATTAGTCAGGTATTGATAAACATATCAAGTAAAATTATATTTGTGTCTGGGATAATATGATTATACAGTTGTCCCTCGCTATATCACGTTCACTTATTGCGGCTTCCCTGTATCGTGGGTTTATACAGTGAAGCCGCAATCAGTGAACCGCCATATAGCGAGGGACAACTGTACTTCACTGGTGAGTACCCACACAGAATTTTATGTGTTGTTACAATTACGTAGGTTTAGAGTGTAGAAAGTGTTTAAGAGCATATGAAGTGTTTATAAGAGTGTGGCAAAGGTTAACAAGAGAGTGGGAAAGGTTTATAGGAGTGTGGGAAGGGTTTATAAAGCCTTAAAATATATATAAATAATAAAATAAATATAATGCCTCTACTTCATGGATTTTCACCTATCACGGGGGTCTCTGGAATGTAACTTCCTCGATAGGCGAGGGATCACTGTAATAGACACTGCAAAATAATGAGGCAAAGATTGTTAAATAAATGATGTTAGGACACAGATATTTTGGAAATTAAATTAGACTCATTTCTACCTACTTCACAGTATATTTCAGATTGAACATGGTAGAAACAGATGTGGCAATCTATGGTTTCTTTGGACTATAAAACTGTATTTAAGCACTAAGGACACAGAAGAAATAAAGATCTCTATATCATGTGAATTTTATCAGTCTGTCTGTTGAAGCAATTGAGAATTGGAAGGGAATTCTTTATTCCTGAAAGTAGAGTTTTGTTCTGTGTTCTTTTATAAAATGGTCAGTTGGGTGTGGCCACAAGCGGAAACATAGGAGAGGTTCAGGAAAATCATGTTTAGTACACTCATAGGTCCTAGAGAGGGAGTCACTGCATTCCTGCAGGGCCAAGGAAATGCCAGGGTTTGGGCAGGTGGCAGAAGACAGGAGCAAGAGTTTAGGCCAGAGCCTTTACTGGGGTTTCCACAGGAAAGGCAAACCAGTGTAAATAGTTTGGAATTGTCCAGTTTGAATAATTTTGGTTTTGGGCTATAGGGGTATTGTCTAGTTGCTAGGTAGCTGGCCCTGGGATGGTTTAGGGCAGTGGAAATACTGACTTGATTGTGTGAATTAAGAGAAGGAAGTTGGGGATACAGATTAAGGATTGGTTGGTTTGCATATCAAAGGCATGTGCTGTGGGAAAGTTGTTAATCATCTTTATGATTTAGCTAGCCTTGGTAGGCTCAGTCTCTCCCTGAGTCTGTAAGGCCTCAAATGCTAGAGCATCAATAATATAGACCATAAGAAAATATAGTATTGTAATTGGCCTGATAATAAATGGAGGCCAGATAGACAAATATAGAATCTAAGAAAACAGAACAAATGGATATCCTATTTAATCAATAAATATACTTTAAAAAGGAGATAAAATAGAGTACCTGTCAGGCCATGTATGACCATCTCACTTTATCAATATCCATGTTTAAGAAGGATTTGGGGAATTCTCAGTAACTTTCTCTCTCTTGGTTTTATATGCTCCTATAAAACTGTGGACTTTGATAGAAGTTTTATTAAAAATTGCATATATATCAGTAATATTTTATACTACCCAATTTCTTATAAACATATTTGCCCAAAGCTCATATATATTAGCTTATTAACATAGAAATTTAATAGATATGCATAGGGAAGACCACATATAATTCTCATTAGCCTTTCCTGATTTTGTTCCCTGGCCTTTCATAAGTGGGTTAGTGATAATTTTATTTTGGCCTCACTTTCTAAGTACATATTCCTTCTGATAAGCCATGACAGTGGTTTTATATTATGTGAATAAAGAGACAAGAGTTCACCTTTGATTATTTTGGATGAAACCTGCACAAGAAAACACATTGTATTATTTGGACTTAGTTATATTTTCAAGAAGCTAAGATTTTTAAAAATGTAATATTCCCAAAGAATTTAGTGTTGGCTGAACATTTAAATGGAAAACCAAGTAAAGGAATTTTACATAAATCTGAGAGCTAGTCAAGATAAAGACCAATGCATGTTTATCAAGCTGTATGGAAGTCAAGCTGTATGGAAGTCTGACATCCAAGGATTTGAAGAAGCCACATTCATTCAGATGGGTAGGAGGGGTAGAGATGCAGAGACATGTGGAGAGGTACAGAGGCGTGGAGATGTGGAATGGGTGGTCCCATATCCACATGTGGTGGATAAAAATTGGAAGGGATACCTCGGGAGTGAGGGATCCCAGTAATATATCAGACCACCCAGCTCAGGTTTTCAGAGCCATGATAAGTCCTCATAACTTCTGGCAGTAAAAACCAGTGGGGGTTGGGGTGGTGGAAGAAACTGTGGGATCCTCAGGAGTCACCTCTTAAAGGGCCCACAATGACTTAGAACTTACCCAGACACACCTCCTTTGGGATTCAGCACCAAGGCAACAGCTGGAAGGACACCAGTGGCATCCGAGAAGAAATTAAAGTGACTGGCATCAGGGTGAGTGATAGAAGACAGCTCCCTAAAGGGCAAAACTCCAGAAGGTGGGCAATGGCATTGTCCCCTCTCTGAGCACTCCTCCCATACAGAGCAATGGAGCAGCAAAACAGCTGCCCTGCCCTGGCAATTACCTAGGGCTCCCCCACATATAACCTACTGATGTGTTTTTCTACAATAGGCCATACTACTAAGACATGGAGTCAAAGCAACTCTGCCTAATACATAGAAACAAATACAAAGAGCCTGCCAAATTGAGGACACAAAGAAATATGGCCCGAATGAAAGAACAGAACAAAACTCCAGAAAAAGAACTAAGCAAAATGGAGATAAGCAACATATCAGATGTAGATTTCAAAACACTGCTTATCAGGAAGCTCAAGAAAGTCTTTGGGTACTTCAACAGCATGAAAAAGACCCAGATAGAAAAGGTGACATTAAGTGGAATAAAGAAAAATATGCAGGGAACCAAAAGTGGAGGGGATGACACAGAGAATCAAATCAATGATTTGGAACATAAGGAAGAAAAAAAGCATTCGACCAGAACAGCAAGAAGAAAAAAGAATTTTAAAAAAATGAAGATAAGCTAAACAGCCTTTGGGACATCTTCCTACTACCAATGTCCGAATCATAGGTGTACCAGAAGGGGAAGAGGAAGAGCAAGAAATTGAAAACTTATTTGAAAAAAATAATGAAAGAAAATTTTCCTAATTTGGTGAAGGAACTAGACATACAAGTCCAGGAAGCACAGAGAGTCCCTAACAAGTTGGACCCAAAGAGGGCCACACCAAGACACAACATAATCAAAATGCCAAAGTTTAAATATAAAGAGAATCTTAAAAGCAGCAAGAGAAAAGCAGAGAGTTACCTACAAAGGAGTTCCCATAAGATTGTCAGCTGATTTCCCAAAAGAAACTTTGCAGGCTGGAAGGGACTGGAAAGAAGTATTCAAAGTGATGAAAAGCAAGGACCTTCAACCTACATTACTCTATCCAGCAAAGCTATCATTTAGAATGGAAGGGCAGATAAAGTGCTTCCTAGAAAAGGTAAAGTTAAAGGTGTTCATCATCACCAAGCCATTATTATATGAAATGTTAAAGGGAACTGTATAAGAAAAAGAAGATGAAAACTATGAAAAGAAAATGGCAATAAATTCAGAACTATCAACAATTGAATCTTAAAATAAACTAAGCAAACAAGCAGAACAGAAACAGTTTCATAGATATGGGGATCATTTGGAGAGTTATCAGCTGGGAGGGGGAAGAGGGAGAATGGGGGAAAAGGTGCAGGGATTAAGAAGTACAAATTCATAGGTACAAAATAGGGTGATATTGACGACAGGGTAATATTAAGTCATGCAAAGAACTTATATGCATGACCCATGGACATGAGATAAGGGAGGAATTGCTGCAGGAAATGGGGATACTGGGTAGAGAGGTCAAGGGTGAAAAAATGGGACAACTATATTAGCATAATCAATAAAATAAAATTTTAAAATAGTTCATGTAATTCTATTATCTATTTATAATGCAGATAAACAGATAAATTGATTATATAGCCATAGAAACCAGGTCTAGAATCAGGGTAGTGATATATAAAAATAAAGTCTGGTTATGGCTCTTAATGAAAATTTAGAGTATTCTCTGTTTAGCTCTCTTGGCTTAATCCCATGAAAGACTAGCTACCTTTCTTTGTGACGTTTTCAACTTGAGCAGCTAAAATTTGTGTAACAATTTCTTTACACCAAATTGACTCTTAGGATGTGAAAAAATAAAACAGTGCAAAAATTTCTCAGTTTAAATTGTACATTACGAATATATAGGAAATATTTCACACTGTGAAGCAAAAAATGTCAGGTTAAATTATTAATTTTCATGCTCTAATTCCAGATAGTGTGGAAGTCTTAATAGCTACACATTAGAGCTCAAATTTGTCCTTATACGGACTATTTACTGATTTGGATGTTCTATGTGGGAATCTAGAGATTTGAGGATATGTTTTCAAATGTTTAAATAAGTAATATATTTTATAATTTTCACTATACTCTAAAATTTTAACTAGCAAATGATTTCTCACTGTAAATTAATTACTTCTTTCAGAATTAGGCATAACCAATGCCACAGATATTTTTTATCTTTGATATAGTGACAAGAATCTAGCTCCTATGATATAAAACTTCCTCATTTGTTAAAATCCTTCCTTTAGCCTACTTTTTTGTATATATTGTTTCTGAAATTTTCATTATCTTAGGTGACAAGAATTTTATAACAACACAATTTCTAACATTTTCCTCATTTATTCACAATTCTAAAATAGGTAGTATTCTTTTAGTTGTTGCACATCTTTTATGCTCAGAGATTTTAGAACAGGCTTTTAAAGACCGGCTTTCCCTTTTTCTGGATTGATTATACATAATCTTAATTGAAGACTGTTAACAGAATTTATTGTGGTTGTTTTCTCATTTGGGAAAATCAAATTACCTGGATTTAACTTTGAAACTAGGTGGCTCCTTAAATTTCCTTGTAACCAAGTAGTTAGCAACATTTACATGCCTATCATGTTTAACAGGGTTGTAATTGTTCCAACAATTGAACAAACTAATTTTAGGTATTTCAACTGTCAGGGTGATTGTGAAGGAACACATTTACTTTCATGTCCAAATTAGAGGTGATTAAACCGTGAAGAATTTGAAATATTAACTGATAATCAAGATGATATGTCCAAATTAATGCACAAGTTTTTTTAATGTACATGACTATAATAAACTTTTTAATATGTTTGATCAATATTTTAAAACATTTAATACAAAATAATTTATAGTTTTAAAAGGACTTTATTTATTTTTAGAGAGAAGGAAAGGGAGGGAGGATGAGTGGGAGAGAAGCATCCATATGAGAGAGAAACACTGATCTGTTGCCTCTTGTAGGAGCCCCGACCAGGGACTGAACCCACAGTACAAGCGTGCGCCCTGACTAGGAACTGAACTGGCAACCTTTTGCTTTGCAGAACAACACCAAACCAACTGAGCCACACTGGTCAGAACCAAAATAATTTGTACTTTTAAACTAGTGTAGAGGTCCTCCAAAATTTGAAATTAATTTCAAAGCCAACTTAGAATAAATGTATAAATTAATTTGTCTAAGAAAAGAACTGTAAAAAAGATTCACACACAACAGTTTATGTGCATGATAAATTACTAATGTGTTCCTATTGGATAAAAAAGGGAAACCTACCATATTTTTAGGACTCTAAGACGCACCGGACCATAAGACACACCTAGGTTTTAGAAGAGGAAAACAGGAAAAAATTTTTTGAAGTGGTAAATGTGGTAAAATATTTAATAAGTTGTGACATCGCTCCACTGCTGTCCCCCACCACAGCAAGCCAGGTAAGCTACATTCAGACTATAAGATGCTCCCACCCACCTTTTCCTCCCAAATTTGGGGGGGCTGTGTCTTATAGTCCAAAAAATTAGGTTGATTGTGCTAAAAATGAAAGTAAAAAATTTGAGTACAGGTAATTTCTATTTCTGCATTTTATACATTGTAAAACTTCTTTCCATCATCCCGACATCACATAGACCAGACAGGTCTGGTTAGATTGGGGGGTCTAGTGTCATGCTCCAGTTCTTCACTAATATAGTACTTAGGGAAGAGCAATTATACTAATTCAATTACATAGCGTGATGACTAGTTTTTCCAAAATTCTTCAAAAGTTCGTTTACTAGTAGAGCATCCACACATTTTTCAAAATATTATTGTATCTATGATCACATTTCTGCTGCCTCCCCCTATTTCTCTATAAATAAGTAGGGTAAGTAGCATCATTTTCCAGAAAATATGATAAACAAATTCAGGTTCAGTTGGATATTTGAGCATGATGCAATAAGGGGTGAAATCTGGACCAGATCTCAGATGTCTTAAATCTTAATTTGGTCAACATTTTTCTGTTACTATGTGAAAGGGCAGACTTCCCATATAATTTCCTCAGGTGAGGGTGCATGCAACCATACTTCCTTAAGCAGGTATTTTGTGCAGTTACTTGCACACTTATTCGCTTATTCATTCAGATACTTATTGAAGCCATACAGTATGTGCCACTGAGTATTAAGGACTTGGCTCATTTTAGTTTCCCATATAACCTTGGTGCTTCCTTGGTTAGAATTTTGAAGGGATGACTTTGATGTTTATTGGGGTATAGTTATTGCTGAGACTCTAATAATAGGTAAGTAGGACTTAAATGTTCTTTAAAACAAATTTCTAAAGCTTAAAAAATTAATGTAAATTATGAGGGGGGACCCCAAGAAAACCCCAGAATTTATTTACAAAATATCATGTATTTATTCTTACATGTTTAAACTTCAGTCAACTTCAAAATACTCTCCATTTGATGCAATTCACCTATTGAGACTTTCTTCCCCACTGCTCAAAACAGTTTTTGAATTCTTTGATTTTGATGCTTTTTAGTGCTTTTGATATTTTTTGTTTCACCTCTTCCACATTGGCAAAAACATTTCCATTTGAGGACTTTTTCCACTGGGAATACAACACAAAGTTGCTCAGGATGAGATTGGGTGACTAGGGAGGATGGGGCACGGGGGTCATGCTGTTTTCAGTAAAAAACTGCTGAACACTCAGCACAGTGTGGGCAGGTGCACTTGTAAATCACCCATGATGAAATGGGCAGACACTTGGAATAGTCTTCAGGAAAAAATTCACTGAAGCTGAGTGCAGCCTCTCACAACAACGCCAGTGGGTACACTGATACAGATGGGTTCCTAGAACACTCACCTAGCAGGGGAAGTCTGTATTACAGGGGGCCTGCCCTCCAGAAGATAATTCTCTTTTCTAGGGTTCCCCCTCATACTTGTAACAAATAGAAAGGCTTAGGTTGCAATTGACCAGCAACCTGAGGGCTGCCCCCCACCATTCTCCACAGAATTAAACCCTGTTTCCAGTTTAGTGAGTATGCTTCTGGTACAGGCAGGTAGGTATCCATAGATAGTACATGACACTGTGGGTCTTTTCAAAAATTGAATCATGTTATTGCTTTGTAAACTGCTTTTTAAAAAATTTAAAGAATATGTTTTAGAGATCTATACATCTTGGATGGCTGATCTACTTCATTGTTTATCTGTTGCATACTTTATAATATATGTAACTATTTTCTGTTGTCATTTAGATTGGTTTCAGTTTTTTCCCCTTTATAAAAAATTATATATGTTCTCTGTAGTAGATACTGAGAAACCTAATTGTATTAAAAAATTTAGTAGATGTTGAGAAAATTACTCTCCAGATTGGCTGACCAGTTTTTATGCAGTTTATGATATTTTTTGTTAACCCATAATCTTTTACAAATATATGTGAAAAATTTGTTTTGCCAATTTAATAGATAAAAATATTAGTTTATTTCATAAACTGTATTTCCTTATATTTTAAGTTTTTTGTCCATTTCTTCTTTGAATTGCCTGTTCATACTGTTTTTCTACTTTAAAAGGACTTTATCTTTTTCTTATAGATTCTTATAGAATTCTTATAGATTATAATATTTGTCTAATAATTACATTGCAAATTTTGTTTTTCAGGTTTGCTTATTTGTAGCTTTCTTAAATACACATATCTCATTGTGGGTGCAGTCAAGTTTATTAATCTTTTCATTTGTCAATTTTTACTTTTTGTACTTTACAAATATATTTTCTCATGTATATTCTATTAAATTTTTTTATCTTTAAACTAACCAGACTTTTTTGTAGTGCTATGAGACATATATTTTACTTTATTACTTCAAACCTAGTGACTTTTAAAAAAGTAACCTTTTTATTGAGATTTACAGGAAAGATACAAAGATACAGAGACCTAGATATCCTTCACCTAGCTTCCTTTAATATTAATGTCATACATTATATATTTGTCAAAACTAATAATTTATATATTAATTTCAACTGTACTATAAACTCTATTCAAGTTTCACCAATTTATCCACTTATGATCTTCTTCTGTTCTGGGACTTCATACGAGATACCACATTGCATTTAGTGTCTATGTCTTAGTCTCCTATTATTTGTGATAGTTTCTTTCCTTGTTTTTTATGATCTTGACAGTTTCAAAGAGTATTAGATGTTTTCTACAATGATGTCCTTCAGTTTTGATTTTTGGATGTCTTTCTCATGATTAGACTGGGGTTGTAAAGTTTTGGGAAGAACACTGCAGAGGTAAAGTGCTTTCCTCACTGTCATATCAGGTGGTAATGATAGCAACGTGACTTATCACTGGGACGTTAACCTTGGTCCCTTGATGCAAGTAATGTCTGCCAGGTTTTTCCACTGTAAAGTTACTATTTTATCTTTTCCATTCTCTATTCTTTGCAAGCAAGCTATTACGTTTAGTCCACACTGAAGGAGAGAGGAAGCTCTTCTTGGAAGGGACAAAGTATCTACATACATTATTTGAAAAACTTTTATACAAGAGATTTATCCCTTCTCTCTCATGTATCTGTTTATCCAATCATTTGTTTATATCAATATAGACTCATGCATGTTTACTATATACTTTGGATATAATACAGTACTATGTTATTTATTTTGTTTGTTTCAAGTGTTCCAGCTTTGGCCCTTGAGAATTTACAGATTGGCTGCTAATAATTTTTTCATTGGTTTTTTGAAGGACCTTGTTGAATTAAAGGGAAAAGATATGTATGTCATGGAGTTAAAAAACTCAAAAGTAATAACATATACAAATATAATTTTTCTAACATAGTGACCTTTTGCTTTGAAAATACTTAGGACTTTAAGTAATGTAGGACATCTAATTTTTCAGGATTTTTTTTTGTATTTTGAAAAGTTTTTTTATAAAGTTGCTTTAACTTATTACTGTCTAATTATATTTTAGTGGCAGAGTATTAAGTAGTGAATGACTTGTCCACTATATGTAAAGGTTGGTAATTTAAATTAAATATATTCAGAAACAAGAGAAAACATACAAGAAACAACTTTGCTTATTAATTGTGTAATTATTTGTTTTTAAATAGGTGAGGATGTACAGCATGTATTAAAACATAAGTGATCACTACTCAAAAAGTATTTATTCAGAATTTTTGAAAATCTTTGAGACTGAATTTTAATAACATGTATAAAATAAGAGTAATTGACTAACACATTCTTGAGAATGTTAATGGCTTGAAAATGGTATCCTGAACATGATGAATATAAACTATGTAGTCAAATTTACAAAGACTTATAATTTACTGGATTCTAAGACAAAACATTTTAGATCATATTGAAGAGGTATTTGATGGTTTTGTTAGTTCAAAAGTAAATATTTCATTATTGTAATCTTTTCTAATAGTGTAGCAAGCAATAATAATAATAATAGCACTAATAAAATTTGCTGCATTATGGAGTAAATTATGTTACTCTTTGAGTATTCTTTTTTGTTATTAATTATCCTATATAGATACTTAGTGGAAAGATAAACCTCTCTGAGTGTTAACTAGCTGACTCTGAACCTCAGTTTATCTATCTGAAAAATAGATATCTAATAATACCTATTTTGCATGGTTCTAGAGGAATTAATGAGAGAATGTATTAGAAACATGTAGCATTAAGCCTGGCACATAAAAATTGATTCACAAATGTTAATTTCTTCTTTTTTGACTATACCATACAAAATTTATAAAAATAAAAGTGTTTCATAGTCTATTGAAATAGATTTTTTTAGTTAAGGTATTCATTGCATACAATTATTTATAGCATATTCCTTATATTTGATTTACTTAGATCACTATGAATATGTATAAAGAATCACTAAAAACATCAATTCCATAATAGTTTTTTTTAACAATGGGGCTGATGCTCATAATTTGCTGGGATCGTGTTTTATCAAGAAATTATAACACCAACTTTTTATTATATGTGATATAAAAATAGGCATTTATGATAGATTTGATAAATATGTTAAGCTTTCTCTGTTATTTGGAGATTATTAACATGGGGAGAAAATAAGATCTTTCTATGAAATTAAAGCGCTATCTTAAGAAACTAAAATAGGAAATTATAATAGACGTGGGGCCAAGATGCAAGCCTCAGGGCAATGACAATTAGTGACAGAGGTTTTTACTTGTTAATAACCTGCCTCTTTTCTACTTAGGGTGGCCTTATGCCATCATTTCTTATTTTTTTTCTTTCCCTGCAAGCAGTGTGTGGATTTAGATGTTAACTGACTTGTTAAATTAGAAGATAGTCACTCTCCTCAGCATATTTTTACATTTCTACTGGGTTAACAAATTTGTTGGCATATAATTGTTTGAAGTAGTTTCTTATGATCCTATGTATTTCTTTAGTATTAGTTGTAATGTCTCTGCTTTCATTTCTGATTTCATTGGAGTTTTTTCTTTTTTCTTAGTTTAGCTAAAGGTTTGTCAATTTTGTTTATGTTTTGAAAAATCAACTTTTAGTATTGTTGATCTTTTGTTTTTCTTGTCTCAACATATTTTACAGATTCCTTTGCCAACTTGGCAAGGATATAAGGTTCTCAGTTGCTTGGTCTTTTTTTTTTTTAATTCGAAGTTTATTTGGGCCTCTTGAAATGTGACTTGATGCTTTTCATTAGTTTTGGAACATTCTTAGTAATTATATTTTCATATATTGCCTCTTTCATTTCTTATCTTTCGTCCTCTGGAATTCCAATTCTGTTTAGATTGGCCCATCTCATCATATCTATGGTATCGCTTACTCTTTCTCCTGTATTTTTCATAGATTGCCTCTTTAACCATTTTTTTGATAATTTCTTTTGACCTATCCCTCATCCATCGAGATCTTAGTTTTATTCATCATTAGGTTTGATTCTGTATTTAATTCTGTCTAGTTGGTTCTTTCATAAATAGGCAATGTTGCTCTCTATAGTTTCATTTCTTTGAAAATTTTAAGTTTGACCTTTATTGCCATAACTGTAGTAAATGCATTAAAAAAACATTTTGTCTCTGGTAATCTTTTCCACGGGGAACTGTTGGGTCCATGTCTGTTGCCTCTTTTTTATGGTCGTTCTTAGTCATGTTATTGTAGCTCCTCATTTCTCTGGTTACATTTGATCATGTGTTGCACATTGTAAAATTATTAATAGAAATAGTTTAAAATCTAGAATGATGTTATAATCATCTGAGATGATTTCTTTTCTCTGTTACTGCCAGGCATCCAGAGATCCAGCAATTCTGGGTCAACTTAATCTGATTTGAATGTGCGAGATTTTCTGTGACACTCACATAATTCAGTGCACTACTGAAGTCGTGTGAAGGCTGTTTCACTTCCAGTTTATCCTTCTGTCCAGGTTAGATCCTTTTGACATCTCAATCACAGCCACAGGTCCTCCAAATTTGGCTCGTTCCGAGGGGCTGTCTGAAGTACGATTTAGCCTCTTAGCCAGATCAAACCAGCTCAGAACAGCAATTCTAGTCTTCATTCTTCTGTCTGGTTTTTGGTCTATTTCTTGCCCAGTCATTTCTTACTGTTTCATTATCTCTTATATGCTTTTAAAAAGATTTTAGTTATAGTTCATTTAGATTTTATAAAGGATTTTAGAGTTATTAGTGGAACCTGTCTGAAATACCTAGTCCACCATTACCAGAAGTACAAGTCTTTCTACAATGCCTGTTTGCATTGAAATTAAAGTATATCTCTAGGTGGTTCTTTTTAGGAAAACATGGACATAGAATTACATTTTATTCTTTATTGTCAATTAAAGACAAGTCCCATGGTTATTTTTTGTGGCTTGTTTGTTCGTTCAAAATGATATCTATTCTTACTCAGAATTGCTCAGAGTAGATGGCTACATGTAAATTTATAGCTTTATTTCTGAAATTAATTTTTGTTTATTTCTGTAAGAATTAATTTTTAAGGCCAACCATGAATGAGTATATAGATGGCCATGCTGTTCTGATAGAAATAAAATTTGTAAGACCTGTTTAAAAATTTGAGGTAGATTTGAAACTTCTTTTGCTCCAAAACTTTTTTTATTGTTGTTCAGTTACAGTTGTCCCCATTTCCCCCCTGTTGTTGCATTGTGTCAGAAACAGCACTATAGCAATTAGATTATATCTAATAAAAAGATTTAAAAGGTTAGTTCTTATGGTATAAAATTTGATTTCACATCTACCATCTGACAGCAATCATCCATGTACATTGTAACTAAAATATCAAAGTCATAATAAACTACTATAAAAAGATGTAGTTAAGTTTAAAAAATAATTTTATAATTCATTGTACAATTTTTAAAGGTATAAGAGCAATAAGTAAGAGTGAATTAAATATTTCCTTAGTTGGTGATAGACAATCCTATTCACTAGTTTTTAGAGAGAGAGTATCTTTAAATATAACCTTGTTTATCGCTAAGCATGTGCTTCTTTGTTCCCTCTCCTGGGCCATGGGGTTACCCTATTTTTAGATTTTAACATGATTTTATTTGATTATAACACTTGTTCTCACTAGCAGAAGTGATTCTACTGATCATTTTAGGGCAGAGGCAAGTTAGTGAGAAGTATTCTGTGCAGGAAGAGTTCCTGATATTGTTTAAGTTGTCTTGTTCATAGTTCCTCTACACATTATGTACTTATAGAGGGTATCGATGAGTAGTGAAACAAATAAGGCATACAAAGAAAAGTCTAGCAAGTGATCATAATTTGATAAAAGCTTAATTAGTACCGTAGATATTTTGACATCACAAAAATATTTGTCATTTCAAACATTCTAAGAGGCATTTATTTTTTAATAACATAACATTTACCTTTTTTGGTTAACTTTTTTCTTTTCTTTTTAAAAATATATTTTATTTAATATGCTATTATAGTTGTCCCAATTTTCTCCCTTTGCCACCCTCCACCCAGTACCCCCTTTCCCTCCAGCAATCCCCTCTTAGTTCATGTTCACGGGTGGTGCATATAAGTTCTTTGGCTTCTCCTTTTCCTGTACTCTTCTTAACCTCTCCTTTTCTATTTTGTACCTACCAATTATGCTTCTTAATCTCTGCACCTTTTCCCCCATTCTCCCCCTCTCAGTTGACAAAGCTTTGAATGATCTCCCCATCTATTATTCTGTTCCTGTTCTGCTTGTTTGCTTAGTTTGTTTTCAAACTAAGTTAATGATGGCTGTGAATTTGTTGCCTTTTTAATGTGCATAGTTTTGACCTTCTTTTTCTTAAATAAGTTCCTTTAACATTTTATGTAATAATGGCTTGGTGATAATGAACTCCTTTACCTTTACCTTGTCTGGGAAGCATTCTATCAGCCCTTCCATTCTAAATGATAGCTTTGCTGGATAGAGCAATCTAGGTCGTAGGTCCTTGCTTTTCACCCCTTTGAATACTTCTTGTGAGTCCCTTCTAGCCTGCAAAGTTTCCTTTGAGAAACGAGCTGACAGTCTTATGGGAATGCCTTTGTTGGTAACTCTCTGCTTTCTCTTGCTACTTTGAAGATTCTCTTTTTTAAACCTTTGCATTTTAATTATGATGTCTCAGTGTGGTCCTCTTTGGGTCCATCTTGTTTCGTACTTTCTGTGCTTCCTGGACTTGTATGTCTATTTCCTTTGCCAAATTAGGGAGGTTTTCTTTCATTGTTTTTTCAAGTAAGTTTTCAATTTCTTGCTTTTTCTCTTCTCCCTGCACCCCTATGATTCAGATGTTTGTACATTTGGAGATGTCTCAGAGGCTCCTTATACTATCCGCATTTTTTCTGAATTCTTGTTTTCTTTTTGCTGTTCTGGTTGAATGCTTATTATTTCCTTACATTCTAAATCGTTTTTTCGAATCCCAGTCATCCCCACCATTGTTGGTTCCCTGAAGATTTTTCTTGATTTCACTTAGTGTAACCTTCATTTCTTCCCTTAAGTTGTTTCCATACTCAGTGAGTTCTTTGAGTGTCCTGACCACCAGTGTTTTGAACTCTGATTGGTTATCTCCATTTCATTTAGTTCTTTTTCTGGGGTTTTGTTCTGTTCCTTCATTTGGGCCCTATTTCTTTGTGTCCTCATTTTGGCTGCCTCTCTGTGTTTGTTTCTGTGTATTAGGTAGACCTGCTTTGACTCCCTGTCTTAGTAGTGTGGCTTATTGTAGAAAAGGCTCCTGAAAATGGTGTGGGGTGAAGCCTTAGGTAATTGCCAGGGCAGAGCAACTCTCTTCATTGCTCTGTGTCTTTGTGTGGGTAGAGGTCTTAGAGAAGGGACAGTGCCACTGCCTGGCTTCTGGAGGTTTTCCTGCCACTCGCCCTGTTTCCAGTCACTTCACCCATTACCTATATATGACTGGTGCCCTTCCACTGTTGCCCTGGTGGTGAGTGGGTTTGTGTATGTTCTAAATTCATGTGGGCACTTTAAGCAGAGTTTCCTGAAATTCTGGCAGTTTCTTCCATGACCCCAACCCCCACTGGTTTTTATAGCCAGTTGTTATGGGGATTTGTCTTCCTGACACTGGAACTTTGGGCTATATGATCTGGCCTGGGGCTGTGATTGCTTGCTCCCAAGGTATCCGTCTCCATTTTTATCCACCATGTGTGAATGTGGGATTGTCTATTCTGCCATTGCTGCCACCTCTTTGCATCACACCCTGTCTCCGCAACTCTCTGCCTGTCTCTGTGACGCCACCCCTACTACCCATCTAGATGAATGTGGCTTATTTAAATCTTTGGTTGTCAGATTTTCATGCAGCTCAGTTTTCTGACAGTTCTGGGTGCTATTTGTTTTGAGATCTAGTTGTAATTCTTTATATGGTTGCATGAGGAGGTGAAGCATGTCAATCTCTGCCTCCATCTTGACCAGAAGTCGCTTGTTTTTCCTTCAGAAAAAATATTGAGTTAAAAACATTTAATTCTATGTTACAGATAATATAATTTGTAGAGATCTAAGGAGAGCTATAATGGAACAATCTGAATCTTTATAGGGAAAGAGGAGTAGATATGGTGCTACAGGTCTGAAAAAGGAGTTGGAGGAAAATATGGAGCCAATTGGAATAAGAAATGTTTAAAAACAGTTATGGACAGCACAAAAATTAGCAAAAGCATATGAAAGAGTGAGGAGAGTAGAGAAACCAGGGCAGTGAGCTTTGTGTGTCATTTTTGCAGGAGGCTTGGAGAGGTATAAAGAATAATAAAGGCAAAGAAATGTGCCAACAGAGCCTTTAGGTGACATTGTATTTGCAAGTTGCATCTACTTTGTCAGAGTTACAAAAAAAGAAAGTATAACATGGACTATGAATAGAGAGAATTTGTGACTGAGGTAAGTAACTAGATCTTTGATTATAGAAAGTAGGGCTTTATCACTGCGAGGGGACAGATTTCATCAGAACTACAGATATGTTTTCTTTTCTTTTTTGTCCCCCTCCTCCTAAATTCTGTTCTTGGCTCTTCTCTGACTCGTGGGGGAAAGTATCAAAGAAAAGGTAGGAGATCATGCATCTTAATCAGGGTCTAATCCTTACTCACTAATTGAGTGACAAGTCAACCTCTGAGTGGTTGTCTCTGTAGCTATAAAATGGAAATAATAATAAATATACTATTATTTTACAAGGTTGTTTTAGTGTAAGCTAAAATATTTTTGAAAATGCTTTGAACAATATACAAAATGAAATTTTTTATCTCATTAAATAGTTAGTAAAAGTGATATTTATAGAGTCTTAGTGACCTAAGTGTAAAACCTAGTATTCCCCTCTCCACTTTGGTCTAGTCACTTAATCTCTCTGATTAGAAGCATTCTCATTTATTTGATAAAGATGTAATAACTGCACCTTACAGGGTTGTGAGAGTTAAATATGACACTATATGTAAAGACTCCAGTGGGGTGCCTGGTGCACAGTAGTTGGTAAACGTGAGCCCCTTCCTTCACACAGTGACATCAGAATGCTGTTGCATCATCCATTCGTGAGGCTCCATTGTACTCATTGTCTGTACCTTGTGTACTTTCTTTTATGTTCTCGTTGCTTATATGCCGTATACAAAATTATATGTGTATTTCAGACTGCCAACAAATTCTAAGCTGCTGAAGGACAGACATCGAACCTCAATCAGCAAACTAGAGGGAGAACTGAAATTGCATATTATATGGTGAACATTGCTTATATTTTATAGATGATTGTAACCACCAAGAAAAGATATTGGGGTACTTATAAAATGTTTTTACTATGTGTTTAAGAAAATACTTTTATATATCTTTTAGAAATGAGTATTTAAAAATGGAATGTATAGGGAAAACACCCAAAGAACAACTTGTACAAGAATGATTATAGTAACATTATTCATAATAGACAAAAGTAGGAAAACCTGAATGCCCTCAGCTGATGAATGGTTAAATAAAATTTAGTACAGCCATATAATTGAATATTATGTGGCAACAAAGAGGAATGAAGTACTGATGTGTTTACAACATGAATGAACCTTAAACACATCATGCTAATTGAAAGAAGTCAGTCACAAACACTGCATATTGTATGATTCCAATTATCTGAACCACCCAGATTAGGCAAATCCATAGTGACCAAAAGGAGATTAGAGGTTGCCTAAGGGCTGATGACGAAAGGAGAGTTGGCAGGAAAAGTAAGTGACTGCTAATGGGCACAGGGTTTCTTTTAGGGGTGATGGCTCTACAACTCTGTAAATATAAATAAAGCTCTAAGAAACATGAAATTGCATGGCATTCTAGAATTTTGATGTAACCAAAGTATTTACTGCTTTTCTTACCTCTCCTGACTTTGTTCTGAGCATTTATTGTGTGGTGTTCCTACTGCTAAGTCATGAGTATCCAAAATTGAAAAATGTAATTCTGTATTGATGAATTTTCAGTAAGAACCAGGGGACATATATGAGAGCATATTGTTGTTAGGACTTCGACCATATTTGGTCAAAAAACTATATAAGCTATATAAAGTCCTCTTGGATTAAAGTGAAGGATAAAAGCACATGGTGTACTTATTAAATACTTTGTATCCATTTTTATTGATTTAAATTTAGATATAAGCTATGATTATATGTATAAGATTCCAGGCACACCCCAGATCACATGTTGTCCATTTAAAATTGTAGCCTTAACAATTTTAATTTATACTGTATGATTATCTCTTATTGCTACCTATTAGGACATTTTAATTTAATTTATTTCTCTTCTAGTATATGATAGAAAATCAAATAAGAATAATGTTTAATGGCTATGTTGATGAACCAGTGGGTGGAAGGCATAATGAGATTTGGAGTAGAAATCAAGACAGTCTGGATAATTCACTTCTTTTATGAAAAACATTGTATGAAATTGTCTTATAGATCCTTTAGAAAGCCTCTGAAAATGTACTGCTTCACCTTTTAGTGTTATTTGTTGATGGATCTCTGAAGAATTCATTATATTTTTAGGCTTTCCGTTTGCTGGTTTCATTCCCATTTTGCAGACTGAATTACTCAAACTACGTAGTTAACATAATTTGTCCAAAACTGAGAGGGCAGTAGAAGTGTTGAAACATAATCTCTCAGCAACATATTATTTTCAATATAAATGAATTTTTTAGAACATTAGGACACTTTACTTCAGGCAACAGAATTTTATTTAAAGTTGTAATATTAATAAGCTAAACATAGGACCCTCATATCTGTTACTTTTAAAAAATAAAGATAGTAGTTTTATGAAATATGATTTTTCGAAGATAGTCTACTCATTAACAATTATTATTAAAATGAATAGTATCCCATCTCTGTAATTTCTGCCCAATGCTGTGACATCATGTGAGTGTGATATGTGGTGTGTACACACTTGATGTCATAACCCATTGCTACAGAGACCTTAGGGGCTCAGCCAGGCTCTTCCCTTATCTTTGGTAGATTGTCTACTATAAGATAACCAAACCTCTTTATTTGTTGTGTGAGGAGGCAAATACAGAGAGGCTCTCTAGCCTCTTTAAATTTGTAATTTATTATAATTAGTTTGTATTTAAAAGAGCTTTTTCTCTCAGGACATGCAAGACTTTTTAAAAAACATTTTCTGTGAATAATCCCTGTGATTAATATCCTACTCTGACAAAGTAGGTAGGCTGTTACAAATATAATACGACTATAATAATAGTTATAGAAACCAAGCACTTCCCCTTGTTTCCTGCACTGTTCCCCTCGGATATCTTGACCCACGGTTAGTCAGATTTTCATATAATCTGCTAGTCAGGTGAAGGCCTGAATAGTCAAAATTGAAACCAGCCCATCGCAGCCTTGGCCACAGTAGGATCTTTCAGAGCCATATGCATTTTTAAAGTTTCGCTCTAGGCCTTAACACATCAGCATTCCATTTTCTTTACCCAGGAACTGAACTAGTGAAATATGCTCAGTAACAGTTACCTACTATTGGTCCTGAAACTGAGAAACCATTGTTATCTGTGCTTGTCCTACATGAAGCTTCTTAGAAGTATCTGTTGTGTTTCGAAGTGGATTTTAATTAACTAGTTGGAGAGGATGACTGTTAGGTGGATAGCATTTTTCTCTTTAACCTCCACTTGACAGGAAAGGTAGGTGTGAACCTGGCAGTTCTGGGAGAGTGCGCAGCTCTTGCTGTGCGTCTCTGTGGGCCCGTCGCCAAGCGGTCATTGTCAGTCACGTAGGACCACAGCGTTCTGCTCTTCTGCACAGTACCTCCGCTTGCCCTTTTGGAATCTCTCTGTAACAGACAGTTTGTTTTGATTGTTTATATTCTGTTTCATTTCTGAAGGGACTGAAACAATTTTTAAAACGCTTGAACTAAGTTTTTCAAAGGAAAACAGTCACTTAGTAAGCACATTTAAGAGAAATATATTCCCCCCAAAATATATCCTCCCAAAACTGAAGAATGAGAAGTTTATCTTGGCTCATTCTGTACTCACACTCCCTCATCTTTTTCTTGGTGGCTTGGCATTAGAATTTCATTTTTCTGCACAATTATTATAGGTGGCTATTTCCTACCATATTTGTTCTTTTGGGTTCTTGCTTTACATTTGAAATACTGTGTATTTAGTTATAATATGAAATTGTAATGATTACATCCCATTAAAATGTAATATTATCTAATGCTCCTTTTATTTTATTTTTTATTTTTTCAAAATGAGTATTTATTTGAAATGAAAAAAACTATCTAGAAATATTTAACAACACAAATATCCCCAAATTCAGAAAAACAAATCTTTATAAATTAACTATCTTGCATACTTTTGTAATGCTTGTTTTCTATATTTTGGGGCTGCATATTTTTAATTGCCTCTTCATATTTTGTAATATTTTTAAAAATATATAATTTTTTTAATGGTTTTACTGATTTATTTTTTTTTAGAGAGAGGAGAAAGGAAGGAGAAAGAGAGGGAGAGAAACATCATTGTGTGGTTGCTTCTCACATACCCCCCACGAGGGACCTGGCCTGCAACCCAGGCATGTGCCCTGACTGGGAATTGAACCCACGACCCTTTGGTTCACAGGCCAGTACTCAATCCACTGAGCTACACCAGCCAGGGCAAAATATATAATCTTTATTATATTTTTTACATTACCATTTAGTCCCCTTATACCACCCTCCCCCCAGCAGTTACCAGCCTGCAGTCCGTGTCCATGAGTCCCTTTTCTTTTGTGCTTAACCCTCCTCCTCCCACTAGCTGTCATCTGTTCCCCATCTATGAGTCTGTCTCTGTTTTGCTTGTTAGTTCAGTTTGTTTGTTAGATTCACATATGAGTGAAATCAATGGGCAAATGACCCTAATAGACACTTCTCCAAAGAGGACATACAGATGGCCAATAGACATATGAAAAGATGCTCAATGTCACTAATCATCAGAAAAATACGAATTAAAACCACAATGAGATACCATCTCATACTTCTCAGAATGGCTGTCATCAATAAACCGAAAAACAGTAAGTGCTGATGAAGACGTGGAAAAAGGGGAACTCTTTTGTTGATGGGAATGCAGACTGGTGCAGCCATTGTGGAAAACAGTATGGAGTTTCCTCAAAAAATTAAAAATGGATCTGCCTTTTGACCCAGCAGACCATCTTCTGGAAATATTTCCAAACCTAAAACACTAATTTGAAAGGACATAAGCACCCCTATGTTCACTGCAGTGCTATTTACAATGGCCAAAATATGGAAGCAGCCCAAGTGTCCATCAGTAGATGAGTAGATATAATATGGGACAGTTACACAGTGGAGTACTACTCAGGTGTGAAAAAGAAGAAAATTTTACCCTTTGCAACAGAGTAGATGGACCTAGAGAACATTATGCTACATGAAATAGGCCAGTCAGAGTAATACTCCTTTTAACATATTTGAATCTAGATTTACCTTATTAATGGAAGAAGAAGATATAAAGTAGAAGAAAATATAAGCTATAACACTATTTAGTTAAAAGAGGTAGAGGCCAGGAAACTGGGCTGAGGGTGGGAGTATGGAAGGAGAAGCAGAGAGCCACCTGTGTTGCAAGGAATTACAAAGTCGGAGCAGTGATACTACATGTTTTGTTTTATTGGTACATTATTTTTATTTTAATTTGTTTCCAGAGATGTTGATAGAAAAATATAATCTTGTCAAATTATTGATATATTATAATAATATTTTTAACAGCCGATGGTTTAGTAAGAGACCTTGATATTTATGCAGAAATGTGGAGGCTGTATATTTCATAATTGTATATGTTTTTTGTTAATAGGTATCTATAAAGCTATATTTCAGCCTCCAAGAAATTTTCTGAGGCAACAAAACGTGATCTTGAGAAGCACTTCCCAGTTAGATTTGCTACAGTGCACTGGTGAAATGCCAGGCCTCACTCAGGGAGTATTTTTAATAGTGGCTGTGGCCTGTTGGACATGGGAAAACTGGAGGCAAGACGCTCTGTGATTGTGGCAATTCTAACTCTGATTCTTCTTTTTTTGATTTTGCATGTAATACTGTTTTCTTAATAAAATACATGAGAGCTTGGGCTGTCTCTTGACTGTCGTAGTTCATTTGGACTGCCATCCCCAAAATACCATAGACTGGGTGGCTTAAAAACAACACAGATTTATTTCTCACAATTCTGGAGTCTGGGGAGGCCAAGATCATGGCACTGGTGGGTTCAGTGCCTGATGAAAGTCCACATTATGGTTCAGAGAGAGCCATCTCTCTGTTGCATCTTTATATTATTAGAAGGGTAACAGAGCTCTCTGGAATATCTTTTATAACATGAGAGCTCTACCTCCATAACCTAATGACCTCCCAAAGGCCATACCTCCAGTTACTCTCACACTGAAGATTAGGTTTCAACATATAAACTTTGAGGGAACACAAACATTTGGTGTACTGCAGTGGTACAATGTCACAAAAGTTAATATGCTTCAGTGAACAGGATAGTTGAAACTTTTGTGTGGTGCTATTGAAATAATACCCAAACATTGCCTGGGCTAGCAAATAATCAGAACAGTATTTGTGCTTAAACCTTGGTAAATTGTACAATGTTGATACAGAGTAAAATTGGATATTTGATGTCTAATGAATAAAGCAATAGGAAAGCATTCTTAGAATTTGCAACCAGAGGTAATGACACCTACAGGAGCTATTATATATTCCATCACAGTGTCTTTGTGTAAACAAACTTCCCGTAGTATGTTTGGAGACTAAGATATCCATTGCTGGAGCAAATTACATCACTTACATGTGTAGTTCATATTTTAAAACAGCGTTTTGCTATAATATTTCTCTTTTAAAAATGTAATGTACATTAAAGACTTACAAAGAGAATGAAAATATGTATGGGAAACATTGACTTCTTCTTGTCTAAGTTTAGCGGGGATTTTTTTTTCCCATTTTGATCTTCCTCCTTTTTTAGGGGAGTGAATGGATACAACATCAGGTAATTATATAGTACCATAGTTGGTTTTACGGGCAAGGTCAGGTCTCTTCACTGACCTGCAGTTCATTTTCACGTGGTTTCCTTTGTGGGCACATTTTTTGGGTATGTGAAGTCTTGAGAAACAGTTTAAAAAGCAGTGGCAACACCAAAAATTTCTATTTTTATTTTGACATTTATTTTACCTTAAAGAATATACTACAATTAAAATTTGAAATGTATCTAGAAAAGTCTTGTATGACATTTAGTATGCAAATTATTTTGGAAACTGAAGAATGTATTTCTGTAAGTGGAATTGAAGGGGTCTATGAAAGACAGGTTTAATCCAAAAATAGTAGCAGCTTTTGATAAATGCTGCTGTGGTAAGTCCTTAGAATGAGTTCATTTTCCCCTTGGAATTAATGATAAATGAGATAATCATGCACTTAAATTTTCAGAAGAGGTTATTATTATTTTTTGGGTTAAAGATTTTTTTATTGTATTTATTTTTAGACAGATGGGAAAAGAAAAAGAGAGGGAGAGAAACATTAATGTGTGGTTGCCTCTCATGCGCCTCCTACTGGGGAGCTGGCCCGCAACCCAGGCATGTGCCCTGACTAGGTATGGAACCAGTGGCCCTTTGTTTTGTAGACTGGGATCAATCCACTGAGCTACACCAGCCAGGGCTACTATTATTATTATTTTTATTTTCAGGACCATATATCTGAGAGGCTGTGTAGTGTAATGTTGACAAAGGTAGAAGTTTAATATTACAGCCTGGCCTGTGGCATGGGTAGGGTCATATTTTGAACAGAGCCAGCTGAGGTGTCCTGGGTCTAATGACTAAACATGATACGTGTGTTCTAATCTTGGCTGAATCATTTTGTTTTTGTAGTCATGTGTGTGAGATGGCAATGGTTTTTCACATAATGGAGGAGAATTAGAAAACAAGGAGGGTCCTCTGGAAAAGAAAGCAAAATAATATTGGTTTCGCCACTCATGTTGGATCTGGGGATTTCAATTAAAAGCTAAATATATATATAGCCCTGGCTGGTGTGACTCAGTGGATTGAGCACCGGCCTGTGAACCAAAGGGTCGCTGCTTGGATTCCCAGTCAGGGCACATGCTTGGGTTGCTGACCAGATCCCCAGTTGGGGGCGCATGAGTGGCAATCACACATTGATATTTCTCTCCCTCTCTTTCTCCTTCCCTTCCCCTCTGTCTAAAAATAAATAGAATAAGATCTTTAAAAAAAAAGCTAAATATATAGTAGTAGATACTTTGGATCACTAAATTATCAAAAAAGGACCAAATACTTTTTTGACAATGGAAAGGAATATTTTTATTTTCATGAGTAAACTCCGTTGTAGTATAAAAATTAAGGATTCTGCACAAGTACACTCTCTCATATAACACCGAGCCATAGAAAACCAGCTTGTGTAATTTAAACGGTTGCATTGGAGGCAGTGAGATAAAACCAGAAGGAGCCTTGCGGCCATCTTTCAGGGTGGTTTGTGTGTTGGTGTGTCATGAGCCTCTGCATATTTGCACTTTCTTTGTTCAAATTCAGATCTTTCTGTGGAAAACTCTTAAGATAGTCTTCAAAAAACTGTCATTAAGTTGGAAATCATTTTGTTTAAATGATGCTATTTGTGTTTTTTTGCAAATAAACATGCATGCTCTCAGCTATTTAAAATTTCAATGTAAAAAATAATAATAAAAGGTAAGCATCATATACTTGTGATACAGCAGATCCAAACTGAGATAAAAAGCTGTATTAGTCAAAGAGTAATTGCTAACAGTGAAGTATTTTTGAGAATATAAAAATTAACATGTAGTTTGCTCATGACAAATATTATACCTAAGAAAATTTCAGAAGCTTTGAAATGATACTCTCTTTGTTAGAGTGCCAGTTCTTTTGGTATGTATTTCCTTTTGTCACCTGGGGCAATTTTTCCAACACGTAACACATGTGATGTTTTTTCTGCGTTTGGAATAATCAGCTTTTCCCAGTGCTCATTAAGGGGGAAAAAACCTGCAGCCAAGGTATTAACACGAAGCAAGGTATTAACAGTGCCCAATCTCCACCAAATACCACATTTCTTTGTCTATTACCTAATTAACATACTTTAATGAGTTCACCAAGTTTAATGAATACTTCATGTAAAACTAAGCACTTTGTACCTCCTAGATTAATCTGACACCTGATGTAACAGATCTGGATAGATATATGAATAATTCATGAGCTAGTATTTCTCAAATAAATAATAAAGAATATAAACCATTTAATATGGAAGGAGTCCTTAAAGATTTGCTCTTTACTTTCTTGAACGTAGCATAATTCTTTCCAGCATCTGTTGAAATGCATGTTCTAGTTAACAATAGCTGGAAAGAAACAATATAATTTATGTAAATATATTGCTGTTCATGCTAATGATTTAAAAAATACAATGAATCTTTTAATAGTAAAACTCACTACTTATAAGTTATATTCTAAAAATAGACTCAGTTACGTGGACACTATTGGGTCGGCCCCCAAAGTCCTTTTTAGTTTTATGATGTGAATAATAAATATTTCTTTCATGAAAAATTTACTTTTGAACTGTTGAAGTTGATCATTTTTATTGATTGGTATCAATGTGTAGTTTGTGTATTTACATCTATGTGCAGCATTTCATTTGCTACTATATTTGGGGTTATAATAGGTCTGAGAATTTTAAGCAATGCTTGTAAAGGTAATGTCTGGGTATTAGGATCTGTTGTCCTCCCATATTCTTCAGCCTTTTGAAAGAAAAGGAGCAGAGAATTGTATAATTTTATGATGACATGTTTGTAAATATTAAAAATATTGCCAAATATTATTATTGTGTTCTAGGTTTTGTTCTAGGATCTGGTGAAACAGATGAAAACCAATATCTCTGCCCTCAAGGGGCTTAGGCTCTAATATGAATACAAATTAATAAATAACTGCAATACAATATGACAAGACCTATAAAGGAGGTTATTATGTACACATACTTAACCATTTATGATTCAGCAAGAAGAAATGTCTAGTTTGATATTGCACAAAGTAGAACAGGAAGACACTGTGGACAATCTTTATTTACCATTTCAGCCATATGTTCAGTATAATCTATAATCATAAACTAATGTGAATTTTTCTTAATATATCAAAATCTACCTACCAAGATAGGTTGATATGTTACTTTGAGAAGAAAAATTCAAGTAACATTGCCATCATTCAAACTATTTTTTGCTCCTCTTCTTTTGGATTTGTATTCAGGGCCTATGGCAAAATGTTGTGACTGTAATAGCAGATTTTCATGCTTTGAGGGTAGATTTAGTTTTTGAAAAGAACCAAAAATTATCTAGAACAAAATATGTCAAATATGGTAGCTGAATAACAACACAATATTATTTTTTTATTTAAAAATACTACTACTAACATAACAGATATAACAATCAAACAACAGTGTGACTTTGAAGCGGTCAATGTAATTTTCTTCTCTACTTGTAACTTGATTCCAAAAGCAGTTTCAAAAAAGTATCAAAATACTTTGCATTGAAGCACCAAGGCTGGTCTATGTTGCTTCGGTAACAGAAGCTTTATAGTTGCAGTACCTATTGTTAGTTGACTAATACATGGCTCTGGTTAGAAAACTTTAAATATGCCACTAGAGTAAGGGATATCGATCCCTCTTGGAGTTTTGCATTTAAAAGTTCAGCTGCAGATGAGGAAGAGAGGAAGAAACTTGAATATGCCACTAAGGAATAAATGAAGGAATCAAGAAAATTTAGCCTAGAGAAGAGAGACTTTAGAGAGAACATGATGGATGTTTGAAATTTTCTGAAGAGCGCCCTGGCTGGTGTGGCTCAGTGGATTGAGTGCTGGCCTCTGAACCAAAGGGTTGCCGGTTTGATTCCCAGTCAGGGCACATGCCTGGGTTGTGGGCCAGGTGTCCAGTAGGAGGCATGCAAGAGGCAACCACACATTGTTGTTCTTCTCCCTCTCTTTCTTCCTCCCTATCCCTATCTCGAAAAAAATAAATAAAATCTTTAAAAAATTATTAAGAAGTTATCTGAAGGGCTTACTTGCAGAAGAATTAGGTTTATTCTGTGTGTCGCAAGAGGATAAAACTAGAGCCAGTGAGTGGTTACTAAAGAGAAACAGTTTACCCCCAAATGGAGCAGGCAGTGAGTTCCCCATCACTAGAAGTATTCAACACATGATCAACACATGATCACTTGATTGTATTGAGAATGGAATTGAAATATTAGATGATAGTGTTTTATCAATGCTGTGATTCTATCCTTGACAGCTGAAGATTTTCCTTTCCAAAACAGATTTTACTGGGGCAAAGAATCCATAACTTTCCTTATATATGTTTTAATTCTTGTATCTTGGAATATATTCTGGTTATAATATAGTCTTTTAAAGTATATTTCTTGATTTTTATATACAGAGAATATGGTTATGTATAAATTTCCCTTTTTAGAGGAATTCTAAAGATTTCTAAATGAATTAATTTATCATTATTCCTGGTTTTCTACATCTAATTTGTGCACAGAGAAATAAGGCTGAATTTTCACCTTTTGATTTGTTTCATTTAGAATGTTCTACAAGATCCCACTTTCATTGTTAAATGAAAGCATTGTGTCATGCTGTCAAGTTCTAGCTTTTATGGTTTATGCTAAGAATTTTGTGTAGAGGGTCTTTTGCCTTTTTTGAAGGAATTAGTTTGTATCTGCTTTTGGTTAAAGCTTGCCTTTTGTATTATTTATGATAAATTAGCTCCTGAATATCATTTGAAACACTAGCTACAAGGTATATTACTATAAAATAATTTCCATTATTTCAGAAAAAACAGCCCATTAGGTTGACTGTTTCTTTTATTTTTGTGAAGAAATAAGACAAATTCAATGTCTTTGATACTAAATTGAGGTTATAGGATTGAGTAGAATTTGTGAACTTTGACAAATATTTTTTTATTCAGGAACATTGAAAGATGTATTTAAGTGAAAAGGTACTTGGTCTGTTTCACTTATTTGAGGTCATATATTAAAAAATACAGATTAGCATTTTCTTGGACTGCCCCTGAAAGCCTAAGCAGATTAATTTGGTAATTAAATGTGCCATAGTTTTGGTGCAGTTAGTTTGGTACACAGGTACTGTTACATGCAATGGTAATGTCAGTGAAACACTTAGATATATAAATCATTTTATAATGATGTGTATTTTTAAAAGATTTTATTTTATTTTTTAGAGAGGGGAAGGGGGAGAGAAAGAGAGAGAAACATCAATGTGTGATTGCATCTCACGCACCCTTCACTGGGAACCTGGCCTGCAACCCAGGCATGTGCCCTAGACTGGGAATCAAACCAGCGACCCTTTGATTCGCAGGCAGGGCTGATGTGTATTTTTTATAGTACAGCAGGCTCTCAAATGTCCTTTCATTTAATGTTGTCTCAGTGTAACACTAATGAGATGCTATAGGAAGTTAACTTTTGTTTATACCGATTGTCCTGTGGTAAAATTGATTTAATTGTATGGGGGGGGGACTCACAAAAAATGGATTTATCTTCTGGAGGGCAGGCCCCTTTGTAGCAGACTTTCCCCACTCGGTGAGTGTTCTAGGAACCCATCTGTATCAGTGTAAAAGTTGGTGTTGTTGTGAGAAGCTGTGAGAGGCTTCAGTGAATTTTTTTGAAGACTCAACTCTTTTGCCCATTTCAGGATGAGTGATTTATGAGTGCACCTGCCCATGAGTGATGAGTGCAGCCGTTTTGGACCAAAACCAGCATGACCTATTTACCTGATTTGCCCCTAGCAACTTTTTGTTTGTTTGTTTGTTTCCGTGGATGAAAAAAGTATTCAAAAGGAAATGTTTTGCTCATGAGAAGAGGTGAAACAAAAAACAGCAGAAGCACTAAAATGTATTAAAATTGATTAGTTAAAAAACTGTTTTGAGCAGTGGAAAAAATGCCTCAGTTCGGTGTATTGCATCAAATGGAGAGTATTTTGAAGGTGACTGAAGTGTAAACATGTAAGAATACACAGTTCTTTTTAGAAATTTTATTACTAAAAACAATTATTTTTAGAAATTTTATTACTAAAAACAATTATTTTTATAATTGTTCAAATAGAGTTGTCTCCATTTTCCCACCACCACTTTCCCCTGCCCCACCTTCAATCCTACCCACACCCCTTTGGCTTTGTCCATGGGTCCCTTATACGTGTGCCTTGACTTGACCCTTCTCCTTCTTTCCCCCTATTATCCCCCTCCCCCCACCCCTCTGGTTACTGTCAGATTGTTCTTTATTTCCATGTCTCTGGTTATATTTTGCTTGCTCATTTGTTTTGTTGATTAGGTTCCACTTAAAGGTGAGATCATATGATATTTGTCTTTTACCAC